>JAJKFI010000094.1:4509403-4533140 GCA_029204185.1 Lerista edwardsae
GAGAGAGAGAGAGAGAGAGAGAGAGAGAGAGAGAGAGAGAAACTGTTTACAAGACCTAGGGGAATTTTTAAATGGCTGAAAATGGTCCTGGGCCATTTGGTGTCTTATACTTTGAAGTATACTTTTCATATATGAAAATCCATCATATACTTTGCATACTTTTCACTGCTGTCTTATCACATGCTATCCAAAATCATGGAGTATGGAGAAGCCCATTTCTGAACAAACTTCGGGTTGATTCTGGATAAGTAAAAATGCCTAAAGTAAAACAAACCTACCTGCAATAGATTTAGTATCCTGAAGAAAGTTCACACAGAAAAAAATACATCTTCAAGTCAAGAAAAGTAAAACTCTGTTTATCTCAAGAATTTACTGCCAAATCGATGTGACTGAGATGCATACAATGTCGCGATGACAGTCTTCCTGTTTCTACAAAAATGCTGGAAGTGGTTGAAACGGAGGAAAACATTGTAGGGGTGTAGGGGGCCTTAACGCTTTGTATCTATCATAGCCCCAATCCTGATTGTGTGCCCCACAGTGAAATTTTAATTAGAGAAACATTTCATTGTTTGAAACTTTTTTTTCTAACGACAACATTATGCAGGGGGGCTGCAGAATTGGATTTAGAAGGTGTTATATAAAATGTTAAAGACCTTTGTCTCATTCCAGGCACCCCCCCCCAAGTGCTTTTTGTAAAATGAAAGTAAAACAACCAGGCCAGCACACTCATTTAAAATAACATCTGGTTTGGCCCAGGGTTCTTCCATTCCTGGCTGAAGTCCTTCTTCATAGCAACACAAAGAGGAAAATATCCTGAAGGATATTATGGATATTTAGTTGTAGCTGTAGTGGAGGACACAAAGTTTTAACTTAACAAAATGCCACCAGTGTTGGCAGTTAAATTCTGCCGATGACATGTTTTTTTGGGGGGTGCAATTTTTGGAGTCATCCACAATCCTATCCACAGGAGCAATTCCCATTGAACATAATGGGACCTATGCTTAAGAGTGCAATCCTAAACTGGAGTTAGGCCAGCATAAGCTAAGCCAGCAAAGTTTGGCCTGCACAAGGGCCACCATAAAGCGTGTTTGGACTACTCTCTGAGTCAGGGAGGATGGCGGACGTCTGTGAGCTGGCCTCTCTGACTTCGTGAGTGGTCCAAATAGAGTTTATAGTGTCCCTTGGGCAGGTCAAACTTTACTGGCTTAGTTTATGCCGGCCTAACTCAGTTTAGAGTTGCACCCTAAGTAGACGTCTGTAGGGTTGCACTGTTAGAACCAACAATGTTCCTGAGAAGATGAAGGATAGTGTCCTTCTGGTGTGTGTTGGCTCTGCTTTTGACAAAGCTGTTCAATCACATTATAATCAGGTAGTCTGTCAGCTGGGAAACAACGTACTCTAAGTGAACTGCCACAAGGAGTGGAACGAGTTCTATTTGTCTCTGAAGAAGGTAATGGCCGAAACACATTGGGCATACTATGTTGTATGACAAAGATTAGTTTGCTTCAAGCAGCTTTCCTCACTGCTTTTTGGACACCCACATTATAGTCATGGTCAACCTGAAATCTCTTAGACCTCATATTTAGGGTTACCAGATACATACCAGGATAGAGTCCTATATCTGTAGCCATTGTATAGAAGAGGGAATTTTGGCAGGTGCAGGTTTTGAAACCCTTCCATGATGAGCTGCACCTGCCCAAATTCCCTCCTCTATACAATGGATAAAGGCACTCTGTCCCAGTTTGTACCTGGTAATCCTACTCATATTCAAGACTAAAGATGAGTAAAACCTGTGAGATTTGCTTTGTCTTTTCATAAACATCCATGGTGTGCAAAGCAAGGTGGTGATGGCAGCCTCAGCCCAGGACTATTCCAATTCCAGGACTATTGGAATTGTTATCACCCATGGCAGTACAAAAATGTGTCATGAACTCAGCTCACTTTGCAAGCTCGCTTTTTGTTCTTTTTCTATTTTGACCCCACTTCTTTCTTTCGGAAAAATCCTCAAGGTGCTCATAAAATATACATCCAAACCACAATAGTGCATTTCAGCTACAGTCGATGCAGAAAAATATTAACCAAAATTTAAAGCAGAAAGCAGCATGCTACTGCATGTGTACACGGTTTTGGCTGCAGCATCCCAAAAAAAGCCCACCGAAAGAGATTATTTCTACGACCCAGAAGAAAGGCATCGGACATGTAATGACACCAGATGGCTCTCCCTTGGGAAAGTGTTCTAGAACCTTGGTGCCACAACGGCAAAGGCCCTGTTCCCCATGCACATCTGGTGGTGGAGGAACATGCTCATTCGGACCCCTGAAAGTCTGAATGCTTAGTGCTCAGGCAAGCATTCTGCGGGATAGGGTTTCTTGCATATATCCTGCTAAGCTCTTTACAAATAAGTTCCAAATAAGCACTTTGCACTGAACCTAGAGATAATTGGTAACTAATAAAGATAGCAGAATTTTGGTAACTGGGACTTACAGGTAGGGGTGGTTTTGTTGTTGTTGAAAACCACTTTTTGTTGGTTAAAATATCTGAATAAAAACATACCACCGCATTTTGGTGTTTTAAGATATTTTCCAGAAATTAAAACGGATTACTCTTCCAATGAGAAATAAAACTGTGGCTGCATCTACTGACACTGTATCACCTATATCATCTACCTAGTATACTTTTAAAGCATTTAAAATGAATAAAAATGAGAACTCGGAATGAGAATGTAGAATAAACACACATAGCAATTTGCTATTTTAATCAAGAAATTTTGGAAAAATATCACACACATTAAAAATACACCCCTACTTAAAGGCCAGGAAACTCCCTTGCACCTGCAAGGGAAGCTTCTGAACTGTCTTCAGAGGCAGCAGCCCCATGTCGACAGCATTACAGTAATCTCACCTGCATGTGACTAGAGAATGAATGGCTGAGCTTATTCTTTAAGCTAACTATTGAACTTATTTTAGGGCAATAGCTCTGGTGAAAGAAGATGAGTTCCAGCATGAATGCACCTGCTGTAATCAAAAGGAGGAATTGATCTTGCCCTTCGTGCTGTCCAGCATCGCTTCTTCCACCTAGGCCGACTCAGAAATTGTATTGCAGCCTAATGAATACATTGCAGCCGGGAAATAAGTGTTTTTCATGCTTGTGGCGTCTTTGTGATGGTTAAGGGAAGAGAGTCTTTCTTTTTTTGGAACAAAAGCGTCACAAGGTACACTTTTAGCATGAAAGAGGGAGCATGCCTTACTTATGCTCCTGTGCACATATCAACCAGAGCCGCACCTGTCATTTGTACTTTATTTAGCTAGAAGCATAGATGGTAAATAAAAGGCAAAACAAGTTACAGCCTTTTCCTGAGTGTATTGGTGTAAATATCTAGCAAAGTCTGGGCATGGGATGATGGACCAGGCATGGGACTGAAGTCACCTGGGAAATGTCTAGCAATGGAAGTGGATCCTGGGAGTATCCCTGGAAAAAGTTGCTGGGTGATTCTAGCTGCGTTGTTCCATGAGCATGTGCCTTATGTTATCACAGTATATTGCATAACTCAGTTCGAGGCTTTGTGTGGAGGACCCAGAAGGATGATGTGGTTCAGTGGTCCTGTTCAGTCGCAGATCCGGGGGGGGGGTGCAGGGATGGCAATCTGCATGGGCGCCAGGTGGCGGGGGGCACCATTGCGCGGAGTCCGGGTGCTTTTTGGCCCACCCGTCCTCTCTTGCGCCTGGAACGCTCCGAAATGGAGCTCTTCCGGGTGCAGGGAGGTGTGGTGGGGAGACGCACGGGGGCAGGGTGACGTGCCAGGGGCGCGGTTTCATCGCCTTGCCATGGGGTGCGCTCCCGGCCTGGACCGCCTCTGGTCCTATTGGGCCCTCTCAGGCTTAATTGAAAAGCAGAGATTTTCAGCGTTTTTCATCTCATAGCACACTGCCCATCTCTATGGTCTTTGCCACTTGTGATGTCACTTCCAACCTTTGGGAGACGCTTCCAGGTTCTGTGGTTCTGTTTCTAGGGCAACTCTCTGTAGCAACGAATTGTCTGTAGCAATGAATTGAAGCCGGCAGAGAAAGAAGGACAGACAATTCGTTGCTACAGAGAGTTGCCTTAGAAACAGAGCCACAGAACCCAGAGTTTTTCAGTGCTCTTCAACCGCTGTGCTCCAAACTCCTGCGGCACACCACAGTGGTTGAAAATTGCTGCTCCATATAGAGAGAACAAGTGCCATAGAGAGTTGTTTGCTAGTCAGCAAAAGTAATTGTGTAAGGCACAGGTCACCCTTACCTCCTCTGGATGCCATGCTGGCAGTTGCCCCTCTTTCTGGAGTCCCCACTTGACTTTAAAGGGTCAGGGATCTGCCAAACATCTAATTCCTTCTACTCTCAGCAGATCACTGGTCCCCAGAGCTCCTCCATGGCCACTGTCCACACTTCTTTCAAGCAGGAGGCCACATACTCCTCCAAAAGGAAGCTGATCTCTTCCTTGTCATGTATTGAAAAAGGCAGGATATACCCCAAGGAGATGGGGAATGGTATCAGCAATGGCCCCTTGTCCAGGGAAGCCAGGGATTACAGGGTTAACCCCCCAGGTCTTTGCCTGCAGCAGGAGCACAGCTGCAGGCTGATGAGGCCCCTGGCTACGAAGGGAGGTTAGCACAGGTTCAGATGGGTGTGGCTGATGGTAAAGCCTGCCCAACAACAGACACCAATTGGCTGGCCTCAGTATAAAGTGGGAGGCAGGAGCTGCAGTAAGAGCACCAGGTAGGTGCTGGAGGAGAAGCACCAGGTAGGTGTTGGACGGACGGACGGATTGCTGGACTGATGGAGTGCTGGCTGGACTGCCTGCCTGAAGGATTGTCGGATGGACTGAGGAACTGGCTGAAGGACTGGCTAAGGTAAGGTTGTTTTGGGAGACTATTGGGAACTGTTGTATGGCTTCCATGCCCCTGGAGCCACCAAGTGGAGGAGGCAGTTGTGGCTTAGGCAGGCTGACTGCATATTGTTGGGCTGCCTGGTGGTGGGGTTTGTTGGTATTAGACTTAGGGTATCGTGAGCTAAGCCAGTGATGAGGGCAGTCTGGAGGAGGCTGGCCAGCCGGTGATCCCAAGCAAAGCTGCTGGAAGAGAGGAGGCCCAGTGGGTGACTGAACCCCTTCCCTCTTGCCTATCTCTGAGGCTGCTCTGGAGGGGAAACTAGTTAGCCTAGTGTGGGCACTGGGGCCCTTGGGGAGGCCCAGCAGGGAATTTGGCAGAACATGTCAGAACCAGTTCAGCGCTACCACCAAGACAATTCCTTTAGAAACTGTCACAGAGACTAGCATTGGTTGTGCAAATGTTTAGCTAGCGTATACACTTTAGCTAGGGTATACAGGCATCCCCCATCATATCCACAAATCAGATATCCTCTGTCTCAATTATCCATGGTTCTCCGTACACACCCCATGCCCACTTTCTTTCATTTTCTTCTTAACAGGCATGTTTCTTGCTTTTACCGATGCTATGAATGCCACAAGCAAGCAGGCAGCCTGCACACTAGGGGCACACAGGCAGAATGTTAACAGGAAGCCTCCTGTTAATTTTTGCTTAACCTTCTCCCCCTAGCATGCATGCAGGCTGCCTGCCTGCTTGTCACATTCCTCTTACAGCATCTGTAAAAGAAAGAAACATGTCTGCTTGAAAACGGAAGATAATGGCTGCAAGGGGGGAGGTGTGGAACATTGGACTTATAGGCAGTGTCATCATCTGCAAATGAACTCCTGGAACGCTGGGAGGGACTTACGCGGGGCTTCGCTGTGATTGGCTGCCCGCCCGTTTCGTTCCGTGGCTGCCCTGGCCTCGAGGAGTGCCTGCTTGCCGGGGGAGACAGGTGGGGGGCGCGCCGGGTGCCTGGGCAAGCAGTGGGGGGCTGCGCCAACCGGGGGCAGCCCCCCCTCAAGGCCAAGGCAGCCGCAGAACGAAACGGCGGGCTGCCAATCACGCGAAAGTCCCACCCACGTCCCTCTCAGCGTTCCGGGAGTTCATTTGCGGATGACAACGCTGCTTATAGGTATCCCGTTTCTGTATCTGTGGGAGACGGCCAGGAAAAAGTCCAGGGGAATGCCTGTACAGCATCAGTAGCTCATCTACTGTCAATGGACATAATTTCATAAGCTACTGAAGACCTCTAAAGATACGTTAGGTATATATATTTTATCAGAACTTGATTTGTTCTTTCAGTCATGAGGCCAGATCTGTCAATGGCTACTAGTTATGATTGCTACGCACCACCTCTGGGTACAGAACAGCATGCCTCGGAATACCAGCTGCAGGGGAACAATGGCAGGAGAGGAGCACACCTTTCTCCCCTGCCTTTGAGCATCCCAAGTGCAGTTGGTGGGCCACTGTGGGAAATAGGATGCTAGATGAAGGGCCTCTGGCCTGATTCAGCAGGCCTTTTCTTATGGTGTGTGTGGGGGATTTTATCAGCATATCAATTTTATCAGTATCAATTTGACTTTAGGTTGAAGCTTGCATAATGTATAAATTGAAAATAGGATTTGGTAGGTGAGGAAAGAAACAGGATCAAAAAAGCTGCAATTTTCTAAGTTTTTTCTCCTCTGACATCTTTTCAGTTGTGAGTAAGAGAGAGACTCATTCTCCAATTCTTACTGTAGTTATCAAATGGAATGTGTGGGATTTAATTTCCCACAAGGGAGCAGTCTCTATTCTTTTTTTCCCCATTTACATTTTTTCCTTGAAATCAAAGTCTCTTGACTGTTGGAATGCATAGGAAAGGCGTATGGTTCTATGTCTCAGGATTCATAGTAGCCGAAGGCTGAATGTGTTGCTAAGCCATGTGCTATACATCTCATCATCTCAGTATCTTGAACATTTTTGACACATGTTATTCTGTGCATTCCATTACCTGTACATGTAAATCCCCTTAAACCTAAATCAACAGAGAAAATGACCTCCATAATAAGAGTATAACTTTAGTATAACATTATTATTTTCCAATAGTGAGAGTTGGAATGAATCGTTTGCATTTCTAGCATTCTTTTAGGTTTAAGTAGTTCAGAACATTGGATGAGTTATTTGCTCTTATTTGTCACAGAACATGTTGCTCACTGTCCCACAGCTGGCATAGAGTTGTCCTGAACATCCTTTTGTGGGTTCACAATTGTCTACTTAGCCCACTTCTCTTATCCCCTAATTCCATGAGTTTTTGTTGCTTTCTTGGCATTTGGCAAGGGTCAAGGACATCAATGCCACACAACCTTGAAAGTAGCTGTTACTATCTTGTGTATAGTGAGATTAAAATTTAGCATTTGATATCACTTGCAAGCCTCCTTTACCCTTGAAGAACTGTATGTTGGGATAATATGGCATGTTCACAAACATTTCAGGCGATAGGATACTGAGAAATATTTAGTAAGTTTTTGAAGGGACATAACGTACATGTGTATGAGGGACAACTATGATGTGGGCAGCTACTAGATGTGTGCAAAGGCAGAAAATGGGTTCAGAGGCAGGATGAAAGAAACAGGGCTTGGCTGAGAAATAGGTAGTACAGGCAGAATTATACCTGCTGGGAAAGAGTAAATGGAAACGTGGTAGAGAAGATGAATCAAAGAAAAAGGTTGGGGCCAAACCTCATGCATAGGCGAGAGTATACAGTGTTGGAAACTGTGGGCCAGGCCCAAGGTGACTTGTGCATGTTGTTCTGAACTCTGGATTGACTAAACCACTCTACCTATTAGGGTGCACATGTGAATAAACTCTTATGCCAGTCAGTACTGTGGACATCTGGAAAAAATCCCAACACCATTTTGATTCTAGCCCTTTAAACATTTTCAGTATTTGGAGCGGAATTCAAATTAGTTCAGAAGTTCAAAGATTTTTAACGACCCACACGGTATGCTGGCGGAACTCGAGGTCTGCTGGCGTAGCATGTGGTGCGCCATCATGGTGCCCTCTCCACTGGTCTGTGGAGCGCTGCTGCTGGTGGAAGACCTTGCCATGCCAGCAGCACAGCACTGACTAGACATCGGTGTGGACTTGCTGGCAGTGGGGGAGCGGTTATAGTGGTGATCAGGCTGGACTGGGGAGGATCGGGGCAGGACAGGGATGGCAGCTGAATCCTGCATCCTGTCCTGGGCCTGACATGCCCCTTGCGGAGATACAGATCTACACCAGCAAAAGGGCTGGCATAGATCTGAATAGGCTCAGAGAGGACCAGGTAGCAGCTGGAGAGGTAATTTTCTAACCTGGTCACCTGCTGATGCACAGGTTACCGTGGCTGCTGCACCAGTGGCCCTGCATCCTGTGCGCCAGTGTGCAATAGGATTGGGTTGTAAGGTTCTTGAATGGAAGAGTCACATGCAGACTGACTCATTCTAAATGAAAACTCTTGCCTTTACTCTAATACCTACTTAAGAACACTTTTGGCGAGATACTTACGGAGAAGGTATTCAGAGCTGTCGTGATCATAGTCATTGTCTTCAGGGAAGTGGTTGATTCGGAAGCAGTGGCCTTTATATATCCCTGGCAAGGAAGAAAACAAAGAAACACATTGGAGCATGCTCAGAAAGTGTTCTGACAGTCTTCTCCAACATTTGGCCCATCCTCAGGAAAGATGCTTTCATGTGGACACACTGTAAACCAGGAACAGAAAACTGGTGACCTGCAGGCCGAATCCCATCCCTATAGCTATGTTATCTGCACCAAGCATCCCTCCCATATTTTTATCAAGATGTGGTTAAAAAAAAAAAAGCTTGGCAAGAGTTTGGCTCTTTGTAAAGAAAAGAAATTTGTAAGGAAAAGAAATTTGTTTGTAAATTTTTTTTAATTATTCCCCACAAATATTTAATTTCTTCTTGGATTTCATATGTGAAGGTCTGGACAGGTGTGTCGTGACTGGGAAACTCTTGCTGCGAGGTGGCAGTAATTTTAAGGCACAGCACGGCCACTCATGAAGGTTGGTTTGTGCAGCAAAATATGCTTCTGGCCCTTGGATTACTGTCTACTGCAGTGGTTCCCAAACTGTGAGCCATGGCTCACAGAAACTAGCCAGGAGAACTGCTGAATCCTCACAAACCTGCTGCCCTATACAATGTAGGGGATTGAAGCCCTAATGGGGAACTGCAGGCAATGGCTCAGTAGGTCAAGGGAGCCATCAATCAAAAAAGGGAAACTAGTTAGACCTACAAGCTCCACTTGAAGTCAAGAAATAATGCCGCATGAGGGAGACCTAATACAGGTGTTGCGTCTCTGATATTACCCATCAGTGATAAAGAGGAGGAGGTAAAGTGGACCACACCTCCAAGTTGCTCCTCTAGCCTTGTTAAACAATAGGTGTGAAACTCTATATGTAGAGGTGTATCAGTAATAGTTAAATAGAAACACATAACCCTTCTTTCTGCACTTCTGATTTTTGTAAAAACAACAAAAACCCAAAATCTGCCAAAACAAAACACACACACGTGCGACGCGCGCGCACACACACACACACACACTCAAGCAGAGAGAGGGGGTGGGGGAATCTGCAGAAAATAATGAACTGAACTGGGAGTGCATGGGCAGTGACTGTAGCTGCATCTGCTGACACCATACTACCTATACCACCTGCCTAGTACAGGTCCAGCCCCAGTATCTGTGGGGAATCCGATTGTGACCTCCTGTAGATACTGAGGCCTCCATCCTAACCTGGAGTTAGGCTGGCACAGTTAGGCCAGCAAAGTTTGGCTGGCACAAGGGACACCGTAAAGTATGCTTGGACCACACTCGGAGTCAGAGAAGCCAGCACACAGGCATGCACCATCCTTCCTGACTCTGAGAGTGGTCCAAACGCACTTTACGGTGTCCCTTGTGCTGGCCAAACTTGGCTGGCCTAACTGTGCCAGCCTAACTCCAGGTTAAGATTGTGCTCTGAAACCGATAATTAAATCTGCAGGTTGCGGGCCATCAGGGACCCTGAATGCAACTGACACCTTGTTCTGAATACTTCCAAAGCCATTCTGAGGCCTGTAGAGGCCTGTACGGTCTCTATGGGTCTCAGGAAGCCTCCCAGACGCAACCAGAATACAGTTCCAGTTGCATCTGGGAGGTTCTCAGTGGGTTTTCCGCTGTAAGGTTTGGAACCCACAATGGGTTATATACAGTATATGGGTTCTGAATCAACAGATAAAGAGGACCCAACTGTACACTTCTAAAGCAATTATAATTTAAATGCATCCTTGGAATAAAAACACGTAACACCACTTCTGCACTTTCTCCTTGGGGAAAAAATGAAATCTGGGGAAAAAAAACATTTAAGAACATCTATATATGCAGCGGCGGCATTCAGCCGGTACGCTGGGCAGGACTCACCTTTGACCGGCAGTCCTCCCATTGCGTAACGGCGCGTTCCGCCGCTTTCCCACCCGCCCCGGGGGGCAGGAAAGCGGCGGAACGTGCCGTTACGCAACGGGAGGACTGCCGGTGAAAGGTAAGTCCCGCCCAGCGTACCGGCTGAATGCCGCCGCTGTATATATGAACTACATGAGATAAATATGTTTAAATATGCAAGTTAAATCTTCAAATTGCTGCCATGAATCTCCATAAGGGCCCTAAGTGGTCTTCTGGTTATTAAATGCTAGCAAGCCATAAGTATTCCCTTTACTGATACAAAGTGGTTAGATGTGGCTAATGCGAGATAGCCAGGCGTCCCTTGCCTTAATGGGTTTTCTTTTCCTGCAGGAGCTTTATGTTGAGCATGCACACTCATTCTAAGCAACTGCTCTCTTGAATTAGACAGCTTTATAGTGGTAAAGGGCCACCAATTAAGGGGGGAACTGCAAGAAAAAAGAAGAAGCAGATTTTGAGGGAAACCCTGGAGAAAATGAAGCTGAAAACGAAGCATCATTCAATACTAATGAACAATGCGTCTCTGCTTTCATGAAAGAGGGGGTCTGCCTATGCTCAGTCCTTGAACATTGTTTCTATTCTACTAGTCCTATGGGGAAAAAAAGATAATTAAAGAATGAAGTGCTTGTGTTTGAGGAAGAGGATTCAAGGCCAATGGAAAGACAAGAGATGTCTTTGATCATGCATAGAAGACCAGTTGAACATTCTGTTGATATCAACAGATTGGGTTTTTTTTAAATGAAACCAGTAGTATAGCTACCTATGGGGCAGGGTGCCCTAGGTACCACCCACAAGGGGGTGTCACCACTAGGGACCAAAATAACAGTTTTAAGGAATAATACTATCATGTTATATACCCTTCAATGTGGAATTTCACAAAGAATTCAATAAAAAAAAACCCAGACTAAATAAATGGATAAACCTTCATTTTATCAAATGTTATGGCCACAAAATGCAAAAAAGAAAAGAAAATACAACTGTCTTATGTAACATTATGTATGATGGCTGCATTGAACCTCCAGATGCAGGAGCAGCATGTCACTGAGTACTACGTGCAGGTGAGCAACAGCAGGGGAGGGCACTGACATTCATCCATTGCTTGTGGGGAAATATTCAATGCATTTTTTTCTGGCCATTATTATTATTCATTTCCTGTCATGTCATGGCTATTACTATCTCTCAGCCTCACCTACTTCACAGGGTTGTTGTTGTTGCCAGAGAGCTGTTCCCAACTTACCATGTTGCCAGCTTACCAAAGCACAGCTATTTTGCATAGTGACTTGTCTATGGCTGCGGAAATACGTCACTGTTTTCCATCTTTGCTTCCATTGTTCTCACATGGGCCCCTGCTTATAATGTTCTCAATTCAATGTTGCTGATGTCCACAATTCAGGGCTGTTGGCCCTGCATAATAGATAAGAAACTGGCTCTTGCTAGCAGAGCCCCTCCTTTATCAGAATATCACAGCATATTCACAAAGCCCAGTTAGCTTAGAGCATCTCATGCTCCAGCCCCTATGATATAATTTCCAACCAAGCAGGAACTTGGGGGAAGGCTGGTGACGCGCAGATCGCGCGTCGCCGCCTTTGCCCCGCCCCCCTGCGAGCGCAGGGAGACGGAGCACTAAGGGCTGGCCGGCCGGGGGGGCGGGGCAGGCGGTGCTGTGCGCGTGCGCCTGCCTCGCCCGCTCAGTTTTGCTCCGGCCGGCAAGGAGGGTGGACGTGCGCTTGCCGGCTGCTCCTGTGCTGCGCACGTGGCGTCTTGGGCCTGTTTGAGCGTTCGGAGCTGCCGGGAGGCTGAGAGCTGCCGCGTTGCGGCTTGACCATGTCCTTCCTTCCCGTCGGGGTGGGAGCTTTTGGGCAAAGCGAAACGGGCGCATTTTAAAAAGCGCCTGGGGAAGCGTGGGTGGTGCGCGGGCCTCCCAGCTGCAGCGTAGGCGGCAGTTGAGGCCTCGGCAGCGGGTTGGTGCGGGCCTGCAGCTGCTGCCGAAGCCCCCATTGGGGGGATCAGGGGATCGGGGCCTGGGACTGTCGCGGCAGGGGTTCTTTTGGGCCTGAGGGTTCGCGGCGGCATTCACCCCCCATTTTGTATTTCCACTGCGGAGCACACAGAGGAAGGCGTGGGACAGTTGAGAGGGCCTTGAGGCGCCTTGCTCTGCAGCGTGGGAAGCACTGTTTCACAGTGCAGACGCCGGACCCCTGTTCAGGGGCTTGTATCCTTCTTGTTTAAACTAAGAACACTTGTGGGGGCTTTTGTTAATTGTTCCAGAACACGTTTGGGCGCATTTAATACTTCTCTCTGAGGCCTGCTGGTGGGGTTGCCCCCACGTCAAGATCACCTCTGGGGTCTCTCTCCTTCGTGTTTAAGCCTGATCATTAGTGGGCGTTCCACCTATTGTTAAGCGGGATTACTAGTGGGGCACACCCACTTTTGGTTAAAGCAAGATCACTAGTGGGGCATTCCCACTTATTGTTAAAGCAAGATCACTAGTGGGGCACACCCACGTATTGTTGAAGCAAGATCACTAGTGGGCGTCCCACTTATCCTTAAGGCAAGGTCGCATTTCGAATCACATTGGGACTGCGGGCATGGCGAAGCGGAAGCAGAAGCGGGGTGGAAAAGCCCCCAAGCGCCCCGTGCACCAACCACCCCCCCAGCCCGCCCTCGTCACAGGACGAGGTGGATTTGAGGGAACTCAGGGCGCTAATCGCCCGGGTGGATGCGTTAGAGAGGGAGGTGGCTGAGCGTGAAGCGGGAGGCGGTGACGGGGGCGGACCTTCATCGGCGGCAGGGGGGGGCCGGTGCTCCGCTGTGCAGGTCCACCCGCCCCGATCGGGGTAATAAAATGTATAAGGCCCTTTCTTCCAGGGTTACGTCTCGGGAGGCAGAATCTCAAGAGTTGAAGGCTGCAGATGTTGGTGCCAAGGCACCCGGTGGGAGGAGTCCAAAGGGCGCTCGGCCACCGTCACAAGGGGAGGGCGATCTGCAAGCGCCCCCCCCGGAGTGTGGCAGATGAGCTGGAGGGTGGTGCGGTTGACCCTTGTGCAGCGGTATGGGGGGGGAAGGTGGTTACTCAGGCGGAGGTCAGCCCCCTTTTCAATCGGCAACTGACTACTGGGCCCAATTCGGGCTGCCGGTTCCCCAGTTACAGGCGGGTGGCTTCCTGGGCGGACAGCAACAGCTGCCATGGGCTCCGCCCCCAGGGAGGTTGTCAGGTGTTCCATTTGCAGGACAAATTGGGGGCCCTTGGGCGCATGGTGCCCAGGGCCAGCTGGGGGCGGCGGTCCTTCCTCCCCCTTATAGCTTGTGGGCCCCAAGTGGCCAGAATCAGTTGGGGCAGGGGGTTGGGGGCACAGTTGAGCGCCCCCTTCTTCTTACGGCTCGATAGCCTTGCCGCTTGGAGGCCACTTGGCCTTGGCGGTCAAGGAAAAGATATGGCGCGGTGAGTTTGTAGACATGTTCAGTCTACTGCACACCGAGCTGGAGCCCATCCAAAAGGTGGGGGACCCGGTGCGGGATGCCGAATTGGTGAAAAAACGAAAGGTGGATCGTAATTTCACCAATTGGTTATACGGATACTCCATTTACATGGCAGTTGTGCTGCAGATGCAGCCAGCGCGTGCCGTGGCCCTTGTGAAATACCAAGACATTATTCACAGGGCCTTCAGGGAGTATTCGGGCACCGTGTGGGCCACCTACGATGAACACTTTCGCCTTCGGGCGAGTCACGATCCGGCCCTTGTATGGCGCGTTCCTCAGCTCAAATTGTGGGTCCAGATTGTGGTTCCCTCGCGCCCTGCATGGGGTGACCGGTTGGATAGCGGCCATCTAATTTCTCGTAATGGGAATGCTTCCGGCAGGGTTTCAGAAGGCACCCCTGGTGTTCAACCCACCAGGGCGTGTTATGAGTATAACGCCTCCGGGCGATGTACCAAGACTGCCTGTAATTTTGCCCATGTTTGTGGGGTCTGCGGGGCCAAGCATGGGGCGGTGTCATGCCCCCGGCTGGGCCCCAGCAGGAAGGCGGCCGTGCAGGAGGAACGTGCAGGAGGCAAGAGAGGAGGCCGTGCAGGAGGAGGCCGTGCAGGAGGCAAGAGAGGAGGCGGCCACGCAGGGGCTTCTGGGGCTGGAAAGGGGGCCAACGCCGATTAGGCTGGGCCCCCTGTTGCGGCTGCTCCGTTCCTACCCTGATTGGGAAGCGGCCGCTTATTTGGCATTGGGGTTTGCGAACGGTTTTAAGATTCCTGCCCCGCCTCCGACCTTCCCCACGATGGCGCGCAATTTGCGCTCCGTTATGGGGATGGAGGGGGTAGTTAGGAGAAAGATCCAGAAGTAAGTAAGTGCTGGGAGGGTGCTGGGGCCCTTCCCTGAGCCCCCTATCCCCAACCTGCAGGTGTCCCCCTTGGGCATCGTGTCTAAGAAGGCCCCTGGGGAGTTTTGCTTAATTCATCACCTGTCTTACCCCAGGGGTGGGTCCGCTAATGACTCTATCCCGGCCCACCTTTGCTACATCAAATATGCTTCGCTGGACTCTGCAGTGCGACTACTGTGAGCTTGCGGCAAGGGGGCTCTGATGGCCAAGGCGGACATTGAGTCTGCCTTTCGGCTTTTACCGGTACACCCTGGGGACTTCTGCCGGTTGGGATTCCAGTTTGAGGGTTTTTTTTATTTCGATAGAGCCCTTCCGATGGGGCTATCTTTATCTTGTTCGACCTTTGAGAAATTTAGCAGTTTTTTAGAGTTCGCCCTTCGGGATAGGACCGGGCTGGCCACTACGGTGCATTATTTAGATGATTTCTTACTGATTGGGCCAGCGGGGTCGGACCACTGCTTAATTTTGCTCTCGGCCTTTCAGGACATGTGCGCTGAGCTTGGCATACCTTTGGCTCATGCTAAGACGGAGGGTCCGGCCACAGTGCTTACATTCTTGGGGGTGGAGCTGGATTCAGTGGCTGCCTGCAGCCGCTTGCCAAGGGACAAGTTAGTTCGTTTGTCAGGGCTCCTTCAGGGTAGCTTAGGGCTGCGCGTGAATAAGATCACGCTGCGGGAATTGCAATCGATTGTAGGGCACTTAAACTTCGCCTGTAGGGTCGTTGCTCCGGGCCGCCCGTTTTTAAGGCGGCTGTGCGATGCAATGAAAGGTCTTAAGTGTCCTCACCACCGCGTCAGAGTGTCAGAAGCCATGTGGGACGATCTGCGCATGTGGCAGATATTTTTGGATAATTTTAACGGTGTGTCCTTCTGGCGGGAGGAGCGCCTTCTCGAGGCCGATTTGCAAGTGCACTCTGACGCAGCTGGGGGGCATGGTTTTGGCCTCTATTGCTGGGGCCGGTGGTGCGCGGTGCTGTGGCCTAAGGAATGGGGAGAGGCAGGCATCACAGGAGACCTTACATTTTTAGAGCTCTGTCCCATCGTAGTGGCGGTGCATATATGGGCGGCGGACCTGAGTAACGCGACAGTTCGGTTCTGGTGTGACAACCAGGCCGTGGTCAGCGTTGTTAACAACCAGTCATCTAAATCTCCCAGGGTCATGGTGTTGGTGCGGGCGTTTGTTTTGCAGTGCCTGAACATTAACACCTTGTTCATTGCACGGCATGTCCCCGGGCTGCAGAATGGTATCGCGGACAATCTGTCTCGTTTTCAGGTAGAGCGTTTTCGAGACCTGGCGCCTGCGGCTCAGGCGGACCCCGACCCAATGCCGCAGTGGCTATGGAGCCTTGGGTCCAGCGGGCCCAGAATGTGATATGGTCCGCGCTTGCCCCCTCCATCAGAGCAAGCTAGCAAGCCAAGGTTGGCGAGTTCTGTGCATTCCTTAAGGAGGTAGGGCTGCCAGACTCCTGCCCTGTGCCCCCGGAGCACCTCGTTCGGTTTCTGCTCTCACTGCATGACGCTGGGTTGTCCACCAGATCCCTGACAGTATACGCTGCTGCGGTCTCATTTTGGGCAAAGGCTGCCGGTCTTCCCGATCCGGCTGCCGATTTTAGGGTAAGGAAGCTCATTGAGGGATTTAAGAGGGTGGCACCCCCGAAGCCAGATAAGCGTAAGCCAGTTACGCGGGGCATTTGTAGTTTATTCCCAGTTCTTTGTGGGTTGCCTTACGAGGCAGCCTTGTTTCAGGCCACGGCCACCCTTATGTTTTTTGGGGCTTTTAGGTCCAGTGAGTTGCTCTGTTCATCGTCATTTGACCTTTCAGGGCAGAGTATGGAGTTGCGGGCTGTGGAGCTGGGCCCCGAATAGCTCAGGCTGCGCCTGCGCAGGTCTAAAACGGACCAGCAGGGGCGTGGTGCTGCCATTCATCTGAGCTGGTCTACTGATCCCAGCATTTGTCCAGTTAGGTCCCTGAGCCATTACCTGCAATTCCGGGGGGAGGCCGAGGGTCACTTGTTTCGGCACAGGGATGCCTTACGCTTTCGCAGTTCCACAGCATAGTTTTTAGAGCGTTAGGTATGTTAGGCCTGTCTCCTTCAGAGTATGGGCTACATTCAATGAGAATTGGAGCAGCTGCTGCGGCTGCGTTGGGGCTCCCTGCTGCGTCCATTCAGCGGATTGGGAGGTGGTGCTCCGCAGTTTTCAAGGCGTATGTTAGAAAATAAACAACGGACGGTGGTGTTGGTTTGGGGGTTGTTGGTCGGTTTTGGGGCTGAGGGACTTTGTATGTGTTTGTTTGTTCATTGTTAACATGACCTCTGTTCCTTGGCAGGTTTATTTTGTTCCAGCCCGGTGCCGATTCTGATCTGTGGGCATTCCATCGTGTTTTGGGCAGTGAAGCGAGCGGCCTCATCCCCCTTCGGATCACAGTTGGGGCTAGGTGGAGTCGCCAGGGTCCATTGGGCGGCGCGTCGAGGGATGCGTTGGGGCCAGTTGTTGCCCAGTGTTTGGGAGTTTATGCAGACCCACCCCCCGCCTAAGGTGTTGGTAGTCCACCTTGGTGAGAATGACCTAGGGCAGAGGCCCACGATGGCGCTGCAGCAGCAGGCCTGGGAGGATTTCGGCATGTTGGTGCGGTGGGTTCCCAGAATTACGTTAGTCTGGTCCTCCATGTTACCTCGGCGAGTCTGGAGGACCGCCCATTCCCCAGTTCGAGTAGACTTTGCCCGCCGAAAATTGAATTCTTATATAAACAAGGTAGTGGTGGCCTTAGGGGATTTCACAATCTATCATCCTTCTATTCGATATGATAACCCAGCCTTGTTCCGGGGTGACGGAGTGCACCTCAGTGCTGAGGGACCGGATCAATTTTTGTTGGAGTTACAGCAGGGCTTAGGTCTGTTTTTGGGTTTGGCGGCGGTAGGGGTCAAGCGCTAGGCTGACCCCTCTGTGTGGCAAGGGGAGTGCGGGTCAGGGTAGGTAGGGTCAATTGGTGTGCACCTGAGGCGGCACGGGCCGGGCTGGCTAGGCTGGCCGCACGAGGCAACTCCGGCCCGGTGCCGGCTGGGTTGGCTCGGCCTGGGCGTGCAAAGGCTGCTGAAGGGCGAGGCCCGGGTGAGCCGGCGCAGCCAGCTGCCTCGCCTTCTGGGCGGCAATGAGGGGTCGGGTTGGTACCCTCCAATCATGATCCTGAGCCAGGTGTGACGCCCGTCGGTCATCCAGACCAACTGGGGAGGCAGACGGTTAGAGCCGTTTCCCCAACCAGGACCCGCACTCGAGTTGGTAGCCCTGCTGTTTTCATTGTTGTAAGTTAATTAATAAAGTGGCCCTTAGTACCATATCTCTGTCTCCTGTGATTATTTCGGGGTGGCGGGTAAAGGAGGGGGGGAGTATAAAAGTGCTTGTATTGTATATATTGTTTGCCTTTCTCCCTGAGATTGGTCCGCCTGCGCAGGTGTAAATAAACATGAACCTAATACTCTCTCGTCTAGTTGTTTGCCTTTTTAAATGCAATCCCCACCACAGAAACCATACTTTGCCTATTTTTGGCAACATTGTGACGACAAAAGAAGGGGAGGAAACGTGCACAGCACCCTGTATAAAATCTTTAAAATATAAATAAATTTTGTTGTGTGGGGGGTGTCAAAATTAAGGGGTCCCGGGTGTCAGAAGATCTAGCAATGCCACTGAATGAAATCATGTGTGAGGTAAAAGGTAATCACTCTTTTGGGCAAGAATGACGGCATGGATGAAGTCACCATTTCTAGTAAGCAAAACCCAGGATCCCCAAGTTGCAGATACTGTTTTCTGTAAGCTTTCTCTCCTCTGTTTTTGTTTTCTAATTGAAGTCTAAGACCACAAGTCAAAAGAGATGGACTCAATGGCAAATGACGCCACCGATGGTCTTGCAAGGGGCAACCATGAATGCAGTTCATTCAAGGGCAGTTACCTTGTGCTTATGTTGTGCATTTAGCATTTTTAGTTCTAGCCAAAGAAATAACTGAAATCTATCGTTTCATACCATAGTCAAAGGATTCCCGCTGCAAATAGTCAGGATATTGCTTTGGATTTATTTGATGCTAGCAATAATGGCTACAAGAAGATACTCTAATCCAGGGGATTTGCACAGTCCTCTGAGTCCTGCTAAGTAGTCTGTGATTGGCATATGGAGTCTTTATCTGTGGTGTCTGCAACAGACTTTTCACTGCTGTGCATTTCAGGTACTCTATACAATGTACTGTATATAGGTGTGCCCCAGTATCCACTGATTTGGTATCCACAGTTTCAGTTATCCATGAATACTGGGACGCCTATTAAAAAGATAGAGGAACATTAAACAAATCTCCTTTTTTTAACCTTGTTGCAGCAAAACCACTGATGTTCCCCTATCTTTAAAACGGCATCCCCAGTATCCATGGTGTCAGGTATTCACGGGAGGCTCTGGAATGAAACCCCAGCGGATACCAGGGCATGCCTGTACATCTCCAGCAAAGTAGTATATGTAGTATCTGTTAAATCAGTAGTTCCGAAGCTATGGGTCACAATCCACCAGTGTGTGTCTCGATCTGATTGTTGGTGGGTCGTAAAACTGACAAGCTGATAGAGGACTAGGAAAATGCATTGAGCCCTATGAAAAGTGAAACTGAGTGAATCTGTGGTTTTACTCATGAGTAGGCAACTACGCCTCAGACCACTTAAAGGACAGGCTGAAAAAACACCACTAGAATGGTCCTGATCTGATAAACAGAGCCCTCCCCCCCCAAAAAAAAACCACTTAAGAAGGAAGTTCCCCATCCTTCAAGCTGACAAGGAAAATGTATTAAGCTCTATGAAAGTGAAACTGAGCCACATGTATGCATTTACTCATGAGTAGACAAACGTGCTTGGGCCTATTTGACTGTGTAAGTTAATTCTGGAAGGAATCATTCAACAAGTAGTTGTTCCTTCCATCACAGAAAATCAAGATAACCTTGTTAGTGGGCAAAATATCGCCAACCCCAATGAATATGCCCTTGGGGAAAAGGGACTGAGACAGCAATCCTAACCTGGAGTTAGGCTGGCACAGCTGGCACAAGGGACACCGTAAAGCATGTCTGGACCACTCTCGGAGTCAGGGAGGATGGCTGTAACGGCCGGTGTTAGACCTAGCTATTGCCTCCCATTTTATGTTAAGATCTAGCTACCGTCTCACGTCTCTCAGAGGCGGGGGAGCTGCCAGCATGCCCACTGAGCCACTCTGCGACTGGGGCTTGGGACTGTAATGTGCCAGTGAGGAGCCTGAATATTGCAGGGAATCAGTAGTTCACGGTCACTTTGTGGAGCTGAATGACATCTGGGAGGGAAAATTCTTCAATGGAGGGTTACAAACAGCCTGTCTATAATGGCAGTTCTAGCAGAGTATTTCTTTAATATTGAGTGTCCATTGCAGAATTACAAACTGGATCCCCAGAATTCTAGTTCGCTAGTTTCTCCCCCCGTAACCCCGCACTAAGTACAATTGTGAATTCTCAGCTCATAACAAACCAGATCTCTTGCATTCTGCTCCTCTCCTTGCTGATCTCATGCAGGGGTAGACTGTTCCTCTCCTGCTGTTCTGTAAGAAGGGTTTTAATTTAAGTGTCTAAATTGATTGCCAGTTTTTGTGAGGCTCTATCAGAAGGTGTTTACAGCTGTCATTGCAAAGTAAGTCATGCACCAGCTGATGCGACTTGTTCACAGAACACACCAAGAACAAATGGGCCACATCACACTGCTGCTTTAATGAGGGCTGTGGTCAGGGAGAGGGTGTAGCTGTCAGGAAAAAAGAAGAAAGTGGGGAAAGGAAACATCAGGAGGTAAAACACTCATTGATTTGGTCTTGAGGCTTTGAAAGCAGCTGGTTGCTGAATAAAGCAAGGAATGAAACTTCCTTGAAAGGAAAAAAAACACAGGGTAAATGGTTGCATCAGTCATGTTGTCTGACACCCTGCAAGATTGTGACACAGTCCCATCCTGTAGGTGCCATCTGCTGATAGAATGAGTGTATCCACATTTTACATGTTTGCATGTGTCCTTGCTTATATGGCTAGACTCATAAAAGACAGCACTTTACCAGCAGGTCAAACAAACTGGCAGTCATTGATCCTGACCATTTTAATCAGGAACATTATGGTGTTTTACTGTTCTGCATATGCTACATAAGCTAAAGTTGAAAAGTTCACAAGCGCTTTCATTGAGACAAGTAAGCAGGATTAACTATGAGCCAAGAAGGAGTGATCTTTTGTCTTTTGCAAAGACAACTTCCCCCTTAACACCCCCCCTGACTTTTCTCCCTTTCCTAGCTTATGATCAAATGAAACCAGTCTTGCTTTGTTACAAACTCACTTGCAGAGATCTGTGGATTGATCAAATGGCAGTGAAGGAAAAGAACTGGTAAAGAACATACTGTACAATAATCTTCGCAGATACTGGTGACATAATTATGGAAACCATCACTGGGAGAATGAATGGCAACAATGAATGGATGGTATGACAGGCAGCCCAATCCTAATTAAGGCCGAGATAGTAAGGCCGACGTAGCAGGGCTGTATCCTAAAGCTCATTAGGAGATGGCAGCAGCAACGTGCAGGACAAGGGGAGGGTTTCCCCTTGCATGCACAAAAGCCCCAGTCCTCCCTATGGGCCTGCTCGGATCTGCGCCTGCTGTTTTGCAAGCGCAGGTCAACGTGCACAGGAACGGCCAAATTGGGGGTCGCCCTGGCTGGGGACGGGCTTTAGGATTTGGCAAAGCCAGCGCTGCTGTCGGTCGCGGCGGTGCCCGAGCATCAGCACTGCTGCTTGCGCCAGTCCAGCACCATAACGGCGACACTGATGTACTTGATGGCACATTTGCAACAGCACTGGACCAGCGCCAGAATATAGCGCCTGCACAACGCAGGTATAGGATTGCGCTCGTAGAGAGGTCCAACCTTACTTTACGGTGTCCCTTGTGCCGGCCAAACTTTGCTGGCCTAACTGTGCTTGCCTAACTCCAGGTTAGGACTGTGTCCTTAAATGTCCAATTTTTCCACAGGAAGGCCTTTGGAGGATTTGGCCAAGATGCACGTACTTTTTCCAATTGTGAGGCACATGTATGTACCTGTTTAAATTCAAGTACTTACAGTATGTATCCCAGTCCAAGATATACGTTTTACTTCCTGTTAAGTATGCAATGATTACAGTCCTATTTCATTCTGCGATCCATTGCTGGAACTAAGTCTTCTCCAGCTTTGGGCCTCTCAAGGCAAAAAATGATTCTCGTTTTTTTGCCTAGAGGCTTCTGTGTAGGTGGAAGGAAGTTGGAGGTGATTGAGGACGACATCTTTCCCCCACGTAAGGATTAACACACATTGAAGAGAAAGGGGTACTCAGGCACATGAAGGCACATGCTGCCCAAACACAGATGTGCAATCTGAGCCTATCCAGAAGCAAGCCCCATTTACTCAAATGGCCCTTGCTCCTCAGTATGCATGCCTAGGACTGCAACCTCAAGCCACACTCTAAATACAGCAGATACAGTACCTGTGAAATACTGAGCCACAGTTGTACCGCATGCTCAGAAGCCTGGTTAATAGAGTAACTGGGTTTTCAGCAATTCATGGTGTGTGTGTGTGTGTGTGTGTGTGTGTGTGTGTGTGTGTGTGAGAGAGAGAGAGAGAGAGAGAGAGAGAGAGAGAGAGAGAGAGAGCTGTTTAGACCATAAACCTGGAGCTACTTCCTGAAAACAGCCACACATAGATATTGAAATCACTATGCACTGAATACATGAAAAACCAAGTGGAAAGATATTTAAAGGCAACCTTGAAGAGATGGCATATGCAGATTGGATGTAATATCCAAAACGGGTGGGCTAGGTAAAAAGCAAAGATCCCCAACTCCAATGAAGACAGTGAATCTCAATGTACAATGATGCAAAGCTGGGGGTTTTTTTTCTTTACCACAGAATATGCATTCATAATCAGGAACTAAGGAATTATTCACCAGTATAATAGGAATGGATGTAATATTGAAGAATTACATGTTTAAAAGTTCCAATCCCTTTTAGCCCAAGTACCTCAGAGGTTTGTGATACAAGAAACAGATTCCAGATATGCCTCCAGCTCAAACTGAGAGAATTACAGCTCAATTGGTTGAGTGACTGCCCCATCCTGTGGGCGACAGGTTATAATAAGTATAATTTTTAAAAAAATACTATATAAAAACAAACGTTCTAACTATCAAGGAAAATTTCATTAAGATTTGAGAAATGTAATAACAGTATGCACCTGGGTGATGTCAAAGTATTGCAGGAAAGCCCTAAAGGACTTTGAAGAATTGGAAAGGGGGAGGAACTTGTCCCCAGCTGCAACACAAGCCTTTGGGCTCTTACTGTTGCAACAAATTAGAGCAGAAAGGATTTTCACGGGGGGGGGGTAGCATCCCAGTGGCATCTCTTCTATCTGAGACAAAATGGGGGGGCAACGTTTCCACTGTGCTTAGAGGCAAAAGAACCCACATTCTCAAGGAGGTTGCATTTAAAAGCATTAAAATATTCCAAATGATAGAAGTGAAATGATAGAAGTCCACTATGCTTAGAATTATCTTGAGCATTTGTAGATACATTTCTCCCCAGACTTGGATAAACTCTCACCACAAGTGAGAGCTGCGGTGGAGTGTGTGAGAAGGCCAGCTGATAGAATACGACCTTGAGGACCTGTCCAGGCTTGACTAGCGATTGCCTGCTGAGGCTTGATGGCAGGCAGCCAAAGGAGAGAACCACACTGTGAAGGCGACATCTGGGACTAGACAGAGGATTGGTGGATTACAGGAATACTGTATATTTGTAAAAACCCCATTGAAAATATGGTGATTTATTGTAGACTCACCTGCTCATGTAAGCCACCTTGGGCATTTGCTTCGGCATGGGAAAAGCGGGTTATAAATTCTTCAAATAGATAGATAGATAGATAGATAGATAGATAGATAGATAGATAGATA
>JAJKFI010000094.1:4533150-4574415 GCA_029204185.1 Lerista edwardsae
ATAGATAGATAGATAGATAGATAGATAGATAGATAGATAGATAGATAGATAGATAGATAGATAGATAGATGGTAAGGCTTGATCAAGGTATTGTTCCAGAAAAGCACTATTTGCACCTACAGGTGCAATTGCCAAATACACATTTATTTCTCAGTCATATTCTTAGCTGCTGTAGACTCCAGCAAAGTCCCTCCTTTGGAGCAGGAAAGCAACTGCTATCACTCAATCAGAAATGCACAAGTCCTGAAGCATCAAACTTCGATGAAACTTTGCGAACGGGTAGTCATGTTTCATACTGTCAAAGAGTGTCCTATGTCCTCTGAGACAGTAATGCAAGCACTGTGTCTTCCTTTCGGGGGATTTAGTTTACTGTTATCAATTTGGTTTTGTACCCTCCGGACTATCAACTAGTCTCCTTCATTAATATGGTGATCACCCAAGATTTGATGGACTCATGTCTATAGCCTACATCAAGCACTTTCATTTATTTAGAAGAAAGGATGAATGAATTGGCAGATGAGATATTTCAGAAGTCCTTGTTATTTTATGTATTCAGGCACCAGTATGGGAATACTTGGGTCGTAGCTTGTCATCCTCAAAAAGTCCTAGAATGCAGTATTATTCTCAGGTCCTTGCTATCTTTCATCTTCATGCATGCCTGGAAGCAAACTGCCTTTATATCCAGCCTTCGATCGAAGAGCCAAGCCATATGATCCTTCAGGGCATATCTGCCTCCAGAAAGTGGTCAGTCTATGTCAGATTCTTGCTGGGCAGCATGCTTTGAATGGGTTCATATGACTGCTGCCTACCAGTGAGAACTGAGCTCAGAGTGG
The DNA here is from genome assembly GCA_029204185.1 of Lerista edwardsae. Lineage (NCBI taxonomy): Eukaryota > Metazoa > Chordata > Lepidosauria > Squamata > Scincidae > Lerista > Lerista edwardsae. Next base: position 4,533,984 of record JAJKFI010000094.1, read on the forward strand.
ATAAACTATTAGCAACCTGCCACAGTTTAAAACTATACATTATGGTATACAACAGATTATCCATGGAGTTCTTCTAGCTCCCTAGCATGGAGAGACATGATATTGCCTGATGTTCGTGTGTGACAGGAGGCAATAATCATGAAGTCCTTCTCAGTTCATGCAATGGGGGCAGAAACTGCATCTCTTTTGTGGCCATAATGGGGTCTAAGTAGTGCTCCTAAAATGGCCGCCCCCAGCGCATTGCCCACACCACCAGAAACCATTTTATAACAGCAGAACTATGTTCCACTATTGTCCAAGTCAGTGGACTCCAGCCCTTGGGCCAGATCTGGCATCCGCTGACTCCCTCCGCCAGGTGACCAGCGCTTACTGTTCTACTGGGGAGCATGTTTACAGCTGTGACTGGCTATCGCCACCAGGCTGTGTGCCCAGAGTTCTGGGGAGGCATGGCTGGCCACAGCAACACTTGGGGGCTATAGTCATGGCTGTAAACATGGTCCCAGGCAGAATGGTAAGGACGTACTGGAGCAGCTCCAAACTGGAGACTGCTGGTTTAAGTAGTGCTCCTAAAATGGCCGCCACCAGGCCATTGCCCACACTGCCAAAGCCTTTTTACAACAGCAGCACTGTGTTCCACTACTGTAAACCCCTCAGTGCATTAGTAGGGTTATGAAGGCTTCTAGCTTCAGCTTGGCCTTTGCTTTTCAGTCCTGGTCTTGTTGTATCTCTCCCTAGCCCTGATCCCAGGAATGTTGGCTTAGAATTCTGGTTTTCTAAGGCTACCTAAGGTCTAGTATCATGATACATAGTTAGATAAGGAAAAGATATTTATTTAGTATATTCTATGGGGCTCCAGAAAACAGGTTTTTAAGAAATGCATGACCTCATGGAAGAATTGGTGATGGTTTGAAATCATAATAGCATCCATTGATGTAAATTTCAAATATACAGTATATCCTAGCACTTTGTATTATATTGTATTTTAAAAGTAGCGATGTTACATTTAAAGTAGTTCATATAGAAGATCATTCATCATCAGATCACGAAGGGGTTGGATACTTCTGGATTCCTCTCCATTTGGGAACAATCCATCACCAGGGACTAGCCCTTTTTGAAGGGCTTTTCTTTCCATTTGAGAAGTTTAAGAGGAAGTCCTCAAACCATAAATCATGTTAATTGGAGAGAATGCTTTCAATGTGTGGTCCAGATTTATAGCACAATGACCTTGATGGGGGTCCTCATTTGTTATTTTAATCTCTGGGCCAGCCTGTTGACAGAATCTCTGCGGACTGATCTTGGCAAGCAGTGATGCAGGAATGGCACAAGACAAATGATGAGAAGGGACTGAAAGGTTGATGGTTCCAAGTTTGGGTTGGGTTGTCCGGAATGTGAAGGGCTGAAGGGTTAACCTTGCCAAGTTGTGTTAGGTACAAAAGATGTGATGACCAGAGAAGTTCACTAGTGCTTCTTCTGGATATTAGAGGAGGCAAAACTTTAGGAACTACATAATATGATCTTCTGCCAGGGAAAATCAAAGGAGTACAGCATCACTAACCAATCAAGGAATTAGATCTTACACCACCTCTACCTATTAACCTTCTCTGTGACCCCATGGGAGTCTGTGCAAATGGGAGTCTGCAAGTATTCTCTATTACCCTTTTGCACAAGCAGCAGCAATGATGTTGGTCTCATGAGTCCAGGAAGTTGTCTATAAAATGAACACATATTTGTTTTGAAAAGGAGACACTGAAAAAGGAGTAGATGCACAACCTTACCCAGAGTTGTCACAGGATTACAGTTAATGCCTTCATTGTAGGTAATACTTGCTAAAATAAATAAAAATATCTTCCATATAGCTTATGTGCCTACATTTGAACAAGCAGGTAATTGTGTGAAATAGAAACCTTGCACTGATTGATCCTTCAGCTGTGTGAGCCTGTATCACTTGTGTTATTTCTGTGATCACAAGTTGAACTAGTAAGTGTGCACGTGATTTTCATGGGCTCAAAACAGTATAACGTGGCTTGCAACGATTGTAGGCATTAAACAGAAACATCCAGAAAGAGCCCAAACCTACTGTTTCCCCCCTCATCGATGCAACAGCACCAAAATGGCTACCACTGCATCTGCAGTGTATGTGTGTGGGGGTTCAGGAGGGTCCTAAGGGTACAATCTTCCCTTACCTGGAGGTAAGCTTCAGGGTCTACTTTAATATATACTCTTTAATATATACAGTACATGAAACCACTGTGGGAGATCATCCGAGGTTTGGTGTGGAGTGTCAACAATATGCTGATGACACTCAACTCTCTCTCTCTCTACCATCTCTCTCATGCTGGGCTGTTAAGTGTAGGAGGAGCTGTGACAATAATTAGTCATCCAGCATTCACCAGTCAATGCAGACCAGCTCCTACACAGAACAGAAGCTTGGGGAAGAGGGGGAAGATATACTGTCAATATCGATAACACAGAGAAAAAGCTCAAGACAATGTAAGGAAAGGCAAAAGTGTGACAGATTGGCAGTGCCTGAGGAGAGAGAGAGCACCAGACAGCAGCATCTAGTCTTCAGGTTTCTTTTAATCTGACCTCCTCTTGTGATATGTGCCCCATGTACAGAACTGCTCATGAATACCTTTTCCCATTATTTTGTGGTCATTCTTCTCTGTGTCCTGATATGAACATGAGTCATTAGATATGAGCAGATAGATCTTAGTCCTGGATAGCGAACAGCCTCCAACAGGAGCATTTATTTAATTCCCCAAGCCTAAAAGTTACAATAAAACTATTAAAGCTAACAAGTAAAACAACAGTTGCCCAACATTGCGAACGAGCCCTGTTTTAAAGAACGGCGCTTATTGAAGTCTGTGGCCTGCAATGTTGCCTTTTAATTCAAGCTCTGATGCTCAAAGGATGAATAAAAGGCCGTATGTGCCCTTTTAGTGTTAATTATTCATTGGGCGAGCATTTCTTCCTGCGGCTTTGGAACAATGCTTTTAAGCACGCTGCTCTTGGGTCTGGCTGATGGTTCACTGTAACCAACCAGGCAACACAACAGAACACAATTACCTGATTTATTTGCAGCCACCCTTCCAATCTCACTTAATGCCTCCAAAATGAGATCATCAGTCTGATGTTGCTACAAGGAGGCAAGGCAGGCAAAGTCATGTACTGCAATCTGTGATGTTATGGGAGCAAAAAAAAAAAAAAAAAGGACACTGTATTGACAAACACCCCCCCCCTTTGCATTATTTTGTGCCAGAATTGTTTCCATGATCATACAATGTCAAATGGGAATGAAAAGCTAAGTAATGGAATATATTATTGATGGATGTTGGATAAAAATTGCAGCTCGGGAGCTCTGATCTTAGTATTTTATTCACTGTGAAAAGTAAACAAAAAACCAACATTGCCTACCTTGTTCTAGTTATAAAAGAAACACAAATTGAGGCTTCTGTAGAATTTGCTCAACTCACTAGAAGCTATCCTAATTAGGAGGGTAACAAAAGGAAGTGAGAGCTATTGGTTCAACTCAGCCTTTTACCTGCTACTGTAACTGGCTGTGGCTCCCTAAAACTAGGGTCAGCAGATACAAACTGGGACAGAGTGCCTATACCTTTAATCATTGTATAGAAGAGGGAATTTGGGCAGGTGCAGCTCATCAAAAGCTGCAGCTGTCAAAATTCCCTCTTCTATACAATGATTAAAGGTATAGGCAATATCAGTGATGTCATGCACCCACTATGCACCACTACGCGAGTACCGGTTCCTAGAAGTTGAGCTGGCCCCGCCTACTCGAAGCTGGCCCCGTCGGCTGGTTGGCTCAGCAGCTGCGCGTGCGTACTGCACGCCTGAAGCCGTTGCCTGCACTTTCTGTGAGGAGGCAGGCAGGCAGGCAGCGTGGTGGTGGGGGCAGTAGCGGAGCAAGAGGACCGGAGGTGGCAGCAGCAGCGGCAGCAGTAGCAGCGAGGGAGACCCGGGAATAAGGCAGCAAGCGTGAGAAGGTAGGCTGCCTGGGGCTCCCGCTCCCTCCAGCTGCGCAGATCCAGCGTCCCGGTTCCTCCTGCAGCCTCCCCCCAGCCCCAGCCCCCACGCGGTCTTTTTTTGGTCGCCCGTTCTCCCTCCTGCTCCTTGCCGGGCGGCCCGGCGCTCGGTCGGGCGCCCATGTGGTCGCGTGGCCCGGTGGGCACCCGTTCCCCCTCCTGCTCCTTGCCGGCTCCTTGCATTTAACATTAAAGTTAAATAGCTCCCTGTCCCAAAAGGGCTCACAATCTAGTACAGTCTAGCCTGCTATTTAACCGGGGAACCGTTGAAGCCAAATATGTATATACACATCTCTAGAAAGCAAAGCAATAGAAGTTAAATCAACACTAACCACAAGCTGAAGTTATTACAAACATGGTCACACCCATGGCAACAATCATGATCTCACTTCCGGCTATGACCTCACTTCCTGCCACGACATCACTTCCGGCTTATGACTTCACTTCCGGTGGGCGGACCCTGACAAGTGCCAATCAAAAGTGAGTACCTGTTCCTAAATCATTTGGATGGCACCACTGGGCAATATCCCCGTTTGTATCTGGTAACACTACCTAAAACTCACCACACAACCTTGTAATTGAATGTTGTTTTAGCTTCAGATGACCGTGGGGTGAAGGACAATTGCTCTAGATTCTTGCTTAGTGACTGCTCAAAGCCAGCCGCCACCCTCTTGCCACTTAATTTAATGAATACTGATTGTACTTGGCTTTATGAGAAAGGACAACATCGCCTATTAATTTTGGGAAGAAAAACCTGTTCAAACACCTCAGGAAAAATATTGCATGGCAGTTTTCTATTAAGATAATTTGTGGCCCTCCTTGATTTATGCAGACTATCATCTCAAAATCAATAAATACTCCTCTTTCCTAAGTTTGCTCAGACCTCATTTTCTGAGATAAGTCTTGTTTCGTTTCATTCTAGTTAGGAAGAGATGGCTGGATAACGGGGGTGGGCCCCCCCCCGGGGGGGAAGCGGAATATAGCGAAAGTGACATGGAGGTTATAGAACCGATAATAATATTTCCTCCAAGTATGCAGCACCTCTGCTATCAACATACAACACGTTTATCTTGCTCCATGGAAAGGTTGCACAAGGTTGTCAATGTTTCACATGCTGAGAGTAATAGTGGCATTTTACTTTTTTAGGGCACAGCCCTCTCATTCTATCACTCTGTAATTGTCTTGACCACTTTACTGGGAATAGTCAGCAGAAGCGAATAGTCATTTCCAAATTCCCAGCTCTCTTAAGAGGAGGCACATCTCTCACGCTATAAAGCTTTTGGAACTCATTGATGTCCTGCCAGAACTTTCTTATCCCAGGTTGCAGGCAAAGGGTCTTCTCTTGCTCCTTTCAAAAGGCACTGGGCATTGGGCCATCCCACGGACGTCTTTTTGCCAGATGATGAGTGGACCGACAGGATTGATATATTTATTGCATAACAAGGGCCTTCCCAGATCAGACCATGCGTCCGGCCAGATCAGCATTCTGTTTCCAGCAATGACCAGCTAGATGCCTCTGGGATGCTGCAACAGTGGCATTCCTGCAGGGAGGGGGCAAAATGCTAAGTTCTGCAGGAGCCTGAGCTCCTGTGTAATGCGGCCCGTCCCCCTGGCCTTCTGAGCCATTCACGGCTCAGAGAACAAAGTCTCCAAGCTGTGAGTGGTGCTGAAGGCGAGGGGGCGCTTTACACAGAAGCTCAGGCTCCTGCAAAACATAGCATCCCCCCCCCCAGTAGGAATGCCACTGTAAGGGTAAGAACCCTTCTTGGCAGCAGAAGAATGGCTGGTTTCTACAAAGCCATATTTTGCAAGAACTATCATGGCTATTGTCCCAGAATAAGGAACTAGGGTTTAAATCTGTTTCAACATCTACAGAAGCAAAAGCTTCTGTTTTCATTGCCAGAGGAGGTCTCATTCTGCTGAGCCATACAGAAAAGTTTAATATTCTACTCCTTCCCTCCTGATAAATATGCTGATTCTGTGTTCAGCTGGCCTATTATGGCACATAGACATATATGACAATAATTTGTAGGGGAGAATTGCAGCATTTGCTGGCTATTTCCAGGAAAACATTTTTGTGCGCATTGGTAATGTTCCAGCCAACAATTGCAAATAAAATATTTCCATCATGGATATACTGTGCTGAGAAAAAAAGATGCAAAGAGAATTTGCATGGTCACTGTGCTGGATCTTATAGATATGAAATATTATATATGCAGGTATTTCCTACAAAAAGCAGAAATGAATTTGTCACCCTGACATGTTTTAAATATGTTTTTATATGCCCTATATGTCATTCTGACAGCATGTTTTCTATATGTTTTCATCTATGGAGAAAAAAGTGTTGTTGACATTGGTCCAGACTGTTCTGTACGAATGTGGGGTGAGGTGGGAAAGGATGATCAGTCTCAAAAGGCCAAAACAATGGGCGAGTACTTTTGGGCCTTTTCTTCAGTATCTCATCACCCCATCTCTGGCCACAATCCGGCACAACAGTTGGGCAGCCCAATCCTAACCTGCGAAGGAATAGGCAAGCCAACTGGCCTGTGCTATTTCTAGGAGGCGGCTGTAAGAATAAGGAGATATTTTTCCGCATGTTACACTCCAGCCAGTCAACTTGCTGAGGCAAATCTGAGTGGCCCATGTAAGGCCGACCAGACCAGGGACGGGGCTTAGGATCCAGCCTAAGGTGCAGAGGCTGGTTCCCCCCCCCCACTTCCCGGGCCCGGTCCTCCCACCGGCCGGCCTGCCCACTCCTGCCCCTAAACACCCCATCCCCCCTCTCCAGCCCTCTGAGCTGGCCTGCCTGGGGCTGAAATGAACTTACCCCATCCAGGTGGCACAGGGTCTGGATCCGGGCTCTGAGAGCCAGTACAAGTCTGGGCGCTGGCTCAGTCTGCCCTAAAGGCGGCACAAACGTGCTTTACAGCCACGTTTGTGACACCCCTGGGCTGGCGCCAACCCACCTCTCCCTCTGGATTGTGTCCTGGATAGTACAGCAGCTCTTGCATTGAGCGTTCCAGTGTTTCAGCCATCACTGTCTTCACAGGGTGTCATAAGGAAGAGACGGGATCGTTTTAACTACAGGCAGTTTGAGTGATCCGTGGCTGGGAGCAGGCCTCACAGAATGCACAGGTCGGTTTGTCCAGCTGCTTCCTTTTCCTTTCTATTAAGGATAAATTGGAAGACTGCCTGTTACGAACTGAGGTTGAGAATTGGAGATTCCTGTGCGAGGTGCTGCTCCATTACCAGGTAAAAGTGTTATCTGTACTAGGATGAAAGGATTAAGATACAATGGGGGGGGGAGGAAGGCAAGAAGAAAATGGGAATTTCAAACTTATGATTTGTTGAACGCCATGCTGGTGGCAGAGAAAAAGCGTTATATGTTTTCAAGCCAGAGTTATCATTTTTTCAAAAATATTATCCCTTCTCAAAATGATTGAGGGCACAATCCAAACTGTGCCTTGGTCCAGCATTGACGCAAACTTACCATAAAGTGCCTTTACATACTGTAAAGTCACAAACGAATGTGCACCGGCCTCCCCGTGCTGATTACCGGGCTTGGCAGCACCCAGGTAAGGTCAATCGAACTCCACTGCTGTGGGGTCTTGGAGAGGTTGGGGGGAGGTGGAGCAGGGCAGGGGGAAAGCAGGGGGCAGGTGGGCCTGAGGGTGGACCAGCCTGGGGAGGGGACTAGAGACAGGATCCAACACTTGGGCTGGATCCTAACCCCTGTCCCCAGGCTAGTTGGCCCCAATCCGGGCTGCTTGGACTCGTGCTGATGATTTTGGTGGCACAGATCTGAGTAGCCCCAGTCGGGCCGCTGCAGCATTACCTGGGGAAATGGGGATAGATTCCCCTTCTCCCAGGTTGCACCATTGCCTGACCCAGCCCTTGGGCAGGCCAGCTGGCCTCCCTATTCCAGCATAGGGTTAGGATTGTACTCTAAAAGGTTTCAGTAAAGTAAAGGTTTCCCCATGACTGAATGGTCTAGTCGTGACCGACTGTAGGGGGCGGTGCTCATCTCCGTTTCTAAGCTGAAGAGCTGGTGTTTGTCCTAGGACAAGCTACCGTGGTCATATGGCTGGCCATATGACTATACGCCAAGGTGCACGGAATGCCGTTACTTTCCCACCGAAGTGGTACCTATTTATCTACTTGCGTTTTTACATGTTTTCGAACTGCTAGGTTGGCAGGAGCTGGGACAAGCAACAGGAGCTCACTCCATCACATGGTCTCGAATTGCCAACCTTCCGGTCAGCAGCTCAGTGGTTTAACCCGCAGCACCACCATGTCCCCCAAAAGGTTTCACTATGGACCCCTTATTTAAGATGTTGGAAATTCTGTTATGAATGAGAGGGTATGTTATGGATAAGACCCTAACTCATAAAAATGTACCTGCACTGGGAGAACGATGCAGGATATGAGCAGATGAATTTCCCATGGCTCCATGAAGACTCAGCACATGGCTTCTTTTGCAATACTTCAGAACCCATTTGAAAGTATCTTCTCTCCTTTCCCCATCTTCAAAAGCCTTTTCTACTGCTTGCAATATCCAGCTATCAAATGGGAACCAAAAGAAAAAGGAAAAAAGCCACAGGTCCGAAGGGCACTGAAAATGCCGGTTTTAAAAACTCATTCTACACCATGGGGTGGCTTTAAAAATGTTGAGCTATAAAGAAATATCAACTTGTTTATGCCACAAAGGGCTCTCTGACATATCACCTGCTGAGCTGAAAAGGCCTTCGTCTCCTGTCTCTGAAGAACAAGCTTGTGAAAAAAAATAAAACCCTTACCAAATCATTCTAGGATTTCTAATGCTTTTTAGGTCAGACACTTACAGCAGATACAGTGGTTGTGTGTTGCTTAATAGCCTAATTAAAATAGATGACTTTTTCAATTAGAAATAATAGTGTGGCTGCATCTGCTGACACTATATCACCTGTATCATCTACCTAGTACACTCTTAAAGCATTTAAAATGAATAAAAAAGAGAACTTTTTATTGAGAATGTAGAATAAAAACTCATAACACTGCAATTTGCTAGTTTAAGAAATTTTGGAAAAAATATCACACACACCCCAAAACACACCCCTAGCCATTAGGCACATCTGCACCTCCTCGGGAGTAAGTCTGGTCAGTGCAGAAGCCTGCACTGGCTTCTGGAGGCTGGATCCAGTCGTCGTGCTGGTATGTGTTTGCAGGCGGGCGCAGGCTGGCGCAGAGGATGGGAGAGGGTGGCGGGAGGGTAGGAGGTGGGAAGCGGGTGTTGGGGGCATAGGGATGGCGGAATGAGACGCAGAACAGGCCTGGAAAGGGTGGGACTGGCCATGGTAGTGCAGGCTGAATCCCAACCCCCCTCTTTGGCCTGAGCAATATTACACGGGCAGATCAGATTTGCACCCACAAAATCATGGCGTTGGGCAACAGCACCAAAGCAGAAAGTATACCATAAGAAGTGGCATATTGAGAATAAGCTTAATTGGGTTCATATATTAATTTTTAATGTATAATCAGAAGAGGTGTTTGCTTCCAGTATGATATGATTACATATCATACTGATATGATGTATGATAAGATTACAGCCTAAGTGTCACTGAACACAGCGGGCTTACTTCTGAGTAAGGTAAACAACACCATTTTCGAACATCTCTATCAGGAATTGTTAAGGGGTCCACAAGATCTACGCCAGGGGTCAGGGAACTTTTTTACCTTTTACCCCAAAATATATTTAGATACGCCGACGTTACCCCGGTTCCCTGACCACTGCTCTAGGAGGAGTGTTCAAGAACATGCTCCGTCTCCATGAAACAAAGAAAACATGAATAAAATGCGGGTGTTTCCTTACTCTTGCACCTTAATTTTGATAATTTCCCCTAAAGTTCAGTCAAAACATACATACACGCACGCACGGAAGGTTTACTATTAAATCTGGACATTTGGAGCACAGCCATTTGCGGACTGCTGGTCTGAATTTCCAAAGTTTCTGGGGGGCCCTGCCGTGCACCAAACTCGCGGGGCTCCCGCAGCCTTCAGGTGCTTCTTCGATCTCGTGGATGGAAAGACAGAAATTCCTCCAGGCAGAAAAAGGCCAAAATCCTCCAGGATCGTCGCTGGTTTTTCCCAGGAAAGGGAGCCATGCGCTGCCAGCTGGTCTCGGTCGGATGCGCGTGTTGGGGGCTGGTCTGTGTGGGGATCCTTGCAGTGTCTGACCGCTCGTGGCAGCTCCGCAGGCAGGTCCACATCGGGGCTCCAGCCCCCCTGCCCCATCCCAACCAGGTGCGCGCAGCAAAGCGCTGGTGCGGAATCCTCTCCCTTCCAGGCGCTGAACGGGTTAACGCCACAGAGCTGCGCTGCCTAGAGAAGCGGGAAGTATGGGCAGGGGGGAGCTGCAGGGCTCTTTTCCTCCTTTTCCTCTTTGCTAGGGGCAGGGTCTGGGTTTGAATTGCAGCTGCAGGAAGAAGGGAAAAGGAGAAAACTGCACTGGGGAGGTAAGCGCGGTGGGCACCCCAAGGTGCAATGAAATGAAATTCCTGGGGGTAATGGACAGTCGCGCTGCCAAGACACAGCCGGGCATGCATATAGATTCATATGCATGCCCAGCGGTGTCTCGGCAGCGCGACCGTCCATTACCCCCAGGAATTTCATTTTTACCCCATTTGGGGTAATTTACCCCTGTTCCCTGACCACTGATCTACGCGAAGCCAGCCAATACCTGTGTACCTCTGATTGAGGAGGACGCAGGGTCTTGTCTCCTACACTGTGTTGACTTCAGAAGCATCTGCAAAACCTCTTTACAGCTCAGCAGGAAATTAAGGAGAGCTCTCACTCTTTTCCTGCACCTGGAGAAGGGCAAGGGCTGTTCCTGTTGTTGCAGTGAGTGACTTCTTGGTTCTGGGGGATTCTGCTCTTCCAATGCCAAGTTAAAATGCTCCTATTAAAGCATAGTTAATTAAAGCACCAGTGGATTGTGAAGCCAGAGGTCCAACATGCCCCTGCTTCTGGCCTCCTAACCCATTGCTGTGGAAAAAAGTAGAGGCTCAATTCATTCATTGGTCAATCCATCCATCCATGCACCATCACACCCACAGTTTGAAACATTTAGGTGTCCAGCGTAGCATGTTTTGTCCACTGTGTTGGTATGCTAACTTATCAGTTGATATATTCTGTTTTGAATATGCACACATTTGCCTATATAGCTCCATAAGATTAAAACTGTATGCAGGGTTTTCTTGGGAGGGTTTTGCACAGGTCTGCCCTCTGCAGTATAGGAGGACTTGGGAATGTTTCCCATGTCATTTTTTCCCCTTGCTAGAATGAACCTTAACGCTGTTGTGCTTCTCTACCCTCCAGCAATGTGTCAAACCTGCAGACAGCTGCTCACTCACACTACAAGCTTTGGATAGATGAGTAACCATAGGGTGGGTTAACTCATTTTGATTACAAGTGGAGTCCTAACACCTTACATTAGACACATTGCCCAATCTCTATCTCTGCATCCAATGCAATGAATCAAACTGACACTGTTATTTCTGACCTCGTCAATAGAGACAGGAAATACTGCATGTGTCAAGACTTTTCTATCACGTTATAGACTCTGTCCTTGCAGGCTCCAAACAGAAAGGGTTTGTTGTACTTAATATTCAGTTGCTCTCGCTCTCGCTCTCGCGTTGAACATCAGGCTCCACTCCAGCCAGTGTATTTCCATCCCCACCATACAAAGATGGCTGAATTCTTATCTGGGTTTAATTTTCTTAATTTACCTCTACTAACTGGGCAAGAGGCACTTTTGCAAGTGGTGTTCCTCTTATATTTAGCAGCGGGACAGTAATTGTCCCTCTTCACCCCAGCACAGTGTCTTTTCTAGTGGCTGTTGACTGGTGGTGGTTTGTCTTTTTTTTTTTAAGGTTGTGAGCCCTTTTGGGACAGGGCGCCATTTAACTTTTTCTTTTTGCCTGTAAACCGCTTTGAGAACTTCTTGTTGTCAAGTGGTATATAAATATTGTTTGTTTGATTGATTGATTAATTTATGAAGCCGGATGATGGAGATGCATGAGGCTATTTAGAATTGAGACACAAATTGTAAAGATATTTCTTTGGGAGATTTTGCAAAGAAATTCCAGTGCATTTTTTGTTAACAACGTGAAATGAGTGTTAGAGCGCAATCCTAATCTGGAGTTAGACTGGCTCAGTTAGGCCAGCAAAGTTTGGCAGGCACAAGGGTCACCACAAAGCACGTTTGGACCATGCTCTGAGTCAGGGAGGAGCATATCTGTGTGCTGGCCTCTCTGACTCTGAGAGTGGTCCAAACATACTTTACCATGTCCCTTGTGCTGGCCAGGTTTTGCTGGTCTAAGTGGCAGGCCTAACTCCAGGTTAGGATTGTACTCTTAGAAATTGAGAAGTTGGTCCAAGAAGCATTTCTAAGAAGTATACATCGTGGAGCCAATGTGCCAAAATACATGCCTTTTCATAAAGTGACCAACCGTCCTCCTTTAGGGAGGACAGTCCTCCTTTTGTAAGTTCTGTCCTCCCTTGAAAAGTGTCCTCCTTCATGTCCTCCTTTTTGATATTTGAAGACTAATCTGTAAATCTCTGTATTCGATCGGTGCCGATCCGATCCGTTGCGCGTGATGTGACGTATTTGTATTTGACATGATGATTCATCAAGGCTCGGTGTAAAGAGCAAACAAGAAAAAGCTAGGCCCTGGCTTGACTTTATTTTGAAAGAATTGTAAGACAAGCAGGATTGAGAGAGCTTATTTCATTGGTTGTTTGCAAAAGGTGTGAAGTTATAGCTGGGGTCAGGAATGCAAGCTATTCGGAAAGGTTACATGTAGCTAGTGCTGAAAACAGGGGATGGCCCCTTTACCCTGATAGGCTAATTGATTGAGCCTGAGGGGTGTGGCCGCACAACCACCATCAAGACCTTCCAAACTGCAAGACTCCTCCAGATCATCCCCCAAGAAGATCATCAGACCTGATAAAGCTTACAAACCTGCAGACTTCCCTTTGCAAGACTGGAATTGCTGTCTGAGGAACAAGGTGAACAACTAGGGCCTAGTCAGTGATAGGAGCCTAGTTTTCTTTGTTTTATAAGGTGTCTCTGTTAGTTCTAGAATGCTTTCTTAGTTGTGTAACCCTTGTTTATCAATAAATTACAATTAAATTTACTAGGTTGTCTTTGGAACCAGATAAGATTCAGTGGCTAAAGTGGCATGCTTACCCAATTTTAAGTTACTCATTGGAAAAAGTCCCTGTAGTTGGGACTTGTTTAACCTGGGGAACTTTAAGGTTAAGAGGAAATATTCTTAACTTTGGGCCCAGACTAGTAGCAGTGGTTGTGAGCCTTGTTGTGCTTAAGGTCATACGCTGCTGAAAAAATCACAGACTCATAGGGGCCTGGAACTGATTAGAGGGCATATTATATGAGCCTGTGATTTACACTCGGTACAGTGCGGCAAGATGCCATTATGAGATGCATGCGCTCCGCATGGGAGACCTTGAGAGAGAGCGCCGCGCACAAGTGGCTTTGTTTACTTCTTACCGAAACACGACACGACACATACACATGCAGTAGACTCATGGTAATTATTTCTTTCTTTCAGTGAATATTCAATCATACACAGGTAAGCACAATTCACATTTTAGTAATTCATTATCTATCTAATAATTTCCAAATATGCATAATTTTATTTACAAGTTTATACAACCCTGTTGGCATGTAAGCATAATTACAATATAAAATGTTACACATGTTTTTATTATGCATTTATCATATTATAGTGTATTATTGTTGCAATGAATACAGTGTTTCTTTTATTTATGATATTTTTTTCTTCAATGTATTTGTGTCCTCCTTTTCATTTTAAAAAAGTTGGTCACCTTACTTTTCAGCAATATTGTTTGTCCGCTTGCACAAATTGAATTCTATTCTTAGAATAGTAAACATAATTTAGGAGGAGGAGGGAAAAAAAACCCCATAGTTTAAGTCTTGCAATACAGGAACAGGAGAAATGGGAAGTTCTGAAATGATTAATGGATGTGTATATTCTAGGTTACCACTCAGGTTTAAAATCCACTTTATTTTCTTTTTATTCCATAGTTTTGACAAGTCTGAGTAGCTTTCTGTCTGCTGTTGGCTATGTCATATGTCGATGGTCTCATTCTCTTGTTATGGTACCCAAGGGTAGGAAAGGATGACTTCTTGAACTAGTTTGGTCTTACACCAAGAAAAAAGGACACATTTGTTCTCTTTGCCACACCATGTTTCCCTTCCTGTTTGCAATTCTTAAGTGCTAGACAAAGCATTGTGAGTGAAATTACTGTGAATTATTTGTTTTGGTGTCATTGTAATCCAAATTCTATTTTCTTAAATGAAATAGGAGGAAATTCTTAGAATTCATTACTTTAGATCGCAAAAGATTGCTGTTGATAAGATTACCCAGCACATTAAAAAAAAACTTGTATTAGAATTAGAGTACAATTCTAACCTAACTTGGAGTTAGGCCGGCAGAATTAGGCCAGCAAAGTTTAGCTGGCACAAGGGACACTGTAAAGTACGTTTGGACCATTCTCAGAGTCAGAGAGGCCAGCACACAGACGCCACTGATTAGAATGCACCTATCCACAGTGGCTGCAATTTTTAAAAAAGAGGGGAAAAAAGTACATGCAAGTAACGGCAAAATACAGCCAGAAAGGATTTTTTTTTTTTGAGATCTTGACAGCTGCTTCCATTTGAGGAAGCTGCTTTTAAACTTGAACGGATGATTTTCCTCTTCAGGAATGGAAACTGCTACAGAAGAAAAGTGTAAATACATAAAGTACAGAAACTTAAAAGCTTCCAATGATGTGTGTGTGTATGCATGTGTGTGTGTGTGCAAAACTATGTATAGCTTAGTTCTTTGCAGCACAGCTAGTAACTTCAGTCTGAAAGAGGTATGTGCAAGGAGTTGACAATAATTTAGTGTGCAGCTAATGTATGCATGTTTGTGCCTGTGTCTATATTTTACATAATAGGCTGGCCTTCACCCCTTGACTATGAAAATGAAGCAGAGGCTAATGGTGCATAGAAACATAGTCAAAATGCCTAAGTCCCAGGCAAGATTGTGATCTTCTCATGCACCCTCCCTTTCATGTTGGGACAATACACCATGTGAAGAGCTTTATCTGTGACCTGTGAGAAACCAAAATTACAGCCCAGTTCTGCCCTCTAGTTGTGCATGCAGCAGCCAGAAAGCTACACATTTTCAGAAGCACAGGGCAGACTGGTGGCCAGCAGGGTTCCCCTGGTGGAGGGAGGAATCAGAGTGGGGTCAGGTTGGGATGGGGTAGATTGCAGCAGAGTCCATCATACCTTGAACCCTTGTGTGGGGCTGGACACATCCCCAGCAGGCTCCTCAGAGTTACGCTAGCAAAAAAGCTGGGATTGATGTAAAGTCCCACTGCAGACCATGCACAGGTGAGCAGGTAAGGCGAGCATTTTACCTCTTCACTCTCCCAACAGGCCTAGTTTCTGAATAGTGCATTGGATACAGGAGACGCTGCACTGGCTGCAAACCTTACTCTTGCTATATTCCTTTTGTGATTCTTAACAGTTTGATTTTTCAAATGACTTTAAAAAAAATTAGTTCAGTGCTTTGACTGAACTAGTTTGTCCTAATCTTGCTTTCTGTTAGGGATGTTTCATGGCTGTGCAATTGATGCAGTCCAAGAACGTCAGTTTGCATTCCGGGAGTGTCATTTGATTATGTCACAGTTACGGAACTTCCTGCTTGATGAGGTTATGTTACTTCTGGCTGTGACATCACTTCCAGTGGGTTCCAACATGAGTGCTATTCTAAAAAAGTGGATCCTGGTCTAAAAGGTTGGAGAACCACTGGTCTGAAGAAGGTCTGGTTCAGATAATCCTTATTCTGCTGTGCGGTGATGTTTGTTCATGTGGACAAAAACTGACCAAAGTATTCAAAATGTTTCCATCTCCAGCCAACATGAATTGGGAATTGGTTGTTGAAACTATTCAGCTCATACTTTCCAGTGACTACCATCACTCTCACTGTCTATGAGGAGACTGGAGAAAAATGGCCTCACAAGAACAAAAAGTTTCTCACTGTTTCTGAGACAGACAGCAGGGATGCTAGAATTCCAGCTCTATATATCAAAAACCTTTATTGGCATATAAACCCTATTCCAGCTCCTATTGTCTTCCTTTGCTGATCCTTCCCTTACAATTTCTAAAATAAACATGTGCATTTGTTTGCATTTGTTTAGCACTTCATGAACTACTTTTTGCTGAAACGTGGCATATAAATATTCTTAATACCAAATCATTACTGATTTAGTAATACATCATTACAAAATGTATTCTATTTTTCAAGCGTGCTATTTTCCAAACCTGTGTCTCCTATAATTTAAACAGCAAATAAGTTGGTTCCTGGATTCAAGATAATCAGCAAGAGGAATGAATTCCTACTTGATTGAGCCCACTGATCTGGTGAGACATAAATATCTGGAGGGTGAATTAGAATGAAGTGAACATGAAGTCACAAAATTGTGGGTCCACCCACAATTCTAAAAAAAAGTGTTAATAAATCAGATGGAATACAGACAGAAATACAGGCGTGCCCTGGTATCAGCCGGGGTTCAGGACTCTATTTCCCCCCCCCCATAAATACCTGAAACTTGGGGGCGCCTATTTAAAGATCAGGGGACATCAGTGGTTTTGCTGCAACAGGATTAAAAAAAATTAAACATTTGTTTAATACTCCCCTGTTTAATAATCGGCGTCTCAGTATCCGTGGTATCCGTGGATAACTGAAACTGTGGATACCAAAGCAGTGGCTACCCGGGCATATCTGCATAGCCTGATTTTCTGTAGAAAGACTTGAATTTCACGTCACTGTGCTCTTTCAGGAATATGGTCGATGAGCTGCAGATGCTTCGTATGCACAGTCATAACATTACACCCAGCGCTAAAACCCATTGCCACAATTACGGATGATACGTGACTTTTTAAAGTTTTGAACTGTGAGACAAAATTCGGTTCTCTGAAAGAATTTGCATTAAAATACAAAATTAGAGTTGTCTCAAGCAGGGCTTGTTACACAGTTCACCATTTGTCTTGAAGAGCAACAGTGGGTGCTGATTGGACCCCTCCACAGTAGTTTGGGCAATATATGGAAAGGCTGAGGCCTAGTTCTTACTGCAGGTGGAGGCTCACAAGACTGAATGCTCCTCTGTTCACAGAAAACAATTCTCTGCTGATAGAAAACAAGATGTCAGGGAGAAGATGAAGATGTGTGATATCTGGTGTTATCTCCACACAGAAGGATTCTCCTTGAAAGAAAAACTTATCAAGCACCTGAAGCCCCACCTGCTGTCTCCACTGATACAGGCCAGACACACATTTGACACTACCATTGAGACAACTAGGCCCAAGTTGAATGGGGTGGGCAGGAGCTGCCAAGCTACTGCTCTATCTGCACAGATGGTAAGGAAAACCCACCATCAGTTTGCTGGTATTTAGAATGGAAACTGCAGCTTGACTGGAGGCGGAAGGGAGTCTATAACACAGAAAGAAAAACAAACAAGCAAAGTAAGTGCTGTGCAGATCACACATTACACTTTCTGTGCTGAAATGCGGATCTTCTTTCTTCTTTCTTTACCTATGGGTTTATTGTTGATGGTTAATCTATTAACAGCCTGTGAGATAGAAATAAGGGCACGATCCTAACCTGGAGTTAGGCCGACACAGTTAGGCCAGCAAAGTTTGGCTGGCACAAGGGACACCCCACAAGCCTTTCAATGTGATAAGTTATCCCCACCAGTAGGGGGAACTGTGGGTTGCTCTTCCCCCTACTGGTTGGGATTAACATATATACTCACACCCACTGACTATATACTGGGTGGTTCTGCTCACATGCTGTCGTTCTTCTAACAGTGCCTACATAACTCAGAAGGTTCTGCTTTGAGAACTTCCAGTGATTCATGTCTTTCATGGCTGAAGTTTTGTCATCCTAACCTGGAGTTAGGCTAGCACAGTTAGGCCAGCAAAGTTTGGCCAGCACAAGTGCCGCTGTAAAGTATGTTTGGACCATTCTCAGAGGCAGGGAGGCCAGCACACTGATCTGCGCCATCCTCCCTGACTCTGAGAGTGGTCCAAACATACTTTACAGCGGCACTTGTGCTGGCCAAACTTTGCTGGCCTAATTCCAGGTTAGGATTGCACTCTTAAGGAAAGAGCTAGTCAACTTTCTTGCATGAGTTACATACTGTAGCTATGTAAGAAACCTTTATTTTCATGAAAGTTGTTAACAAATTCAGGGCTTTGCACATGTAGTGCCAGATGCTGATCTCAGCAAGGCCAGCATGCAACTGCTTTGAAATCTGTACTATGATGTGTTTGGAAGGGTGCCCAGAGCCCATTATTGGAAGAATATAGTGATAATATTTAGAAACACCACGAAGCAAAGGTTGGAATGGCAGGCTTAATTATCCCTTTACAGGCTTTTATGGGCTCACTTCAAAGCTTAATTGGATGCTGGGATTTGTTGATAAGTTGCGACGTTCAGAGAAAGAAGGAAAAAGTCTAAAACATGTGATTATGACAGGTCAACAGATCTTTAAATCCCGTTTCTCCCTAGGATGCTCTCTGAAATTGCAAGGCCTTCATTGTTTTGCTGATTGCAATTCCTGAGCAGTAGCATTCCTAGCAAAACGTGGTGGTTTTATTCCTTTATTGGCTAAGCAAAGCATAATGTGACATCTGGAGTGGAGCCTGTTGAAAATTGAAATTTACTAGTTTATTGATTAAAAAGACATCATGTACTTAAAGAAGAGAAACAGGCCCATGATCCATACGTGAGAAGTTGGTCCAGAGAGCTTTGCTGCCAGGAAAGGGAAATAACAGCTCAGTCCTATTCATGGCTCTTGGGTTTATGCCAGTGGAACAGAGTGGCTGAGCTCCACTGACGGCCATTTTGCATGTGCTAGAGACAGCAGCGCTACAGTCACACCAACATGAGCCCAAGAGAAGATTCTTGGAAAGGCCTGGCACTTGCACCCTAAATACAGTGTTGTTTTATTTTCATATGTAGTTTTTAAATACTGCATTTCACTGTTGTTCAAGGGGGACGTGGTGGCACTTCGGGTTATACCGCTGTTCTGCTGAGCTTTCTGAACAGAAGGTTGGGAGTTCAAGACCACGCAATGGAGTGAGCTCCTGTTGCTTGTCCCAGCTCCTGCCAACCTAGCAGTTCAAAAGCACATAAAAATGCAAGTAGATGAATAGGTACCACTTCAGTGGGAAGATAATGGTGTTCCGTGTGCCTCGGTGTATAGTGTGATGCTGGCCACATGACCACGGAAGCTTGTCTTTGAACAAACGGCGGCTCTACAAGCTTAGAAACGGAGATGAGCACCGCCCCCTACAGTCGGTCACGACTAGACCATTTGGTCATAGGAAACCCTTTTTACTGTTGTTCAACACCAAGCAAAACCAGGTGGGAGAACCCCAGAAAATGCGTGCTGCCACTCTGGGGCAAAATCTGGGCCCTTTATCAGCATCCCACATACGCATATCTCACATAAGCATAGGAAGTGCACAGTCTGGGCAAGAAAGCTGCCTTCTCCTGATACCGTTTGATGGCAATTCCTCCTTTCCACATCATTTTCAGTTCTTGACACTTCGGGATTCTTCACAGATTGCTCTCTGGAGTTCAAGACGCCAACAGCAAACTCCAGCTACAAGACTCCCTGCAGCGCCATAGCTGGCAATTCTTCACAGTGCATGGGATGTAGAAACTCTTTCCTTTTTTTGCTATTAAGCTTTAATACAGAAAAATAGACTCCAGACTATTCTCTGGGCTACTGGATCTCAGCCATTAATCTCAAAACGGCAGAAGCACTCTTTATCATCTATGACTCTCTGTTTAAATTCAGGACATGCTTTCTGCCTTAATATATACTTCCTTTGCTTTAGACACACCTCCTCCTCTCCATCTTGTCCCGCAATGCTTTAGGCATGCAATGTATAAAACATGCAACACTTTTTCGAAAAAAAGATCAGGAAGGTTACCCATGTTTTTTTCCTCTCACTCTATAGTACTTTTAACGTCTCTCTAGTAGCATCACATTTCAAAGGCTCTCGGACAGCACAATCCTATGCGTGTCTACCCAGAACTGTGCCCAGTGGGGCTTACTCCCAGGAAAGTGTATATGGGATTGTAGCCAAAGTGTCCTGCTGACATGGAAACGGCTGTACTGTTTTGCAGAACCAAAATATAAAGTGAAAAAAAATATTTCTAAGCAAGAAAACAAAAGTAATGGGTTCCATTATAAGCAAATGTATTTGAAACATTTTACTGCCTTCTTACAGTAATGCTTATAGAGGTGGTAGAAAAAATTGTTTTATTTTTTCATGTGTTGTGGTGTTTTCCAAAGTTAGAAGTGCAGAAGGCAGTGTTATTTGTTTTCATTCCAAACGTTCATTATTAGAAATTATAATTGCTTTAAAAATGAACGAGGTGGTTCGTCCTCTTTATACACGAACTTGCTATCTGCTAATTTGCTTATCTGTGAGGGGCAGAATGGCTACTTACCTTGTTCTCTGCATCTCTGTCCTCGTTGTCCACTATGCAGAGACCTTCCAAAGCAGAGCCATACTCGGCTTGCAGTGTGCTGGGGGCAGCGTGACGACACCCCACACCCCACAGCACTGCCACCCTGCTCACCGTATCACCCAGCCACACCGCCCCACACCCGTAATTGCTCCACTTAGGAATGATCTGGGCACAAGGCAGGGCCGAAAAGTGCATGGGTTTTTCTGCGCCGCTGCCCTCTGCCACTCCCGTCTCTCCCCACAGCACCCTCCTTGTTCCAAAGTCTGCAGGGACCTTCAGAATGACACCTGTGACCAGCACTGACCCTTTTAAAATGGCTTGCAAAGCACCCGCTGGCCATGTTTAAGGGGTCTGTGCTGGTTGCAGGTGCCATTCTGAAGATCCCTGCAGCCTCTGGAAGGTCTCTGCAGCATCCAGAGATCTTTTGGCGTTTCCTGCTGCACTCTGCTGGCTTCCTGGGGGTCATTGCTGGAGTCTTCTGATGGCAGATAAGGAACCCGTTGGACCTAGCCCCATTGGTCCCATAGGATCAATGGTTTGTTATCTGTGAATTCGCTGTTGGAGAGTTTCAGGTTTTTAAAAAATGAAAATGAGAAGTACAGAAAGCGGTGTTATACGGTTTTATTTTGTTATCACCATTTTTTCCCACCCCTACTTACACAGTAGGCTCTAAGTCACTGCTGCCACTAAGGCAAAAATAATCCTATATTAATCCAAATGACACCACCTTTTGTTCTATTTTTCATAATCACTGTCTTGAATTTGGATCTCCGTTCAGAACTGTTTATTAGGTTTCCACTCCCACACCCCACACCTCTGAAAATAAAAGCCACTATTAATTAATCAGCAGCATAGGGTTTCTGATGCTCTTGATGCAGTGAGCTAGCATATTAAGAGAGAGGCAGAGTGAAAGACAGAGTCCTTTAATCCTGATAGCTTGCAAAGACGCACAATGCTCTATTGAGTGCACTTCCTCCATAGCAACCGCACTTGGGTTTCGGGAATTAGATTTCCACAGTGCCCCTGAGCACCATTTTGACATCTTCATTGTTCCATAGTATAAAAAAGTTATCTAGTAGTATAAATACAGTAATGGATAACATGAGACAATTCAGGGAAGAAAATAAAGGCAATTCTTTGGAAGAAAAGAGCGAGAGGTGTGATTAGAAGCATGCTCTTAGGATGCCAACACTGACGCCGTATAAATACGTAATGATCCTCTTAGAGCACTTTCGCTGCGCTCCGGGCTGTGTATGAAAGCACCAAAGAAATGCGTGGCCATAAATTACATGGGTTTTTTGTTTGGTGGTTTTGTACCTTGTTTTTCCAGGCAGGTTTTTGAGGCCACCTGCTGGACATCAATGTAGGAAAGGCTTCAGGTGAATCTCTTTTGTGTGTCTCATTTTTCCAGTGTCAATAAGGTTAAGCCAAGGGTGAATAGGGCCTTTTCAGTAAAGTGTCATTTTCTCCATTTTTTATTAAATGCCATCGAGCAGTGGCACGCCCAGCCCATGCTCCACCCAGGGGCTGGGCTGATGCTCTGTGCCCCTAGGGTCAGCTCTCCACCCCATCCCCGCCCATTGACATGCCCTCCCTGCAGGCCAGGCTCCATTTCGGAGCCGTATGGAGCCAAGGGAGGGTAGGAGGGCCGAAAGCGTATGCCTCTTCGAGCTTTGACCCACTCCAATTACCACTCCATCCACCACCAATTCTATCTACCATCACTAACTACGACACAACTCCATTATTGAGTTTAACTCGTAACTTAATGGCTGAGCCACCTGGTCTGAAGAGCCATTTGGATTGATGGTCAAGGGGACGGTCTCCTCTGCAGGGGTTTCCCACCACAGATGATATATTAAGATAATAATAAGAGCCCCGCTGGATCAGGCCAAAGGCCCACCTCATCCACCATCTTGTTTCCCACAGTGGCTCACCAGCTGGCACTGAGAAGCCCACAAGCCCAATGCTGCATCATGGGTGGAGCCTGAGGGGCAGCCGCTCCAGGCTGAATTCGGAGCACAATTTTTGCAACGTCAAAATGCAAATAACTTGGAAATTGAGCCCCTTTGTATCCTCAAACTCCACCATCTGCTTATCTGTTGCCTCGGGCAGTCTCTTCTGTTGTCTACCGCCAAGGCAAGAGGTGAAGCGGGGCGGGGGAGGAACGGAGCTCTGTTGTCTACTGCCTGTCTACCACCAAGGCAAGGCGAGAGGTGAAGCGAGGTCAGAAGCAAGGGGCAGCCTCTGCCAGCTTATTCCAGCTTATTAGCCAGTGCTAATGTCCTTGGTGGAGAAGGAGACTGAGCACGAAGGAGAGAGCCGAGCCAAGCTGTGAGGGAAGGGACACGGAACAAGCTGCTTTACCTGGCAGCAGCAGTACCAGCAGCAGCTCCAAATCAGGGCAGTGACGTGACGTCATTGATACACCCGGTTGGTGAAGAGCAGCCTAGAGTTCCTACAGCCACACACCGGTGGTGAGTTTGGAAAGGGGGGGGCGCAAAATACTTTCTTGCCCCAGGCACAGTTTTAATTCGTTACGGCTCTGCACAAGCCAGAAACAAAAGTGAATTTCTCTCCCATCATTACCACCATCCTGGAACTGATATTCAGCGGCATACTGAAAACCAGGGGCACATTGGAGGCAGTGTGTAGCCATCATCCCTGGGAGCCCTGTTCTCCATGAATTTGTGCAATGCCCTTTAAAAGCCATCCAAGCTAGCAGCCAACACAACTTGTGGCAACAAATTCCACAAACTAATTAGAGACTGTATGAAGAAGAGCCTCTTTTTATCTGCCCTGAATCTCCTGTCAATCAGTTTCATTGGATGACTTCTGGTTCTAACATCATGAAAGAGAAAGAGAAAACAACTTCTTTCTCTCCAGACCATGCTTAATTTTCTCAAAGCCCAATCTTACATTACATCTGCCGCCTTAAGTCCTTGTACAATGTTCTAAACATTGTGGCATCATTGTGCTTCTTGAAGCTGTCCGCACAAGTGGTCAGAAGCTCCATAGGCCTGCCAGACAAACCTTTCCTGCTATAGAATAGGTAATGTGACAACAGAGGTGGGCAGTGGGCGGTTTGGGGGAAACAGAATGCCCATCATAAGGACATGTGGGGTATGTGTAAAGGGGCAGGGCTTGAATACCCCAAGAACATTCGGATGCAACCCACTGCCACACAAGTTAAAGGACCGGTTTTGCTCTTCACAATGACACAAACAAGCAATGGTGTCCTGATAGTACTTTTATCTCTCCTGCATCAATGAAGGGCTGTCAAGGTTTGCTCTCAGGGACACCACTGGCCTTTCCCTCAGCCTCTGTTGACCCCAAACCTTCAGACACTGGGTATCAAACCTGCCCTGATTTGCACAGTCCCATCCACTGTTGTTTCTTGGTCATTTTAGAGAGACTGAGACCAGAAGGAGACCAGGCATTCTGATACCTCTTGGAAAATCAAACCCATCACTTTGGGACTGCCAGGGGAGGCATAAACAATATACTGCAACCACATTTAAAAATCCTCTGATTGTTTAGCCATTTAGCGGCTACCTTCTGCTGTGCTGGTTTATGGCTTTATTGTCCTTGGATGGTTTTGAGTTTCCACCTTGTATTGTTTTATCTTTTGACATTGCACCTGTGAGCTGCCCTCAGGACACTGGGTCTATAAAGGCCAGGAGAGAAATGTATGAACTGGCTACACGTTAGAGCAGGGGTGTCAAAACATAAGGGATGTAGTCCCCAGAAGCTCTTTATCCAGTCCTCTGGGTCTCCCACAGAGACGGACGAAGCCCCGAACGTGCCCAGGGCCGGGCGACATAACTGCGTCCCCAGTGCGTCACTCCACCCCTGTGCGTCGCCCTACCATGCCTCCCTGCGCCCGGAATAGCTCCATAGCAGAGCAAAACAGAGGCAAGGGAGGGCGGGCAGGCCAAAATGCATGCGGGTTCTTCTGCGCAATGGCGCCTCGCCACTGCCTGCACCCATGGCTCCCGCCACCCCTTGCTACACCCTTCCTCCGCCCCTGGTCTGCCAGTACTTCATTGCTGCCCTTAGCTGCTGAGCTATGCTGAGGTGTCACTGCTGAAAAGGCAGCCTGTGTGATAATTGGGCTCTCCCATATCTTGAAATGATCAAGATTTGCAAATTTTCTCTTCTGTTTGCAAAGTAGTGCTTAGAGAACAAAGTGCTTATTTCCTGCTTGATGACATCACTTCCTGCCCTCAGAAGGCATCATAAATGCCATTTGGCCCGCTGTGTGAAGTGAGTTTGATACCCCTGTGTTAGAGCTTATTTCACAAAATGCATAATCAACGTATGGAATTCACTACCAGAAGGTGGCTTTTAAAAAAAAAAAAAAAGATTCAACAAGTTCATGGAGGATTGGCCTGCTAGCTACTGTTGGCTACGAAAATGAAACCTTGGAGTACAGTGGCAGCATTCCTCTGAAGATCAGGTGCAAAAGACAAACAAAAGAGCAGAGCACTTGCTGTCATGTCCTGTTTCTAAGCTTCCTGGAGGGAGGAGGCTGGTTGCTGATGCCTTCAGAGCTGGGCTCGATGTAATGGACCTTTGCTCTGAGCCAGCAGGGCTTATCTTAAAAAATAAATAAATCTGCATCTTGTTAAACTATTATAAAACAAAGAGGAGAAAAAAACTATAACCTGCAGGTAACAAAACAAAGCTGAACCATACACGGATCCAGGGTGCAATCCTAACCTGGAGTTAGGCTGGCACAGTTAGGCCAGCAAAGTTTGGCTGGCACAAGGGACACTGTAAAGTATGTTTAGACCACTCTCGGAGTCAGAGAAGTCAGCACGCAGACATGCACCATCCTCCCTGACTCTAAGAGTGCAATCCTAAACTGGAGTTAGGCCGGCATAAGCTAAGTTGGCTGGCACAAGGGCCACCATACAGCATTTTTGGACCACTCTCGGAGTCAGGGAGGGTGGCTCACGTGTGTCTGCTGGCCTCTCTGACTCTGAGAGTGGTCCAAACATACTTTACGGTGTCCCTTGTGCCAGGCAAACTTTGCTGGCTTAATTTATACCAGCCTAACTCAGTTTAGGGTTGCGCCCTGAGAGTCATCCACACATGCTTTACGGTGGCCCTTGTACTGGCCAAACTTTACCAGCCCAACTGTGCCAGCCTAACTCCAGGTTAGGACTGCACCCTCAATAGCATAAATAAAATAAGAAATAAGTCATAATTTTTTTAAAACAAATAGTGACAGCACTGTCAGTCAGTCAGTCAGTCAACAGGTACTTATATACCGCTTTTCAACACGAAGTTCACAAAGCGGTTTACAGGCAAATAGTAATAATAAAGTTAAATGGTTCCCTGTCCCAAAAGGACTCACAATCTATAAAAAAAAAAAAGGCAGCCCACCAGCAACAGCCACCAAAAAGACTGCACAGGGGTGATGAGGGACAATTACTCTCCCCCTGCTAAATATAAGAGGAACACCACTGGAAAAAGTGCCTCTTGCCCAGTTAGCAGGGGTTCACAGTTAGCACTGTGGTAACACTACTAGAATGAACTATTCGGTTTTCACTTTACACACCTTACCCAAGACCCATGCTGCCTCCATCTGGGTTTCTTACAAGGCATGCACATTTGACTAGATTCTTTTTTTCACAGAGGTCCACAAATGCCTTTATAATTTCCAAGATGGGCAGCGCAATCCTAAAGTTCGCGCAGCATCGGCACAACGTTGCCGACACTGTGCACTTAGTGCTGATGTGGGGGCGCCGATTGGCACCCCCGTGTCAGCCCTAAGGCAACAGGACCGGCGGTGCTGGCAGCACCAGTCCTGTTGTGCCCACGCAGCGCCTCCGTAGTGTTGGCTGAAGCTGGCCGGCACAAGGGAGGCGCCATGGATTGGTGCAGGGATTGGTGGAAGGGAGGGAGGTGGGGGCGGGACTTGGGCGGATGTGGGCAGGCTTGGGAGATGGACATACGGGAGGTGGCCATACGGGCTTGGGAGATAGCCCCAATTCGGGCCGTGCGGTCTCCTCGGATCTGCGTCCACTTTTTAACAGGCACAGATCCAAGGAACGCATTGGGGAGACTGAAGCCTCCCCTAAGGTAGGGGAGCACACGCTCCCTTGCCACGGGAGGCTCCAGCCTCCCCCCCCCAGCGTTGGATATGTTGCTGTCCGGCCGGCCGTGCCATTCTGATGCTGGATAGGATTGCGCCCCCAGTGGTGTTCTCACAGGGGAGCAACTTGCTAAGTTTTCAGGTGCCTGAACGTGCCATGTAGAAGTGCCCTCTGCCCCTCCTCACCTTCAGAACCATTTATGGCTGCGAGAGCAAAGTGGAGGAGACGCCCCTGGTTTGGTTTTGCAGCCCCAAATGGTTCTGAAGCCAAGGGGGTGGAGCCACTTAACAAGACATGTTCAGATCCCTGAAAAACTTAGCACTTTGCTCCTCCTCCTCTGGAAATGCCACTTGAAGACCTTCTGAAGAGAACCGAACATCAAGGGCAATATCTTGCCGCTGTCCACATTGGAGCAGGAGGAAAGCAGAGTCAGTGGCAAGCACAAAGCGTGACTGGCTGCCAGCCAAACTTGAATGATTTCTAGGTACTGTATCTCCAAGGTTAAGGGCCTGATCCGGCTTAACGTGGGTGGTACGCACCCAGAGGCTGCCAGTGAGCAGTAAGTTTCACCGCTGCAATTCTGGTCAATTCTGGGCAGGGCGGAAACGGGCGGTAGAGGGGCAGAGAGAGTGTCCTATCCTCCGCTACTCCTACAGGCGCACGGGTAGCATAGGATTGGGTTGTATGCCTGCAATTCTATAACCCTTTCATGGGAGAAAGTGCCATTGAACACAATGAGTAGATGTTCATAAGACTGCACAGTAAGTATTATATTGGGGAGCGTCTTCACCCTTCTAAGCTTGAAGATGAGCAAAGGCTTGTTTCACACTAAGCTAGTCTTGCCATACTAAAACTTGTGTTTGTGGTACTCACATGTGAACCCATGCTTTCTGGAAATTTCTGATGGACTTCCCAGGTTAGAGCAAAACAGACTTTTAAAAGAATGTGCTGTCATGATGACAAGCAGGATCATTTTCTCGTTGCTGTCAGCATTAACATTACACCAGAATAAGTAATGCTTTGTGCTGTTCTGCCATAGATCCCTCAACCATGTGTCCAATATCTGTGTCCATGTGGGCAGAAGATTTAGTCGAGAGGGTTAATGCCTCCGTTTGCCTGAAGATAAGAGCTGAAGATCTGATGGTCGCCAGTTCGGGACAGCCGGAAGTCTCTGTGAGCGGCAGACCTCATTAATTGCGGCTGATTAACAGCTGAGCTTCGGCTGCCTTGTGTGAGGGGGAGTTGTGCCAAAGTTCAGCCGCTTCTCTGGTGGGAGCAGGAAAGCCATTTATCAGCCAGCAAGAAGACAAACGGGTGGCCAGAAAGAAGGACTAAATCCAGAAAGATCCATCTGTATGTGCGTAGTTCTTGAAAGATAGAACATTTCTGTATAAATTGTAAAAACCTTCGGGTTTCTGAATAAAGTCTGCCCATGTAAACCACCTTGAGTTATAGTCATTAGAGAAATCTGGTGACCTAAGAAAGGCGGTATATAAATCCAAGTATTATTATTATTATTATTATTATTATTATTATTATTATTATTATTATTATTATTATTATTATCTTCCACCGCAGAAGACTGGCAGCCCAATCCAATCTTGGGCTTATAGCAGCGGGTTGCAAGATCTGCCACCATATATTCCGGTGCAGCATTTTAAAAGGTGCCCCACTGTCATACACTGCAGGACTGTTGGCACAAATGGCCAGAGGCGCATGGGGGTGCATGCAAAAACGGCTCACCTGGGCCACACTGAAGCACGTAAGGTGGGGGTGGGACAGGTCCAGTGATGTCATTCAGGGGGAACGGACCAGAATGGGCGTTCCAGATCCTAACGGGCTCCGTGGCTGGTTCTGGGTTCCCGACAAGTGCCAATCAAAAGTGAGTTCCTGTTCCTAAATCATTTGAATGACACCACTGGATGGGTCATGGACAGTTCAAGTGAGGATCAGGGAGGTGGTCTGAGGACGGGAGGATGGCTCTTGGTGGCAGTCGCACTGGGATCCTATCCCTCTTTCCTTGGCCTTATGCTCCAGAGGAATCCTCAGACTTATGCCAGCTAAACAGCCAGCATGATCCAAGGAGACCCATTACTGACCAAGTGGGTTAGAGGGCGATAAGTAGAAAATATTCTGAAGTATGAAATTGCACTGTCATTTGTGACTAATATCAGCTGGATTTGCCTGACTCAAGTTATTCAGTGAAGGGCTGTTCATGTTAATGAATACAATTGAGCCATTCAAAATTCAACACTTCAAAATATTAGATAGCACAGAATAAAAAGTATGAAGCCATAATAACCAAGAGACCTTACTTGAAATTGATGATACGGAGTTTGGTCTCAAACAAGAAAAAGAACGAAAAACCTATTGGGCGTTTATTTTAACTGATGATCACTTAGCAATTTGGAATCAAAGGATCTTTCCAAGGTATTCCCTGCATCTCAATAGGGGTTTACTTCAGATTACAGGTATCCTCTTTTTGTTTAAGGAAACCCTGGTTATTAGACTGTAATGAAAATGGCTAATGGCCCATTTAGTGTTTGACTAACTCATGCACCTGCGACCAAATAAATATGCCCGTGTAGTGAAAAAGAAATCATTTTTATGTTAGAGGAGGTGAACATCACTAAAAATCAGAGAAGCCTTTGTACAGCATGCCAAACTGCTGAAGCGAAAAAATGTCTTCAGTGAAAAGGCTCAGATGTGAGCATGTTTCAGTGCACTGCTCCAGGAGAGAGGGGGAAAAACCCACTCTGATAATAAATGTGAGCTTGTTATCATTGCTTTTCAGTGGGAAGTTAAGCCGGAAGCAGGCTCATGCTGGCTAATTGAAGCTTACAATACATTCCAATCCAAGCACTACGTTTTCATTACGAACTGGCGACATAACGGTCTCCTTTAGTCTGTAGTCCATTTCCAGCATGCATGTGCGTAAAAAATTATTAGCTTAGTATTGGGAGTCATCTTGTTCATTATCCTCTATTACATCTGCCAAGCAGGTGCCTAATGGCATGCTTGATGCATGTTGAATCTAATGCCTGTTTTAACAGGGGGCTTGAAAACAAACTTGTGCATTAAATTCTGTGCCAGTTGGCTTCAGGAAACCACACACACCATCAGTGCGCGCCCGTATCTTGGTCAGTTGCAGCTCTGTGCATATTTCTCATTCATACCAATTACGCCTGCTAGCATCAGAAGGGGCCAGTGAGTGTAATTTGCACTGAAAACCTCAGAGCTAACGTCCTTTGATCTTTATGTGCGCATCCTCTCGGCACCTCCAGCTGCAAAGCAGCCCCTGAACAGTATGCGCGGCGACATAAAGTCTAGGTCCTCAGGGAGGGCAACAAAGAACTTGGCATCTATTACTGTGGCGTTGTCTTTTCTGCTTATGTCATCTGGTGCCAAAGCCATACACATCGAAACTGTTCATGGGAATATTTGCATGTTTTGAATTCAACATCACGCTTACTGCCAAAAAAGCAACCATGGAAGGCGTTTAAAATCCAGGTGGCTTCTGTGTCCACTTCTCTATTGCCAACCACAGCTTGTCTCCAAATGTGCTGTTTCAATACACCGGGCACAAGGTTTTTGGCCTTTTCTCCTGTGTGTACCCATTCATTCCCACAGAACTAAAGGTAGGGATATGTACCAGAGAGCTCTTGCATTGCAATAGAATTTCATGTGGGTTTCAAAATTGTGTCGAAAACTATGGTGTCCCCTTAGAAGCACCTAGTCTTTAGAAAATGGCATTACAGGTGTTTTAAGTGGTCACTTGATTAGCACAGGGCGCAATCCCATACTGCACTGGAATGGCAAGGCTGGCCGGCCAACACCATATCCAGTGCAGTATAGGAGAGGCCGGAGCCTCCCCGCGGCATTTGCTGCCTAACCTTAGGAGAGGCTCCAGTCTCCCCTATGCGCTCCTCGGATATGTGCCCACTAAAGAGCAGGTGCAGATCCGAGGAGACCACACGGCCCAAATCAGGGCTGTGCAACCTTCTGAATGGGCTTAGGATGAGGCCATATGGCCGCTCATGTCCCACCCACAAACTCCACCCCCCCCAATCCCCATCCCGGAATGGGACGGTTCCTCCCTCGTGCCGACTGGCTTCGGTCGGCACGAGGAAGGCTCCCCGTCAGTGCTCTGAAGCATCGGCTTCAGAGCGTTAGCACCGACATGGGAGTGCTGCTTGGCATCAGCGCTATGTCCTTTACAGGATTGCGCTGAAAATGTGTATGTCCTTGCATAATGGGTAGCCCAATCCTAGCCTGCATTAGTCTGTGCGATATCTATGCAGGTTAAGAGCAGGCTGGTGGTCTCCTTGGGATTAGGAGATGTTTCCCCCTTATCCCAAGTAATGTCCCAGCCTGCTCTATGGGACTACTCATATCTCTGCCAGCTATATAGCTGTCTGGTGTAATGCCGACTAGATTGGGGTTAGTGAGGGTGCTTAGGATACAGTGTTTCTCAGACTATGGGCCGGGACCCACCTGGTGAATTGCAAGCTGATGTCAGGTGGGTCACGGAAAGCTGGGAACCAGCATCTTGGAAGCTGCAGATATTACTCCTGCTATATTCCTTTTGTGAATGTAAACAGTTGAATTTTCAAGTGAGTGTTTGTTAACATTTTGTTTTTAGTCCTGTATTTTGACATAATAAGGGACGTGGTGGTGCTGCGAGTTAAACCACTGCTGCTGGGCTTTCTGACGGGAAGGTTGGCAGTTCGAGAATGTGTGATGGAGTGAGCTCCCGTTGCTTGTCCCAGCTCCTGCCAACCTAGCAGTTCAAAAGTACGTAAAAATGCGAATAGATAAATATTTGGTGGAATAGATAAATATTCTATTAATCTATATTAATAGATAAATATTCATTTTGGTAAGAAGGTAACGGCATTCCGTGTGCTACAGCGTATGGTCATGCTGGTCACATGACCACGGAAGCTTGTCCTTGGACAAACGCCGGCTCTACAGGCTTTGAAACGGAGATGAGCACTGCCCCCTACAGTCGGTCACGACTAGACCATTCGGTCGTGGGGAAGCCTTTATCTTTTTTGACATAATATTTTGTCCTAATCTTGCTTTCTGTCAAGGATGTTTCATGGCTGTGCAACTGCTGCAGTCCAAGAATGCCAGTTTGCATTCCAGGAGTGTTATTTGATTACATCACAATTATGGAATGTCCTGCT
This sequence comes from Lerista edwardsae, assembly GCA_029204185.1. Lineage (NCBI taxonomy): Eukaryota > Metazoa > Chordata > Lepidosauria > Squamata > Scincidae > Lerista > Lerista edwardsae. The sequence continues at coordinate 4,565,936 of JAJKFI010000094.1, forward strand.
TGATGATGTCATTTCTGTCCATGACATCACTTCTGGTGGGCCCAGACATGAGTGCCATTCTAAAATGTGGGTCCTAGTGTTGTAGAGGGTGTTCAAGTGTCTAGTATGAACCTGTCTTGTTTAATGGACTATATGAGCTTTGGCTGCTGCAAGCTTTGGGCAGGAACGCCACCCTTGCAGTGTAGCACAATAACCAGTAAATAGTGAAGGTTTTGGCCACACACACACACACACACACACATACACACACACACACACACACACAAACCGCCCAGCAGTAATTCTTGGTGGGAAACACTTCTTGGCTGGAGTCCAACTGTTGGCAGCCTCTCAAATGTGGCTCTGTACCCCATTGTGGTTATTTTGGCCCTCCAGGAAACACTTGCATTGCTATGCTCAATGGTCAGATGGTCAATGGTCAGATGCACATAATGCAGGACTTAGAAAAGGGAAGGTCAGACCAGGATGTCATGGGACTCCATCAAGGGGGGCAAGGTTGTGGACACCCTCCCTTTCCCAAACACGTGTACAGACCTGACTCCATTTTGGGTCTCATCCTGAGAGTTAAAGCTATTAAGAATTGGTGCCAAGGACATCTGTAAGTCTCCTTTCCCCTCAGGGTCTTGAAATGCAAATCTGGTCCCTGACAAAAGGTGTATGCAATGACAAGTCCTGCCTAAAATTAAATCAAGTTCTTATCTACCCAGGAGCTAGGCTCACCTGGACAATTTTTTTCAGACTCTGCTAAGAAGCTTCCCACCCTGAATCTGAAGCAACACACACCCTGTTACACCCCATTGTATTTCTATTCCTTGATGAAATTAAGTGTTCCATCCTTTTTGCATTTCTGTTCCTATCTTCCAATAGACTTTTTGTAACATGAAATTGTGCCTTTGTAATCCCCTTTCTCCTTGAGAGGAAGGATTGATAGCAACAGATTACATTGTTTAAAGCATATAAAATGCCATGCCAAATGTAAGATCTTTACACAAACCAGTCCTTCGGGGATGTGCTTTTTGCTGCTTGTGTCCTTTAATATATTAAAGTCCATATTTTTGAAGCTTTAGTAACATCAAATCCAGCGCTGGTCTCTGTCATCTTAGGTTTTTGATGTTGTTTTAGCCTTCTTTCAGCTAGGGATTTTCCAATGAGGTTTTTCCCTCCAAGTTGCACACTGAGCAGGGACTCTCAGCTGGGGGACTTCTCAGGGTCATCTACAGGGACTCCCGACAACACTAGTTGAAAACATTTGAGAACCACTTCTGGAGGGCGTATTTACTTGCACTGGAACCCACTTTTTAGAATGGCACTCATGTCTGGGCCCACCGGAAGTGATGTCATGGACGGAAATGACATAATCAAGCAGGACGTTCCCTAATTGTGATGTCACATACAAACGTATACCAGTTTTGCACTAATTTAACTGTGGTGGCTTCTCCCAAAAAATCCTAGGAACTGGAGATGAGCCTTGAGAAGAGATCCATGTGGAAATCTTGAGAAGAGTTCCATGGTCCACCTCACAATATTTCATTCTCCTGAGAGATGATCTCACATCTTCATTATTGGTCAGCTATGGCAAGCTGAAGGAAGGAAGGAAAATGAGGCATTGGTTTCCTCTGAGAATCTTTGAAATGCTTCTCACCACAAATCTAATGAGATCAATTAAATGAGAAAAATTCAAAGAGCATAGCTGAGTGGTATGTTCAACTATGTAAATTAAATAGTTGAACTGCTAAAATTAAAAGTGTTTCAGCAGCCATCTTCAGAGAAAGCAAAGACTTCATTTCTTCCTTCGTAAGCCTTTCTCTTCTACTCCTCTCTGCAGTACCAAGATTTACAGAGTGCTTTCATATGTAGTTGGAGCTCATTGGGCTATGAAGTTGCATGCCTCAGATCAGACGTTTACTCTTGCATCTCAGTCCCACCCATATTTCCTCAGAAGGAAGTTGCTTGAGTTCTATGGGGTTCAGTCCTCCATAAGAGTGTGCTGAACTGCAGCCTTCCAGCCCAGTCCTGTAGGGGGCCTTAGGGTGGCAGATCTCACAATCTGCCACCATGAAATTCAGAGTGCGGGCACAAAAGCTGCCCCACTGTCAGGTGCTTCCAAGCTGCCAGGGCAATGACTAGCAGCTTCCAGTCGCTCCATGAAAGTAGGCAAACCTGTTGCACCAGCAATTAGGGGATGGTTTGAAATGGGGAGTGGATCAGGCAGGGGGCAGTTTGGAGTGGCAGCAGAAGGGTCTTGGGGGAAGCAATGCATGCCAAGATTCCCCACTCGAAGTGCTGCATGAGCTGTCAGCAAAAGAGCTGGTATATGTCCAAGGAGTCCCACTGGAGACCAGGCAGCCTATGGGGAGATGAAAAAATTTACTTGTTGGTCAGTCTGGTCACTCCTCCATAGCAGGCAACGCACGCTCTGGGAACAACACTGTATGCGATGGGCTGGTGGAGTGTGGCCAGGGGGGGGTGTTGGGGAGGGCAGAGGGAAGGCAGAGGCAGGGGATTGTGGGCCATGAGCAGAGTGGCCCAGGGAGGGGGTGGTGCCAGGATCAGGCACTTAGGCCAGCTCCAAACCCCTTTGTGCTGGGCTGGTTGGATGCAGGCCACTGCCGCATTACCCATGGTTCTGAGTGGGGAATTGATTCCCCTTACCCCAGGTTGCACTGCAGCCAACCCCAACCCCATACTGGATATGGTGCGGGCCAGTCAGCCTGCCTATTCCAGCACAGGGTTTGGATTGGGCTGTGAGGCTACAATCCTATCCAAACATTCCTGGAAACAAGCCCCATAGGCTATAATGGAACTTTCTTCTCAGTAGACATGCACATTAGAATTCTACCTCTTCTCTTTCAGACTCTCAATATTTTCCTGATCAGTCAATGAGTATTTGATAAGCAAGCCCATGCCACTTTCCTCAAGGTCAGATGAAAGCCCACTCTTGAACCACGTTTTAATTCCCAGAAAACTTCAGCAATTTGGAGTCAGGCTTGGTGACCTAAATTCAAAGTGACTGCATTTAAACCAAAATGGGTAGAAAGCACAACTGCTGTAGAATATCTGCAGGAGTGGAAAGTGTATTTCATGAACAAAGATGGAAAGGACTCATTCCATTTTGCTTGAAGAAAGTTAGGTTGAAAGGGATATGACTGCATTATAGAAGAATATCTGGAAGGAGAAAGTTGTTAAGATTAAAGAGAACTGTGGACAAAAGATGTAACAGCTCTGAAATGGTCATTAGCGCTGTAGGAAATCAGCAAGGCTGGAAATAAGATGGTGGTTCCTGTCTATTAGAATTATAAATTCTAAAATAGGTAGGTAGACAGTTATGAGCAAAGAACCTCACAAATGAAAGACAAAAGGTTTATTCTCATGAACCATGATGTGCATCCCTTCCATGCCTGGTAAGGCAGCAGGATTGTACCAGCAGGATTGTGGCCTTTGCTTGTCGCAGCCTGCTCTATTCTGCCTGTCTGCACAATGGACACATCATACCAGTGATGTCTCTGCACAAACAGCCAGGGTGCACAGGCACAGCTATGATCTTACCCCATTTTTGATGGCAATTAATGTGCAGTTTCAGGTCCATGTACAGTATGGACATTTGTGCCACTTCCATGTTATGCCTTATGGAAGCCTGCTTCACGCTGTCTGTCTCCATGAGAATAGCATTGAAAGAGATACACTGGTGATGCTCGGAAATGCTATTTATTATAAAGCCAGAGTTGTATCTCATTTAGGTCAGGAGTGGTTTGTTTGTTTTTTAAGAAGAAGCCTCCCTCTGGAGCATCAGAAGCAATAGCAGTAGCTCAGTTCATTTGTTTAATAGTTAGTAGGTTTATTTATCATATAGATGATTATGATGGATGGATATTTTATTTATTTACTAGCTTTTTGTTACCCAGCAACAAATTATTCCAAGTTTGAACGTGTACTCAAACGGAATCGGGAGCAGCACGATTTGTCTCAGCGACCCCAGAAACTACAGATTTGACACCATTTTTGGCTGTTTTCGACCATTTTTACATGGCCCCCACATACCCCCATCCCCGGGGGCCATAGGGGGGTCTGACCCCCACAGTGTTTGTCGCCAGTCCGCCAGGCATGCGTATGTCGAGTTTGGTGCCAGTCAGTCCAGGTGTTCCAGCGGGGCATGGCGGACGTTCTGTTTCTGACCCCTTCTCGCCCCCACATCGAGGGGGGGTGAACCTGGACACTAACAGCATCGGGAGCATCGGCATTCGTCTCAGCGACCCCGGAAACTACGAATCCGACACCAATTTTGGCTATTTTCGACCATTTTTACATGGGCCCCCCTGTGCACCCTCACCTCCAGGGGCGCTAGGGGGGTCTGACCCCCGCAGTGTTTGTCGCCAGACCGTAAAGCATACACGCGTTGGGTTTGGTGTAAATCGGTCCAGGTGACCATTTTCATGTGGGCCCCCCCCGCGTACCCCCACCCCTGGGGGCACTAAGGGGGCCTGACCCCCTGCAGTGTTTGTCGCCAGTCCGCCAGGCATGCGCCTGCCACGTTTGGTGCCAATCGGTCTAGGCGTTCCAGTGGGGCATGGCGGAAGTTTTGTTTCGCATCCTTTCTCACCCCCTACATCAAAGGGGGGGGGCCGAACCTGGACTCCAACAATGTCGGGAGCATCGTCGCTCGTCTCGGGGACCCCGGAAACTACGGATCCGATGCCGATTTCGGTTGTTTTCGACCATTGTCACACGGATCCCCCTGCATATCCTCCTGGGGGCGTTAGGGGGGGTCTGACCACCACAGTATTTGTCGCCAGACTGCAAGGCACACGCATGCAAAGTTTGGCGTCAATCACTCCAGGTGTTCCAGGAGGGCATGATGGACGGTTTGTTTTGCACCTCTTCTCGCCCCCCCCCACGCCGAGGGGGGGGGGTCAAACCCGGAGTCAAACGGCTTCGGGGGCATTGCCGTTCGTCTCAGCAACCCCGGAAACGATGGATTCGACACCAATGTCGGCCGTTCGCGATCATGTTTACGTTTTCCCCCCGCACCCCCACCCCCAGGGGTCCTAGGGGGGGTCTGACCCCCCGCAGTGTTTATCGCCAGGCCGCAAGGTATATGTGTGCCAAGTTTGGTGTCAATAGGTCCAGGCGTTGCGGAGCCTATGCGGAACATACGTACGTACAAACACACAAACATACACATGTACAGATGTTCGATTTTATATACTGTATATAGATTTTATTTATTTGAAGAATTTACACCCTGCCTTTCCTAAGTTGAAATCAATGCCCAAGGCAGCTTTCATATATACTGCATATGATAGATAACTTACCTATAAAGAAGAACGTATGTATGTGTGTGTGTGTGTATGTGTGTGTGTGTGTGTGTGTGTACGTATATAACGCATAGGCTCCGTAACGCCTGGAGCAACGCACACCAAACTTCACACACGCATGCCTTGGGGCCTGGTGACAAACGCTGCAGAGGTCAGGCCCCCCCCTAGCGCCCCTGGGGGTGGAGGTACACGGGGGCGCATGAAAACAGTTAAAATGGCCGCAATTGGCGTCAAATCTGTAGTTTCCAGGGTCACCGGGACAAGCGGCGACACTCCCGACGCTGTTGGAGTCCGAGTGTGCCCCCCCCCCTTGGCGTGGGAGGCAAGAAGGGGTGCAAAACAAAATGTCCACACTGACCCGCTGGAACGCCTGGAGCGATTGCCACCAAACTTGGCACACATATGCGTTACGGCCTGGCGATAAACACTGCATGGGCATGACCCCCCTGGCGACCCCAGGGGTGGGGGTGTGCAGGGGCCCCCCATGTGAAAATGGTGGAAAATGGCCGATATCGGCATTAAATCCGTAGTTTTAGGGGTTGCCAAGACGAGCAGCGACGCTTCCGACGCCGTTGGAGTCCAGGTTCGGCCCCCCTCAGCATGGGGGGTAAGAAGGGGTGCAAAACAAAATGTCCGAAATGACCAACATTACTGTCAAATCCACAGTTTTCGGGGTCGCTAAGCTGATTGGTGACAGTCCCGATGACATTTGTTACCCGGGCAACGCCGGATACCAAAAAGCTAGTAACTTATAAATTGATTTATAAATTAAATGGCTCTCTATCCCAAAATCTTTAAAAAGTGCAGAAGAACACCATCAAATAGCCAGTAGAAAAGATACCGTGCTGGGGTGAATAGGGTGACTCTCCCCCTGCTAAGTATCAGGAGCACCAAATGCAAAAGTGCCTCTTTGCACAGTTAGCATATATTTATATTCTGCCTTTCCTCCATGCTGGAACTCAAGGCCATGTACACTGGGTCTCCAAGTGGTCTCCCATCCAGGCAGGGGCTTACATACCGTCAGATCAACCAGTTAGTACATGGCCACTACGAAATACTTTTTTTCCCACTGGCAACTGCTCAAAGAAGCTGTTCAGATCCAGCCAAAAGAATGCTGTACCAGTACTGTATCTTTGTGCTAGCATCATCAAATGGCCAAGATGCTTCACAGAGGATGTGGGTTGACACAAGTGAGTCGATAACAGCCACCGTATGCAATGTACCCAAAGTGCCTGACAGTGCAATCCAGTCCTGTGCTGGAATAGGGAGGCCAGCTGACCTGCCCCATATCTGGCATGAAGCTAGGGCTGCATGCAGTGCAATTCAGAGTAAGGGAAATAATTCCCCTTATCCTGTGTTTTGTGGCAGCAGTCCCATTGGGGCTCCTCAGATCGGCACCAGTGAAATTGCTAACCCAAGTCCTAGGGGCTCGGGGAAGGCAGACTGGCCTGGTTTGGATCCAGCCTAAGTGCTGGACGCTGGTCCCATCCCATTCCCCGGGCCAGTCTGCCCACGCCTCGCCTTCCCCCCACTCCAATCCGCCTTCCTTCCATCCACCCCAACCCCCATGCCGACTGAACTTGGCCGGGGCAGACGTACTATACGGGGCCTGGATCCAGCCCAGCTGAGCCAGCGCACCTGTGTGCTGGCTCAGCCTCCTCCAAAGGAGATACAAATGCGCTTTATGGCATTTTTGTTACACTCCTGGACCAGCACAAGAAGGCAACATTAGAAATAATGGGTGATTTCTTGACTAGTGCTTCCCCTCTTAGGAGCTTCCTCTGCAAGTGAAAGGAAGAAATGTTCTTCTCATGCAAGGACCCATTACACGAGTGGAATGCTCCTTCCATTCATGGAGTTGCTAAAGGCAGAAGCAGTAGTCAGGATGCCACCCAGAGAATGTATCAATCATCCCAGAGGCCTTGCGGCCACAATAGAAAAAACCAGTGGTGTCATCTACAAACAAGGAACGGGAACGCTGGGTGGGACTTCCGCGGGACTTCCGCGTGATTGGCTGCCCGCCCGTCCCGTTCCGTGGCTGCCCTGGCCTCAGGGGGTGGTGGGCCCGGCCCCCCGGGGGAGAGGGGGGGGGGGGTGCCAGAGCCTGGGCGAGCAGCAGCGGGGCGCGCAAATCGGGGCAGCCCCCCCCCGAGGCCAGGGCAGCCGCGGTACGAAACGGGTGGGCTGCCAATCATGCAGAAGTCCCGCCCAAGTCCCGCCCAGCGTTCCCGTTCCTTGTTTGTAGATGACACCACTGGAGGAAACTATGTAGATGCAGCCCTCCACACAATTTAAAAACAATTGTTGAAGAAGACATTCTGTCGACAACACATAAAAGAGGAAAAAAAACTGGTTTGCTTATGCTGCTAAACCTGACATGGTCAGAGTCAAATTAAGTTACAAAAGTTACGTGTAACATGACTAATTTTAGTTCATTTAATCTAAAGGCTCCTACAATTGGCAAGGAAACAAGTAGCAGCCATATTTGGAAGGGACAACCACTGTTCACAAAAGTCAGCCAGGTTCACTGTAGACGGCAATAGTCACTTGGAATAACTCATACTGCCACGCTGAATGAAAACAAAGACCATAGCCATCTGCTAGCTTTTTATTCGTTTGTCAAGCAGAAACAAACAGGTGTATTTTGGGAAAGCAGGACAAATACAGGACAACATATGTGGCAGCCGAGGAAATCTGGAAAATGAAGACACCGAACAACAGAATGGTCGCATTTTAAAACGTGGCCAATCAAGGTCTGGTGCACTAATGAGCATCACTACTGGTCAGGTCCTGGATGGGGAGTCAACTGGAAATTCTAGACACACTGCCTTGGAGCCCCGTTCAGAAAAGGCAGGCTAGAAATGAAATAAATAAGAATAATACATCTGAGTACTCAGTCCTAACCTGGAGTTAGTCTGGCACAGTTGGGCTAGCAAAGTTTGGCTGGCACAAGTATGTTTGGACCACTCTCAGAGTCCAGTACACAGATGTGTGCCATCCTCCCTGACTCCGAGAATGGTCCAAACGTATTTTATGGTGTCCCTTGTACCGGCCAAAATTTGCTGGCCTAACTGTGCCAGCCTAACTCCAGGTTAGGATTGCACTCTGAGGGGCAGAGAGAGAGAGAGAGAGAGAGAGAGAGAGAGAGAGAGAGAGAGAGAGAGAGAG
>JAJKFI010000094.1:4582267-4593327 GCA_029204185.1 Lerista edwardsae
TGATTGATTGATTGATTGATTGATTGATTGATTGATTGATTGATTGAATGGGTGTCAGGTGTGCCACAGGGCCAGAGGAGACAGACCACCGCTGCTGGGGAGAAGCGGCTGCGTTGACCACTGTTGCATGCTTAGAAGAAGCAGGAGGAAACTGCCGCTTTGACGCTACTGCTCAAGCAGCCTTGAAGAGAGGAGGGTTACAATTGGCAATTGTAAGAACAAGGTGGCCGTTGCCAGCACTCTGATTGGCAGCCAAGCTCTGGGCGGGAACCACTCTATGGGTGAGAGCAGTGGTGGGATTCAAATAAATTAACAACCGGTTCTATGACATCATACCCGGAGCCAAAAAAATACCCGAAGCCAGCCGAGGTAAGTGAGTGGGCGGGGCCCGGCCATTTAACAACCGGTTCTATAGAACCTGGGCGAACCCCCTGAATCCCACCATTGGGTGAGAGCGAGTGAAGGAGCCAGAAGGTAGCCTGCCAGGTAAGCAGCAAGCAATAAGTGGGAGTCTGCTCAGGGCCACCAACTGAAGGACTGGGTGGCTGAAAATGGTCCTTGAGCGTCCCTTTTCTTTGCCACAGTTTGCCTGCCTGCAATGCCCCGAAAGCGATCCTCCCCAAGTTGCCTCCACGAATAGGGAACATTTTATGCCTTACAGTAAGGGTGTTATTTGCACTTTCTCACAAACACAAGCAGGCAATTGGGACATGTCGCTCCTCTTCTGCCCCCCCCCCGAACTCATTCCTTCTCCCATCCTAAAACCTTATAATTGCAGTTAACACCTTCCTTCCCGTTCTCCCCCAGTTCATCCTCACTTTCCAAAGGTCTGGAATCTTCCCTTCACATTCCCTCTCCCCCCTCACTCCAATTTAATCCCAAACGTCGTTTTGATCATGCCTCCTCATTGCCTCTCACACATATGGAGTTCACCATATGCTCAGTCTGACCTCCTTGCCAACACAATCTGGCACTTCTGATAAAAATTTGACCACCTTACTTCTAAGCATGTTTTCCGTCCTCTCCAGAAACCACATATGCGTCACTCTTCCATCTCCAATTATAGCGCTCCTCAAGGTAACTTTATAAGAAAGAGCTATTCAAGTTTGATTTCAGCCTGTTGTGAATTTTTTGTCATATAATGATTTAATTGTATTCATTAAATTATTAATTACATTAATTTTAATTATTAATTGTAAGGTACTAATTTAATATAAATTAAAAACTGGTGGTGTGCCTCTACAATGCTGTGAGCTGAAAAAGGTTGAAAATCGCTGGTCTAGAGGATGTTACCAGAGGATGGATAACTGTGGCCAGGCTTCCTCTGGCTAGGAGGGATTGAAGCTAGCACCCCAAACTTAAGTGGCATGCATCCCATGGAGGTCACTTGGGCCTCTAATCCTAGTGTTGGCTCTATCAGTAACCTCAGACTGTGAACTTGATCATTAACAGGGAGCACAACCCTTTCCAGCAGGTTGAATACCACCTCCGCACTCAGATGAATCACCCACCAACAGAACCTCTGTCTTATCTGGATTGAATTTCAGTTTACCAATTGTCCAAGAGTCTATTACTGATCCCAGACACTGACTCAGCAATGTCACCTGACTCAAAAAAAAAAAAGGGGGGGAGGAATAGAGCTTGTTGTCATCAGCTCTATGATGACACCTCAATCCAGGTCTCTGGATGATCTCATTTGGCAGTTTCATGGAGATGTTAAAAAGCATGGGAGATTAGATGGAAGAACCCACAGTACAAATGCCATGGGGTGAAACAGTAGTCTCCACCACAAGTGTTTGGATTTAGCCAAGTGGGAACGGAACCAAGGTAATGCTTCCAACTCTTAACCCAGACAGGCTATCCAAAAGGCTACCAATGCTGCAAGGTGCAAGAATTTTGCCCTTCACATGGCATAAGTCATCCCATCAGGTGGCCATGCTGAAACCTTGAATCCAGGTTGCTGAGCAGGCGCAGATCCGAGGAGACCGCGCGGCCCGAATCGGCTTAAGATGTGGCCATATGGCCACCTACCAAGCCCTCCCACGTCCTGCCCAAGTCTCGCCCCCTGCCTGCCTCCCTCCTTCCCTGAGAGGCTCAGCGCGGGCGCAGCAGGGCGGTGCTGCCTGCAGCACCAGTCCTGTTGCTCAAGCGCTGAAACAGGGGTGCAGATTGGCACCCCTGCGTCAGTGCTAAGCGTGCAGCATCCGTGCAACCCCATTGCGCCAACGCTGCGCTGTCAATGGGATTGAGCTGTAAGTGCTACTGTCCATCTGTAAATGTTTCTTAACTGTTTGGCATAAAATGTAAATGCGAAAGGTAGGAGCAGCTGCTTAACAGGAACAAAAACCAATTATACATTATATGCAATAGGGGTACTCCTAATTTATCATTTAACTTTGGCCTATGATATAGAACTCATTTCAAAGAGGAATCAAACTGGGAGTTTTGCTTTCCATTTCAACTTGGTGTCTTTCACATTGGGTTGGTTTTGCAACATTGAATGGATTGACTTGTTATGCTTAAATGTCATCCAGATACAGTCTTAATCAGGCCCCTGTTAGTGAAGACACATTCATTTATATTAGCAAAGGGAGTTCTATAGCGAACGGGTGAAAGATCATGAGCAGCAGCCTCAGTCCCAACTAGTAGTAATTTGGGGGGGGGGGTATGAATGGACTCCAAAGCACATGCATTCTGTCTGCAGTTTGTGTGGAGTTTTTGTTTTGTTTTAAAGGAGGCAGAACAGGGGGTGTGCGACAGCCCAAAACCACAGGAGATTTTAGTTCTAAAGCCAGGAGGGCTTTAGTTCTCATCAGCATCACATTTCCAATCCTGCATGTGCATGCGAGCACACACACATACACATGCACGGATGCACGCACCATGTGCTGTTTTTCATAGGAAAACTGTTCCCATTGTGCCTAGCTCAAAACTGGCTGGTAATATATGTTGCAAGGTGGCATGAAGGCTGCTCTGGAAAATGAATAGGTGGGAAGAGGAACTTAAGAAAAGCACTAAAATCTCAGGCCCCGATCCTATGGCCCATAATGCTGGTGGTACTTGTGTATCGCCAGCTAAGTGTCCCAAATGTGCCATAAAGCATGTTCACAGCACCAAGAGAGGAGGGAGCACCAGTGCTGAGCTAGCGCTAGTGAACACCCTGCCTCAGCGCAGAACAGACTGGCTCCAGCAGCACCAGTGGGTGATAGATATATTTGGGGCAGAGGAGAGGCGGGCACAGGGAGAAACTGGAAGAGGGGGGAAGAGATGATGAGGTCTGTGCAGGGGGTGGGGCCCAGCAGTGGCTTCTTCTGCCAGATCCAACACCCTGCCTTGGGTTGGGCAGCGCAACACTGCACAAAATACCCACTAGAGACGCAAGGCTGAAAGTCCCCTTTCCCCCAGGAGATCCTAGCGGCTGCCACAGATCCCATGGGATGCAACTCCACCGTGTCATTCTTTTAAATAAGTAGACATCAACAGGGAAAAGAAAGTAGACCACTAACATTGAAGAGTAGCTGTATTTGAAGCTTTACAACTATAACTGAAGCTCCACCACTTTATGGAAAGTGATTTAACACAAGACACAGTAGATTCGGCTATTTCCGGCCCAGTCCTAACAAGCCACTGTGCCAGCAGAACACACACCCCGCCAGTGCATGCAGTTGCAAAAAGGCCATAAGGTGTTTTGCAAAAGTGCTTCTAGCCGGTGTGCTGGCAGAAAGGCAACTGCCTTCCCATGTGCGCCAATGCTCACAGGGATGCCCACTAGACCAGGTAAGTCCAGTGCAGGGGCAGGTGGAGGGTTAGGATAGGGTAAAATGGGGCATGGATAGCAAAGGGGCGGGGTGGATGAATTGGGCCCGGGAGGGATGTGAGATCAGCATTGACCCATTGCAGTTTACCCAAGTCTGAGTTGACCTGTTGCGGTTTACCCTGGGGCAAGGGGACAAATGTCCTCTTGGGGACAAAAGACCTCTGTCAGCTGAAATTCCCCCATGGGGAGCAGCATAGCCAGCACCACTACCACACCTTGTGGGAATTCAGTTAGGATTGGACTGTTCCTTTTTTAAAATCTGAGTGAAAACAACAATTTTGACATTATCACTGAAAACAGAAACAGTTTTATAAAGTCATTATATAATCTCCTGCTAAAACATTTGGGATCTTTTTTTTTATTGTATACGACAGTTTTCAAACCAATATTTTATAGATGAGGAGAAGAAGCACTTAAAGAGACTCTGTCAGCTGACCTGAAATGAACTTACATTTCCTGCTGTTATTCAGGTCAATATCAATTTATCATGCAGTTTCAGGAATTTGCATTTAAAGATGAAAACAATGTTAAGGGCTGCATCTATAGATGATAACAATGGCTTGATAGCAATCCTAAATATGAAATTAAAATCAGTCTGGCTTACTTTTAAGTAAACTAAGCATGATTAAGAGACTAGGCTGAGAGAGCTTCAAACCCACACAAAGAAAGAGAATGGATTTCCAGAAAGCGACTCTCAAATCCGTAATTTAAAAAAATCATCTAGTGTCTTCTTAATAAGACATGTTTAAAAGAACTGCAGTTTTGAATCATATTTCACAAACACATTTAACTTGTTTAGATGTTTGCAGGGTTTGAACTTTTACTGGTGATTTCATATTTACCTATTCAACAAAATAAAATTATGCCATATAGCCTTTAAAAACATTGTAAACAGACAATTCTGAAATGGAAATAACCGTGATCACATCTCATAATTTGTTCACTGATATATATTACATTAGCTCAGGGGCTCCCAAAGTGTGTTTCGTTATGCCTTAGGGAGTCGTGATACACTTACAAGGGTGCCTTAGATATTTCCACTGTCCCCAACACCTGTTTGCCCATGGACTGCCACCTTGGATCTCGTGAGAACCTAAGATGGTGGCACCCAAATCTTGTGAGATTTGGGTGCCACCATCTTGGAACTCATGAAATCTCATGAGATTTTGGTCATCGTCATCTTGGAACAAGTGAGATTTTATGAGATCCAAGATGGCTCCCCGCCCCCCTCTGAGCCAGGAAGAAGAGGCTGCAGCGGCACCGTGTCCCAGGAAAGTTTGGGAGCCACTGCATTAGCTGAAAGGATCACTTAGAGCAGCCCCTCTGAACTCTGGTGCCAGTGCTAACCCCTGCGTGAACGGAGCTTACTGTTCTACAGGCAAGCCTCATATCTCTATTCCCGATCTCCCCCAAACCACGCACCAGCTGGCCACTTCTGCCTTGCATTGCCGTCAGCAGGCTTTGCACCTGGATTTCCAGGCAGATGCAGTTGGGTGGTGTAGTTGGTTGGGGCATACTGGGAAAGGAGATACCTGCAGAACAGTAGACTCCAGTCACATCTGGTTGGCTGTTTTTGACATGTAGGTCTCGAGTTTGGAGACCGCTGACTTAGAGAAATAAAATTCAATGTTAACCAGTCACAAATTCCTAGTATCTTATTCCTAATATCCCACAATGTGATCACAAACACATATTAAAATGGAGTTTGAAATAATCCAAACATTTTGCTTCCAATTTGGTCTAGGAAGACATGTTGACAGAAATTCAAGATTAGGAGTACAGTTTGAGGAGACAAATTTGTTCTAAACTAACCTGCAAATCCTTTTCTTAGGCCCCAATGCTGATGCAGCTACACCACATCCAACAGTGCGGAGGGCAGCCCAAGAGCAAATGAGAAGTAAGTATAAAATCTTTATGCTTACTTCTCAGTAAGACCTGGGGCCACCTATGGGACTCCTTGGACACATGTCATCCCTTTTGTGTCAGAGGAGAGTAAAGGGGCTTTGAAAAGAAGGGGATAGGATCCAGCATATGCCATTGCCACGAGATCATCACCTGACTCCTCCTCACCCCAGTTCCTTCCCCTCCCCACCTAATTTCTCCCCCAGTCCTCCCCCTCCCTGACACACACTGCTAACTTACCAGGTCCAGCAGACTCAGCAAAATCCAGTCATGGAAAACTGCAGTGCCTGTTGTGGCCGTGCTCACATGGCCATTTATGGCACACTGAGTGTGCCATTAGCTATTTTACAACAGCAGAAATAACTTCAGCTGTCATAATAGGCTCCGTCTGGGTAACCCAATCCTCTATAGGATTGGGATGTTAGTGACTTCTCGGAACCTAAAATCCAGATGTCCAGAAGGTGTCATAGTCCCCCAATCCACTGAAGGTGAAGTCCTAGATGGACCTCCCCAAACACCTCTCTGGAGAGAAGGTAAGATTACCAGGTTTTATAACCAGAAAGAGTAGCTGAGACCTCTCAGAGTCTGAAACAGGCCACAGTCCACTCAAGACAATTCTTTCTCCAATGGACACCCAACAAACAGAGAACAGATCCAGGGCCAGTCAATGGTGCAAAAATTGGAGGTTTCAAGCCAGTATCACCCCATAAATGCTACCCCCATTTTCTCTAGTTTCATTTGTTTTTCCTTTAGTTTGTTGAGGCTCAGGAAATCATCAGACCCTACCTCAGGATATAATGGCTCAGTAACATTTTGGACTCCAGGTCTAGGTAGATGTAGATGTAGTAGTGACTGATGCAATGAAACAGAGAGACGGGGGGGGGGGGGTAGCAGCGGGGAGATGGATGTATGCAGGCAGGCTAAGACTATAGCACTTTTCCCATCAACTACTTCTTTACCTGAAATTGCCCCCCCCTTTTATGCCGGTTGATGGGTGCTGGGGAAATGTGCAGACAGAAAACGAATACAGCATTGTGGTCCCCTGCTATTTCTCTAGATGACATTGTCCTCACCCCACTTTATAGCTGTTGACATGGCCCACATTCTAACAAATGGGTTGTGCCACATCATACTTGGTTAGACTCCTTCATTCCTGCCTCCAACAATGGTTTGGAGGATCATGAATGAGCAGCAAAAATTCCTGGCCTCAGGTACTCCCGTCCTACCCTTCCTCAGTGTGAGGCCTGGTGACCAGCTGTATTGGAAAAGGCAGGAGATACCCCAAGGAGATAGGGAATGGTATCAGCAATGACCCCTTGTTCTAGATTAGCCAGGGATTACGGGGTTAACCCCCAAGGTCTTTGCAAGCCTCGGGAGCACAGCTGTAGGCTGATGAGGCCCCTGGCTATGAAGGGAGGCCAGCACAGGTGCAAATGGGTGTGGCTGATGCTAGAGCCGGCCTAGCAACAGACACTGATTGGCTGGCCTCAATATAAAGTGAGAGGCAGGAGCTGGAGTAAAGGCCCTGGGAAGGCGTTGGATCAGGGCCCTGGGAAGGTACTGGATGAGGATCTGGGTAGGTGCTGGAGGCGGGCACCAGAGGAACAGGAACTCACTTTTGATTGGCACTTGTCAGGAACCCGGAACCAGCCACGGAGCCTGTTAGGATCCGGAACGCCCGTTCTGGTCCGTTCCCCCTGAGTGACATCACTGGGCACCAGGTAGGTGCTGGATGGATGGAATGCTAGCTGGACTGCCTGCCTGAAGGACGACTGGATGGATGGACTGACTGGGTAAAGGAAGGGAAGCTTATTGTGGGAAATTATTGGGAGTTGTTGTATGGCTGCCACGCCCCTGGAGCCACCAAGTGGAGGAGGCAGTTGTGGCTTGGACAAGCTGACTGCCTATTGTTTGGTGGTGGGGTTAGTTGGTGCTAGAATTCAGGTAGTTTGGAGCCAAGCCAGTCTGGAGGAGGCTGGCCAGCCGGTGATCCCAAGCAAAATTGCTGGAAGCTGAAGCTGCTCTAGAGGGGAAACTAGTTAGCCTAGTGTGGGCATTAGGGCCCTTGGGGTGGCCCGGAATGGAATGTGGCAGAAGACCAGCAAAACATAATTTGCTGCTGTACTCCAAATGCTATGAGCTATGGTTTGCTCAAAATTTAGCTTGCTCAAGCAAAGATCCCAAGCCAAGGTGCAGCTGACAAGTAAGAACATAAGATCATAAGAACAGCCGCACTGGATCAGGCCAAAGGCCCATCTAGTCCAGCTTCCTGCATCTCGCAGCGGCCCACCAGATGCCTCAGGGAATACACAAGACAACTAGATATGTGCATCTCATTGCCAATCCCCTGCATCCAGTACTCCAAGGTAGCCTACCTCTAAAGTAAGGAGGTTAAACTAACCATCATGGCCTGTAACCTGCGATGGACTTGTCCTCCAGAAATCGGTCCAGTCCCCTTTTAAAGGGATCTAGGCCAGATGCCATCACTACCTCAGCTCATCCACTTACGTTGGGGAAGGGAAGGAACAACGGTGTGATCCTGAGCCCAACTTGGAGACTCAGAGCGCAATCCTATACCTGTGTTGCACCGGCACTATGCTCTTGTGCTGGTCCAGCACTGTCACAAATGTGCCGTCAAGCACATCTGCGCCAGTGAGTCAGGCGCTGGACTGGCACATGCAACAGTGTTGGTGCCGGGCACCACTGTGCCTGTCAGCAGCACTGGCCATGTGCTGGTTGAGTGCTAGCAACGCTCAGTTGGCGCAGGACCTCGCCGAGGGCGTGCCAGAGGCATGACGAGGGCGTTATGGGGCGGCACAGAGGGCGGCGACAGGGGAGGTGATGCATAACAGACGTAGTGCCGAATCCGAAACCCCATCCCCGCCTCAGCGGCCCCGATTCAGGCCACTGCAATGCAAAACAGCAGGCGCAGATCTGAGCAGCCCCATAGGTCTGGCTGGGTGACATGACAGTATTATTCCTAAAAACCACAATTTTAACAAACCGTGATTTTTACATGACAGTTGTATTTCCATTTTATGGGTTTTTTTGGCCATAATGTTTGATAGAGTAAAGATGTTGCACTCTGGTTTGTTTCACTGCATTCTGCATTAAATTCCACATTGAATGGTATATAACATGACGGTATAATTCATACATAACCTAGGTTTTCACCATTTCAGCTACTAGTGTCAAGCTCATATACAGTTCAAAAATCCATGGACCAAGACCAGGCTTCTCTGAAGTTTGGGCCCAAATCAGAAAGGCTTAGAGCGCAATTGTATACTGCGCTGGATTGGCAAGGCCGGCCAGCCTGTGCCAAATCCAACACAGTATTGGAGAGCCTGGAGCCTCCCAACGGCAAGGGCACATTTGCGCCCTCCCAACAGCAAGGGCACATTCGCAGCCTCCCCAATGTGCTACTCGGATCCAAGTAGACTGCACAGCCCAAATCGGGGCTGCACAGCCTCCCGATTGGGCTTAGGATTCAGCCTTATGGCCGAATACCAAGCCCGCCCATGTACCGCCACCCTCTCCTTCCCTCCACCCATCCCGTGTCGAAACAGACACGGAGCCTCCTTTGTGCCAGACAGACATGGAGCCTCCCTTGCACGCTGCAGGCAGTGCCAGTCCCGTTGCTCTAGCAACGCCCCCGTTGATCGGCGCCCCCGTTTCAGTGCTATGTCCATCGCATTGACGCTATGACGTAGCGTTGACGTGACAGGCAGGGAAGGATTGCTCTGTCATTCACGTACCAGCACTGCTTAACTCCAGGTAGCCCTCCATACCTTTAGTCCCTTTATTTCCTGAAACTTACTTGGCAAAGGGGGTGGCTTGTGTAGAGCGGTTTATCAGTGGCAAAGCTTTTCTTTTAGGCTTGGATCCTCTTGTGGACTATGGCTGCTGGGAAGCCTGGGAAATGGAGTTCTCACTACTTCCCAGTAGCAACGTTTAGCCAGAAGGCATTGGGAACTCCATTTCCCAGACTCCCCATGACAACAGATGCTCAATAAACGTTTCTAGGTCTTTAAGACAGGGTCTCTTAAAGAGGCCACTGCAGGAGGCCTCCACATCTGCCCTCCCAGCTACCCACTTCTTTTTCAATGTAAGTTTTAAGGATGGGGAGATCTCAAAACTATTTCCAGGCATTCTCCAAGGAAGTCTGGAAAAGGGCTAATTAGAGGGAAGTTGGGCAAAGCTCACCCCTTACCATGTTAAATGAAAATGCATACATAGCAAACTGAAATAATCACAGGAATTCAGGTCTATGTGACGGGAATAATTTATCCCAAAGTTCAAGACAACTGTCCTGTGCATATTTGAGCTTGTCCCACTGAACTAACTGTCACTTCAGCATAATTAGATAGGAAACAAGGTTGCATTTCTATAAATCATTTTAGAAAACACAAAATGAGAGCATTTTATAAGCTTGTTCTAGAATGTTAAGAGTCTTTCTTCTGAACTACTGCCGGGTTTGTTTGTGCTACTGAGCTGTCTGTCATTTAGAATAAGCTACAAAACCTGGTTTGTAAAGTTCGTGCGTGCTAAGTTGCAATGATTGAATTAGGTGCACTGAAGCTGATATGCCAAGTGCATCAGTGTGAAAAGGAGAATTGGCCCCATCCGCCTCCAGGAGCCAACGTGAGGTAAAAAGTCAACAGCTCTCCCCTCTGATTTTGTCATCACAGAGTTTCTATTAACTCTCTTAATACAGGAGGGATATGAACCAGTGAAGTTGGAGCACCTGCTGCTGGGGCTTGGGTTATTTGCTGAAGGAATCTTGACCTGTGATGGGGATCATTTCCTATGATAAATTTGTTTTTCAGAGAATCCAGTGTTGTTTGGCTTGTGCATTTGGCTAGCAGACACCCCATCTCTTCCCTAGGTCTTATATGAGTTACCCTGCCATATTATTTCAGCATCCCAATACTTCCTTGCTAGACCTGCCTCCTGACCAGTTTTAGTTAAGTATGAACAAATGTGTATGAACAAATGTTCCCTTCTGGGGAATAAAGTGGTAGATTCTGTAAATATATGTTAAGTTAAAATTATTGTCTTATATGTACTGATTCTATCATTAGGATGAGCCCTTTAAGAAACATAGCAGGGAATAAATCCATATCCACGCCCTCTCAGGGTTTTTCTTTTCTTTTTGGAGCCTCGTTTTAAGTCCCAGATACGTCAGTCTAGAAGGAAATAAAAACTGCTTTCCCTCTGTCTCATTCACAGGCACGCACACATTCACAAATAAAGTGACAGTTCAGCGCCACAACGTTAGAAAGTAGCTCAGGACATCTCTCTCTCTCTCTCTCTCTCTCTCTCTCTCTCTCTCTCTCTCTCT
>JAJKFI010000094.1:4598415-4609391 GCA_029204185.1 Lerista edwardsae
TTTCTTTCTTTCTTTCTTTCTTTCTTTCTTTCTTTCTTTCTTTCTTTAACACAAATATTCTAGGTTTCAGCTTGATAGCATCTTCCCGCTTATTAAAAGGAAAAAAGGTTGAAACAGCTGACCTTTGATTAACATTTCTCCAGTTGAAGAGAGAGACGCTTTTGGTTCAAAACATGCCTCTGAATATACGTCAACCTTATTTTTTCTGACAGTCCAGTCCCATGCATGTTTACTCGGAAATAAGTCCAACTAAGCTCCACGAGATGTATCCCTCCCCCCGCCCCAAATGATGTGTTTACAGCTGTAGCCTCAATAACCTGGTATGAGGATGGTCACATATGTGACTAATCTCAGATACTCAGTTTTGAAAAATTCACAGCCCAATCCTGACTGGTGCTGGTGCAGTGCGGCTGCACTACCTCCACTGTATCCAGTGCTCATTAGGAGCAGGCTGGAGATCTCCTTGGGGTAAAGGGATATCTTTCCCTTTATGCTAGGTAATGGCCAAACCTGCCCTATGGAGCTACTTGGATCTGTGCTTGCTAAATAGCAGGCATAAGTCCGAAAAGGCCCATGGAAAGCAGCAGGTCCTGGATGGGGGTTAGGCAACAGTGGGGGGGGGGGCTGCTGCTCTGCTCCTGCCCTATCTGGAGCCTAATCCCCCAATTCTGCCCTTCTTTACCCAAATCATGTCTCCCCATTTGGCCCTTTGTCTGCCTGGTCCATGTTGATGGGTAATTCAGTGGATTTCCCTGTCTCTTCACCCTGCAGATGCCACTAAGGGTTTGATGTTAATAAGAGCCCCAGGGGTTCAGTGCTCTCCTGGAAAGGTTTTTCCCCCCTCAGATGACCCTCTTCTGCCTGATCTCTGTAGCCTGAGATGATGACAGTGAATAGAAACTACCGAGGCTTTTTGGCTCTTCAGGTGCTGAAGGGAAAGCAGAGAACAGAGGACATACTGTAGGTGCACTAACCACTAGGCACTACCTTTTTGTCTTTTTTCCACAAAAAGCAGCTGTCTGTGTAGGGGGGGGGGAGTGGATCATGTTGTTTGGGGGAGCTGACCCCATGCTGTTTCTCCACTGAAAATCCTGCCCCTAAATTTTCTATTTTCTATTACAGCAAAACATTCCAGCCTTTCCCTTCACACTAACCCAGTGTTTCTCAAACTGTGGGTTGGGCCCACTTGGTGGGTCACAACCTGATGTCAGGCGGGTCACGGAAAGCTGGGAGTAGCCAACTTGGAAGCTGCAGATCTTACTCTTGTTATATTCTTTTTGTGAATATTAACAGTTTGAATTTTCAAATAAGGTTTTTTTTATTTTGTTTTTAGTTCAGTGCTTTTACATAATATTTTGTCCTAATTTTGCTTTCCATCAGGGAGGTGTCATAGTTGTGCAATTGCTGCAGTTCAAGAATGCCAGTTTGCATTCCAGGAATGCCATTTTATTACATCACAATAGAATGTCATTTTATTACATCACATAGTACACAATGCCAGCACTTCCTGCTTGATGATATTATCACTTCTGGCTATGACATCACTTCCAGGTGAATGATATCACTTCCTGTGGGTCCTGTCCTGACATGAGTGCCATTCAAAAAAATGAGAGCCCAGTCTAATAAGTTTGAGAACCACTGCACTAATCAATGGTCTTTCTCAGCTAGTGCATAGAAGTAGTTCTGGTGTTGTTCTCTGCAGGTGAGAATCCTGCACAGCAGCAGCAGACAGGGAAGAATTGCTTGTCTCTTCTGGAAAAGTGCTGGTTAGTGTGAATGCGCCATAAGAACTGCATCAGACATTGCTCACAGGATTTGAAGCCTATATTTGCAAACTTCAAGACTAGAAACTTGATGAATCTTTTTGACAAAATGAAAACGGAGAAAGTCAGGCTGCGGAACTTTGCTCTTTGCACTCAATAGTCAATTCCAACGAATCTATAGAGAGTACTGTAAATTTACACTTAGAAATTCCTTTCCATGTTGATTGACCTATGAACATGCTTCTTGGAAATATGCTGCAATTGTTAATGTGTTCACTGGTGGGGGGAAAACCCCATTCCTGTCTGGGAGTAGCTTCCTTCTACCATAACAGAAATAAAAGGACTCCAAGCTAGCACTATGGAATATGCAATGTGCAAGACATAATACAATTTTAGTATAATTAGAATGAAGTGTTTAAGGATGATTTATTTCCTAATAACTGGCACAAAATGAGATAGGAAAGATATCAAAGCCCATGGGATATGACAATAATCAATTACAGTGATGTGCTTACAGCTTCAGGGTATTCTTAGATGTTTAATTCACACATGCATGTAGCAGGCACATAGAGCTAAAAGCTTGGAAAGGGCAAGGGAGGGGGAAAAAATGGGAAATTACAATTGTAGCCTTTGGTGATGGCCAGTCAGTATCTACATCAAAAGTGCTATTTGAGGAAGCAACAATTTCTGTTCAGAAGCGGGTGGGGAATCAAGAAATGCCTTTAAAAACGCTGGCCCCAAAGTACCATTAAATGCATTTTCTGGAAATATCCCTTTTCAGCTCCAAGAAAAGCTTCATGCAAGGTCATGTATGGAGATAAATCTGTCTGTAGGTGTGTGACAGATGCTTGAGAGAAGAAGACAGCCTTTCTGAATAGCCTAAGGGCCCAATCCAAAGGGTCTTATCACCGGCAAAAGTGTCACAGACGTGCCGTAAAGCACGTTTGCAACACCCAGAGAGGAGGGAGCGCTGGCACTGGGGGCGCTAGTGAGCGTCCGGCTTCAGTGCTGAGTGGGAGGCTGGCCAGCACTCCAGCAGTGCTGCTCAATGGTAAGGAGATTTGGGGCAGGGTAGGCGGGGAGTGGGAAGAACTGGGGGAGGGAAGGATTGGGCCCACAATGGGGGCAGGGGTGGCAGCAGCTTCTGCCACCACATCCCAAATCCCCTCTGGAGCCAGACGTCCCAACACAATTCTTGTTGGCTCTGCGCCTGCTCAAACACCCATTGCTGCTGGCCGCGGTCTCCCTGAGGGAAGGGAGTAAATGCTCACTGTAAATGTCATGGAGACCCCCAGTAGTGTCCTGGCAGGGCCAGGATCAGTGGTGTCATTCAAATGATTTAGGAACAGGAACTCACTTTTGATTGGCACTTGTCGGGAACCCGGAACCAGCCACGGAGCGCGTTAGGATCCAGAACGCCCGTTCTGGTCCGTTCCCCCTGAATGACATCACTGGCCAGGATCCAGGAGTCGCCATTTTGTCACTGCTGGAGCTCTGGGTGCTACCAGGCTCAGAATTGGGCTGCCTGTCCGTGGTTCTCAAACACCGGGACCCACCTTTAGAATGACCCACCAGAAGTAATGTCATGTCTGGAAGTGCTGTCATTTTGACACCAGAGCCTGCTGCTTTCCTGAGAATGCAGAAATAAGTTGTGTTATTCCTCAGCCATTTTCTAATAACAAAGTGAAACAGAAAGGTAAAAAAGGCCTATTTACATCCTTGACACAAGCAAAATAGCCATACAGCCCTTCCCCTTTCTATTGCCCTATCTTCTCATATTTTCAGTGATGGATGCCCTACATGCCTCCTGATCCACCTGCAATTAGCTTGCCACCCACCTAGTGGGTCCCAACCCACAGTGTGACAAACACTGGCCTAAGTGGTTTTTTGCTTCTGTTTGATATTTTTGCTTTTGTTTGATACCATTGTTGTCTCGCTACACCTACCCACCTACTCTTGGTTTTCCACAAGGACGAGGCTGCTCTGAAGCCAAACTAGCCACAAGTCACATGATCCAGAAACTAGAAACTTTTATAAGTGCTTGGAATTGGAAGCCCTTTTGGGACTCTTTATACAAAGAGGTACAAGGAAGATAGTCTGTCAGCCCATTTCTAAGTGAGTAAGCATAGTGATTTGGTTGTGGCAGACCCATGCCATTCAAAATTGTATCCATCCTGAATTTAGAAATGAAATTAAAGAAGTTATTGTTTGATCAAGAATTTGTATTTGGATGCAATGATTAAAGGTTTCAGTTGTAAAATATCTTCATATTCCAACAAACATGTTTTGATTTAGATACCTGTTTGTAGTCAGTGATTGGATACTTTGTTTCATATGTTTTGGAATTACAGTAGTCCCAGTGGGGAAAATAAGTGGTGATCCGATCTTATTAACTTGGATTTCTGCAGCTTCTCCTGCACTATGACATGCTTTTTGATATAGGGAGACCAAAATTGCATGCTGTATTCCAGATGTAGGTTGCATCACAGACCAATACTTTGTTGCTTTGTTTTACACGCACGCGCGCACGCGCGCACACACACACACAGGGGTTTGCCTTGATGTGCATCACATTAAACTTATAACTTTGAACATCATTTGCCATTTTGTTGCCCATTCACTCAGTTTAGAGAGATTCTTTTGGAACTCTTTACAGTCCACTTAGGTTTTCACTGTCCTAAATAATTTGGTATCATTTGCAAACTTAGTTACTTCACTACTCATCTCTGACTCCAGATTGTTGTGAATAAATTCAGTAATGTCAGTCCCAAATCAGCTTCCTTGGGAGGTCCTGCTGGTATCTCCATCTATTGCAAAAGCTGTCTGCTTATGACAGGCAGAAACACTCTGATCCCATGCTTTAACCATTAACCAGTTTATAAGAAGAGCTGTCCATGTATTCCAGGATGATTTAGGGCCCAATCCAGAATCCTCCAGCTCATGCTGGTGTTGCACAAGCAGTGGCCTCACTACAGTTTGCATCACCTGGTGCGGGAGGTTAGCGCGTCACCCCCCCCCCCCCCGATGGATCTCCTCCTCCAAAACCATACAGAATAAATTACAATACCATATATTGTAATTTACCCATACATAATACAACCCAAAAGTAGTGTTATCAATAGGGTTGGTGTAACCTCCATCAACTTTATTTATTAATTTACCTATAGTACAGGTCACCCAACAAATTAGTAACCAACAAAAACCCCGTGGCCTATTTGATGATACTCACACAATTAAATAAGAGTTCTAGTATTAGCTCTGATACATGGAAATGAGAACTGACTCATACTAATGATTTTTTTAAAATTGCAATTTTTACATTAAAAAAGTTGTATTATCAGTTTTTAGTTTTTTGGCCATAACTTTTGATAGAATAAAGATATGACACCCCAGTTTTTTCATTGAATTCCTCATGAAATTCTGCATCCAACAGTATATAACATGATGGTGTTATTCCATAAAATCATTATTTTTGAAAAATCACGATTTTTACATTAAAAGTTTTGTTTTTGGTTTTTTGTCCATAACATTTGATAGAATGAAGATATTACACTCTGTTTTTTCCATTGAATTCCGGGTAAAATTCCACATCCAATGATATATAGCATGATGGTATTATCTTTTAAAACAGCAGTTTTAGCCATTTTGGTCCCTGGTGGTGTCACACACCCCCATGCTTGCCACCTGGTGCAGTCCATACCCCACACCCCCATGCCCCCTAGTGATGCCACTGTGCACAAGGCACCGTAAAGCACCTCCAATGCTGGTGTTGTCAGTGTCGGTGCTGGGAAGACACCATGGCAAAACTGCCTGTGCGTGCCCCAGAGGGAGCTCTGCAAGCCGGAAAGCAGTGAGTATACAACTCACCAGTGATGCGGCCTTTCTGGGCAGTGCAGAAGGGCGCATTCTGGGGCAGGGGAGGGGTGGAGTGGGGGCAGGACTGGCGAGGATACTCGGACACTCACTAGCTGGCACAGAAGTGAGAAGAGCCATCGCCCGCCCTGTGCCCTTTTGTCCCCATCCCCTGTGGATCCTCTGCTGCTGCCTGGCTGCCATGGGATGCAACAGTAGCCACCTGGCTACCGCTGCGCTCCTGGGTGGTCAGACAGCATAGGTTTTGGCTGTTAGCTTAGTCTGAAATCCTGTACACATTTATTTGGGAGTAAGTTCCATTAAAGTGAGTGGGGCTTACTTCTGAAAGACATGCCTAGAATTACGCTCTCAGAACTTTTGGTGATGGACCATAACTAGAGGTGTTTGAAAATGATGTTATTTATCTGTGGATACATCAATATTGTCAGTACCACTTTTATTAACTAGTACTTTTGCATATTAACTTGTCCTAGGGATGTTCTGATAATTACAGTCCAACTGGCTCTACAATGCACAAAAGGAAAAAAAAAATGAGAATGCACATCCTGAATTATGTGAAGGAGATTGGAGGAAGAAGAGATCCAGTCAACCAAGAACTCTGACATATAGGTAATCTATAAAACTGAGATAGTCTAAACATAAAGACTTCTTTCTGTCTGTTCAGGAAGTATTCAGAACAATAAGACAAAATATTCATTTCTTCAGGATTCCACCATAGAATTAACCCAAATTATCCTGATTAAGAAAAAGAAATATGTGTTCTTTCCTTGCTGCCAATTATAAGCCAAACCCCTTGATTAAATATAGTATTTCTAGTTGTGAAAAATGTCCTTTTTTTTTTAATATGGAGGATACTTTTAATTTTGTTTATTATTATGCATTCAGTTGCATATTTTTCCATTGCAGAGTACTATTCAGTAGTGAACAGATTAGTCCCTGGGCAAGGCCACATATCAATTTATGAAAGAACCTCAAAGTTTATCCAGATTAAAATGATTGCTCGCACTCTGTTGTTTTCAGTGAAGTGTAACAGAGCAGAATTCCTAGCATCTGAGATACAATTATCTGAACATGGATATGAAGACTGCAGTAGCAGACTGTATCATTGATGTTGTTCATTCACATACCCAGATGGTTGGAGTCTTCACATGGCAAAGCAAGCATATGCCCCTCTTCTCCACCATGCATTTAAAATAGTTTGTGATAAGGATGAATATCACAAGGTGATCTGATTTTGCATAATTCGTCCCCTTTCAAAAAAGGAATATGTTTGCACACTCCAGATTTTCACAGCTATGGGTCTCCACTTGGAGTACATGTTTCATTATCTGGGTGGTGGAAAGAACAGCTGCACTGGATCTTCTACCACAAGACTGTCACAACCCAAGTCCTTCCAATTCTCCTGTACAGATTTGAAAAATGGATGCTGCTCAAATCAGACATGAACAAGCTCAAGGTCTTCCAAATAACCTCAATGCTTGAGACAGATCTTGGGTGTCTCCTTTGGTGATCCCCACCAAAATGAGGCAATTTAGATGAGGTGCGACCATCAACCATCAGTTGAGGAACAAATCCAAAAATGCAGACTGCGACGGTTCAACCATGTTGGCAGAATGAAAACCAGTTGGCAGCCACACAAGCAGTTTTGACAAGAAGGACCTCCCTACTGAAGGGTTCAATGGGCAGCATTGATGTGGTAAGCACATTAAGAACATAAGAAAAGAGCCCATCTAGTCCAGCTTCCTGTATCTCACAGTGGCCCACCAGATGCCTCAGGGAGCATGCAAGACGACAAGATATTTGCATCTTGTTGCCACTCTGCTGTGGTAGACTTATGGAACCAGCAACTGACCATCAATGAGGTCAGAAATATCACCACCAATTACCAAGATGGAAGCATATTTTTTAACCTTTATTGGCATTAACAAATGTGCATACAATTAGCAAACAGACAGACACAAAACAACAAGAACAACAGTTCAGTTAATCAAAATATACAATTCTTGCTTCTCAATGACAAATGCCAGAGTGACAAACTCTAGAGTTTAGGAGAGAGAAGGTAGATATTGTCTCGTGGTGTTGGGTAACTAGCAAGAGAAAAGTAGCAATCTGTCTAAGAAAATCTTGGCATTCTGATGCGGTCACAGGATGCAGACATCATCCAGATTCTGTAAATATAGTGGTAGGCGAAGGTACAAACTAGTTTGCCAGAGTTGTACATAGGACAGTATAGAATTAAATATTATAATTGACTAACCTCTATACACTAAGTTGCTTGAAAGACAGTGTTGTTATTGATTGATTGTTCCATGCTTTGAGTGGAGATATGTACTAGTCTTGTTATATTTTGGGTACCATAGTTCTTCATAGTGTCACTAAATCCACATGATGCGGTGTGTATAGAGACTGGAGGATTCCAAGTTGACATGTTTAGCCCAAAGAAAAATTTAAACTGGCTCAACGGCATTGCGTTAGCAAGTTTAAATAACTGGCCACTTGACTTATATGTTGTTTATTATTGCCAGCTAATAAATAGTGTATAACTTCCTCCTCTGGTCTTCCTGGGAGGTTCAAAAGAATTGAATTCAAAAAGGCCAAGCGAAGATCCTTGTGTATGTCGCAATAGAGCTTCATATGGTGCAAAGATTCTACAGCTCCACTGTTACAAGGGCAAAGCCATGCTTCATAAGGTGCGGATTGATATCTCCCAACCAAAACATTGGATGGGAGTACGTTGCACCTCACCAACGTAAAAGCACGGTGTTCCTGTGGATTTTGCAATAAAATCAGGTAATTGGCCATTTTGCACACATTTAGAGGTAAATGAAAATATAAGGGGGGGGGCACCTTTTCCATGCAGCTGCATATAGGACTTGATGTTCCATGTCTAGGAGCCTGCATGTCTAGGAGTTGGACTTTCAAGTGGTGTAGCTTGAAAGCTTGAGGTGGCGAAAGGGCTCCTGAAGAGTCTAATGCAATGCCCATTGTTTGGATTTTTTGCATAAGGAGTTTGTATTCAATAGGAGAAGAGACAGTTAAAACACTCTTAAAGAGAGGGTCCTCATTTGAGGTGTAACACATCCTAATCCAGAACTTGAAAAAATGTAGCCAAGCAGATGTCTCCAATCGAATTACTCCTGCTTCCAAGCAGAGGGCTGCATAGGGCACGCAGTGTGGTACAGCAAATATGTTGTAAAGAAAGGCAGCCTGTACCCTTTCCATGGCAAAATTAAAGGCAGACATCCAAATTGGTGACCCGAACAAAAGTTGTGGTATATCTTTAGTCTTAAAAATCCTCATTGCTGCAGGAATAAAAGAGTTGCCCCATGTGTTAAAAAATCGTTTAATTGCCTGCGACGTTAGTTTCGCCAAATTGATCATTGCTAGATGATGGCTTGCCCAAGTTAATTGACAGTGGAAGTAAATTCCCAAATATTTAAATTGTCTAACCTACTGGATATTTTTGCCGCTGAAGCTCCAGGAAGAGGGCTTCCAACTATTACCAAATACTAGAATTTTTGATGTATTGTAATTGATGAATAATTTGTTATGCAGACAGTAATGAATACAGGTGTATATCAGTCTTTTCAGACCAATGTTGGTGTGCGATAGCAGCACCATATCATCTGCATATAGCAGGATTGGTACTGGTAAGGCACCCAACCTGGGGCAGTGACTGTCCACATTTTGCAGGGCCGGGGCAAGATAATTAACAAACAGATTAAACAACATAGGGGCTACTACACATCCCTGTTTCACACCTCTGTTTGTGGTAATGGGGCCAGATAAGTTGCCATAGCGTATTATAAATGACACATGGACTCCAGCAACACCTACAACAGCATATTGGATGAGAGGACAACCTGCTCCCCAGCTAAGTGCCAGCTAAAGACTAAAGAAGGAGGAGGCAGAAAAATGCAGCTATTTGATTTTGCTTGTCAAATGCCTGATTATCCATAAGTGGCTCTAATGAAATAAACTATAATTCAATTTGTGAATGTGATTTTCAAATAATTATACTATTATATCACTGCCTTGCTACGTGCAAAGAGGACCAGGTGGGACGAGCCTGAAAAAATATTCAGTGATGCGTCTCAAAAACGTGCAGAAATTGAACTGTTGTTTCTAGGTGAATACATTTTTTTAAATGGTGTATTTCAGCGACTTAAAAGCCACATCTTACCTCAGCATTTCCCCTGAAAAATATTTTTCTGCATAATGTTGCTACCCATTCTGTAGTCCGTAGCCTGGGAAGAATATTAAAAAGAAAAGAAATAGAATCCATTGCAATGAAATGGTTTCGTTGCAGCCAACATGCTGTAAGAATGACCTGAAAAGGAGGCTACAATACACTTAAAATTCTCACATTTAACGATGTGCTAAGGATTCTTCAAGGAACATTGTTCAAAATGGGGGGGGGAACCTTAAAATTATTGTTTTTTTGTTTGCAAGATATGAATAATCTTGCCACAGTAAAAAAAAATGTGATAAGCCATCTGAAACAGTATTTGGTCATGCTTTACATTGCAAAAGAAAACCATGAATCATCAGTGATATTTCTGACAAAGAAACTGATGATTTCACCAAGGGTTCTCCTGTATTATCCTTGCTCTCTGGAATCTACACACCACCATATGTACTATTCAGGTCAGGTGGGAGTGGTGATGTTTTGCAAGAAGCGAGCTGAGTGCTCCACAGAGCACAATAAATGTTTATTGAAGAGCTGAGCCAAGAAGCATGAATGAATAGACAGCAGACAGTGTTGGTGAGGATCCAGCCTTTGTGAAAGGAGCTGGACGAGATGGCTTATGCCAGTGATGGCGAACCTATGACACGCGTGTCAAAGGTGACACACTGCAATGTTTGGGGCGACACACCAGCAATCACCAATACTTGACAAAAACTGAGTTGTTTCACTCATTTTTCATTTTTGTAATTTTTTGATGTTTCTTTATATAATACATAGCACCACACATGACTGGACTGTATTTTTTGTTTAAATAAATGAATATAAAGAATTGTTTCTCTTTTTGGGGGAAGGGGTTTGACACACCAGAAGAGTCAAGTTAATCATTTTCCTAAGTTCTGACACACCAAGCCCAAAAGGTTCGCCATCACTGGCTTATACTGAAGGCCTCCCTGATTTGATTAAACTGGATGTCGAAGCACTATGTTATCTTCATTCTGGGAAAGTGTGCTCATCTTAAACATTTTCTAGGTCAGGCCGATATGGTGACGGGAGCCATTATAGAACTATATATGAAAGTGCACCAAGATGTATCTTTATAAATAATAATAATAATAATAATAATAATAATAATAATAATAATAATAATAATA
>JAJKFI010000094.1:4609401-4650626 GCA_029204185.1 Lerista edwardsae
TAATAATAATAATAATAATAATAATAATAATAATAATAATAATAATACTTGGATTTATATACCGCCTTTCTTAGGTCACCAGATTTCTCTAGTGACTATAACTCAAGGTGGTTTACATGGGCAGACTTTATTCAGAAACCCGAAGGTTTTTACAATTTATACAGAAATGTTCTATCTTTCAAGAACTACACACATACAGATGGATCTTTCTGGATTTAGTCCTTCTTTCTGGCCACCCGTTTGTCTTCTTGCTGGCTGATAAATGGCTTCCCTGCTCCCACCAGAGAAGCAGCTGAACTTTGACGCAACTCCCCCTCACACAAGGCAGCCGAAGCTCAGCTGTTAATCAGCTGCAATTAACGAGGTCTGCCGCTCACAGAGACTTCCGGCTGTCCCGAACTGGCGACCTTCAGATCTTCAGCTCTTATCTTCAGGCAAACTGAGGCATTAACCCTCTCGACTAAATCTTATGCAGCCTTGTTATAATTGTGGGGAAAGGAAGGGAGGCATGTATTGATTGGGTTTGCCCTAAGAAATGTTATTGTCATAGCACTGTCATCCCTGGATTAACAGTATGCATAAGGTGAAATGACAAGGGATGTATAGACCAGTGGTTCTCAAACTTTTTAGCACTGGGACCCACCATAAGTGATGTCATGGCTGGAAGTGCCATCACTGTGACACCACAGCCTGCTGCTTTCCTGAGAATGCAGCAATAACTTGGGTTATTTCTCAACCATTTTCCAATAGCAAAGTGGATCAGAAAGGGAAAAAAAAGCCTATTTACTACCTTGACACAAACAAAACAACCACACAGCCCTTCCCCTTTCCAGCATCCCATCTTCCCCTATATTCAATATGGTGGTTCCAGGTGCTACATGACCCACCTGAAATTGGCTTGCAACCCACTGGTGGGTCCTAACCCACTGTTTGGGAACCACTGGTATATCAGGTATGCCCTGGTTGGTCAGTTTCAGATTCCCAGACAGGAAAAAAACAATATATCTGCTTCTTAAAGTCTGACTGAAATAAGGATTCTATTGCACATTCCATGATAAAAAATATATAGAAATGATGGAATATCAACAGTAATAATGCTTTTCATTCAAGCAATATATTGTTGTGTGATTAGACTGAGATGAGTCTTCTTCACTCCATTATCTGCCACAGTGTTGATGTAAATGCAAACTGTGGCTCTCCCAATGATAAATGCATTGTGGTTTTGCGGTTGCTATTATTTGGTGGTGTCTTATAGCAAGTACTTATTCAGATTTCACACGTGTTCTAAAGCACGACTTAAATTTGAATGGTTGTGTACTCTTAAGACAACACAAAATAGATGGGAGTCCATTCCAAGGAGGCAAATTCCAAATGAATGAGGTAATGCACTCTGGTTTTTCAGTCTGCAGAATCATGGAATCCAGTTTAGACGAACAAATAGGGCTGGATAGGTGGGAAAGCGAATTCACATCAAAATTGCTTGAACCCCTGTATTCTACTCTTGCACAGAGCTGTGGGGTTGTAAAGGTCACTGTAAACTATTTTTTTCCTAAAAGGTACACCTTAGGGGTGGGCTTTGCGTTTATAAAGATTGTGCTGTTTTATTTTGCATATGCGAGGCTGTCTGGAGGGAGAACTGGGCACAAATGCACCTCAGAACAACAAATTGCAGGATTTTGTAGTGGAAGGCAGCATTTAGCAGCTTCT
The DNA here is from genome assembly GCA_029204185.1 of Lerista edwardsae. NCBI lineage: Eukaryota > Metazoa > Chordata > Lepidosauria > Squamata > Scincidae > Lerista > Lerista edwardsae. The sequence goes on from JAJKFI010000094.1 coordinate 4,611,109, forward strand.
TACTGCTGTTCAGAATCACTGTTACCAAAAAAAATAGGAATTTATACAAATGGGCTAAAAATTCAAGAATATTAGATTTCTTGAATTGCAATATTGAATATTGCTAACTTTCTGAAACTAGGCATCAATGCAAAATGCCCAATTCACAAACTTATAATTCAGAATGCACATGAATGCTTAGAAGCCGTTCAGAATAACTGAGAGAGTTGAAATTTGCAACAGACATACATTTTTAAGGATCAGAAGTGAGATGACAGAGCAGTGGTTCCCAAAATGTGGGTTGGGACCAACCAGTGGGTTGCGAGCCAATTTCAGGTGGGTCACAAAGCACCTAGAGCAGCCATATTGAAAATATGGGAAGATGGGGTGCTGGAAAGGGGGAGGGCTGTGCCGTTCTTTTGGTTGCATCAAGGTTGTAAATAGGCATTTTCCATTCTGATTCACTTTGCTATTGGAAACTGGCTGAAAAATAACCCAACTTGTTGCTGCATTCTTGGGAAAGCAACAGGCTCTGGTGGCACAATGACTGCACTTCTGGCCATGACATCACTTCTGGTGGGTCCCAGATTGTCATTCTAAAAAGTGGGTCCTAGTGCTAAAAATTTTGAGAACCACTGTGACAGAGCCATCATTTTCCATGGTGTACACAATCTGTTTGTGCTGTTTAAACAACTGGGAGAGGAGATGATGATGATGATGGTGATGGTGATGATGATGATGATGGCAAAAGAACTACCTGGTTTTGGCTGCCAAAATCAAGTTCTTGCAATGAAGCAAAAGTTCAGATCGAAAGGAAGCCTTTCAAGACATGAAGCTTTTCAGGGATGTACAGAACACAGTGTATCCTTCTCTATATTCTCTGATAGCACACAAATACTGATCTTCTTTAAAGCATTTAACCAACTCTGACACACCTGACCTTTTCTTGTGAGCAGGATGGTGACATGGAAAGTAAATATATTTCCCTGCAGGTCATGGCATTAGCCAGAAATGTTCTTACTTCCTTCTCCAGTACCTGACATGGAAGGAATTAGGGCAGGGATTCTCAAACCTTTTAGCACCAGGACCCACTTTAAAAATGACACTCTATTGGGACCAATTTTAGCTTTATGAGACTTTAAAGCGAGGTGATCTAGAAAGAAATAATATTTTCATTTATTTATTTACAGGTACTATTTTTTTATTTGCAAAAAACACACCCCTCAATCCATTCCTTGTAATGAGTCAGCCCTAATGAATAGCCTCAATGCTTGAGGGGCTTAGTTATGTGACTGAGCCTTCACCTGCCCCCACTACTGGCATTGACGCACTTGGAAAAAAAAACACCGGAAAAGAAATGTTCAAACATTTATCTCCCTATATTCAAACAAACTGGCAAATGGCAAGAGCTTGGCTGCCTGCAGGGCAATTAGCAGCTATCTTGCAAACTGCAGGAGCTCAACTCTTTGCAGTGCAGTTAGCAGCCTCAAGGCTTGAGGACAATTAGTTGTCATCTAATCTTTCTATGGAGGGACGTGGTGGCGCAGTGGGTTAATCCGCTGTTGCTGGGCTTCTGACAGGAAGGTCAGGAGTTCAAGACTGGGCTATGGAGTGAGCTCCCGTTGCTTGTCCCAGTTCCTGCCAACCTAGCAGTTCGAAAGCACCTAAATGCAAGTAGATAAATAGGGACCACTTTGGTGGGAAGGGAACGGCGTTCCGTGCGCTACCATGACCGTGTGCTACATGACCACGGAAGCTTGTGCTCCGACAAAAAGCTGGCTCTACAGGCTTTGAAATGGAGATGAGCATCACCCCCTACAGTCGGTCACAACTAGACCATTCAGTCATGGGGAAACCTTTACCTTTAATCTTTCTATCACCCATGTTTTCACTGGAGGCTCTATGGGACCCACCAGAAATTGGATCACGACCCACCAAGTGGGTCTTGGCCCACAGTTTAAGAAACACTGAATCAGAGTGCCCAACATTGTCTACTTCTTCACTGAGAAAAGAAAAAAAAATAGCTGTCCAGCAGGTTCCAGATGAGAGTTTATTTTTACTTTGTCAATTAGATCTAATGTTAATTTATGATATCCCTGCGAGAAAAGGATAAATTGAGATTTGAAGACTGCGCAATATGTATTGTCTCAAAAAGACACATCGAACAATTAAGCTGACAATAAGATATATGGGTTTTCATAACTCTTGATTAGAATCTTCTCTTTGACATTGAAAACGTCAAAAATGAAACAAAGTCATTTAAATACATTTTATCCATTCATATCCTCATCCTACCAGGAGATTATATATAAACTAGAGATGGCCAAAATTGGTGGTGGTGTGGTCTGCAGTAATTACCCATGGGTGCCCTGGTCATGTGTATTATTTAGAGCAGTGGTTCTCAAAACGTTGTAGCACCAGAACCCACTTTTTAAAATGACTTTCTATCAGGACCACTGAGACTTTTTTTTTAAAGGTAATGTAGAAAAAAATATTTTTATTTACATGTAGTATTATTTATTTATTTGCCCAAAAAGTGGTCATTGTCAGACTTGGAAAAGTAAACACCAGAAAAGAGACACTCATTTTTCTCTCTGTATTTACAGAAGCTTGCAAACACAAGGAGCTCAGTTTTTTTCAGGGCAGTTAGCAGCTATCTGATTTTTGAACAACCTCTGGGCTTGAGGCAATGAGTTGTCATCTGATGCTTCCATCACCCATGTTTTCACTGAAGGCTTTGTGGAACCCACCAGAAATCGGGTCACGGCACACCAAGTGTCACCTGTATGAGAAGTGCTGATTTAGAGCATTTAGAGCATGGACCATCCAAAGCTAAGCTCTTTGAAGCCTTTAAAACTCTTCAATTACAGGGTGGGGGGAAGATTAATGCCCCAGTCCGATCTGGGCCTTGCACTGCCAGAACTTGCATTCCAACAATGCAAGGCCCTTTGTGGTGGCATGAACCTGTAAATGCCAGGCTACCATCACGAACTTCTGGGGGGCTCCAGGTAAGTTGGTTTGGGGGGGGGGAGGGAGAGGGAGGTTCAGGGGTGTTCTGGAGCCGAAGGGAGTTCAGGAGGTAGGGAGTGGGCTAGAGGTGGTAGATTTCAGCAGCAAATGCACACACCAGATTCTATCCCTCATTTTTCAGTCTGCCCACCCCGTTCTCTCTACGTTGTTGATGTGGTTCCACGGAGACCCATAGGTGGCCTGAAGACCTTCCTAGCAGAAAGGAAAAAGTGTTTCATGTCAGATGACATTCCTATTGCAGTGTTAGGACCTTGTTTTACATTTAAGATTTACAGTACTTATGTCTGCTTTTTTTTTTCTTCCTTGGTCGGCTATTGTTTTTGCTGGTGTTCTTTTTCTTATAAAATTTTTTTTGAATTGCTCTACTAGCTTTTCCAGGTTTAGAAAAACCAACTCAGAAGCCGATTTACGTAGATACTTTGAGGTCAAACATCAATTACAAAATTTACTACACCTCAAGAAGAGGAACTATCAAGTCAATCAATGGCAGAAACTTAAGCAAGCACTGGACAACAATAAAATCAAAACTTTCTGGAATCTTATTCGCGGTAAGAGTGTCTGTAACAATAAGTTAGTCTCTGGAATCTCGCAGCAACAATGGATTGTACACTTCTCATCCTTACTCTACGACCCAAATTCCTCGACGGGTGCAATCCTCCTGGAAATTAAGGAAACTTGGCCTGAATGGCCTCCAGTCATTCCAGAAGAGATACATACTTTAATTCTTGAGTTAAAAGTGGGGAAGGCAGCTGGTCCGGACGCAATTCCGGCAGAATGGTTGCGCTCAGATACAAATTTCTGGGCTCCAACTCTTGCCCATTTGTTCACTGCAGTTATTGCTACCGCCAGCCCACCTAGTCAATGGTTAAGATCTACAATAGTGCCCATATACAAAAAAGGCAACCGGCTGAATCCAGAGAACTTCCGCCCAATCAGCCTACTCTCAATAGTGGGGAAATTATTTGCTAAATACCTCCTCTCGAGAGTTACTGAATGGATCGCCAAGGAAAACATCATAGGACCAGAACAGAACGGATTTCGAGCAGGAAGATCTACAACAGATCACGCGATGATTCTTTATCATTTAGCGTCCAAATACATCTCAAAGAAATCAAAACTCTATGTGACGTTTCTAGATTTAAAAAGTGCTTTCGACTCTGTGGACAGAGGAATATTGTGGCAGAAGCTTGTAGGGCTGAAGATGGACCCTAAGCTACTGACCTTGATTAGATCCTTGTACACCAATACGAAATGCCACGTCCGAGTGTCACCTGAGGGAGCCGTGACCGAAGACTTTCCATCTAACAAAGGTGTTAAACAGGGATGCATTCTTGCTCCCATCCTGTTTAACCTATTTATAAATGACTTGGCGGCCTTCCTAGATAAAGCTAACGGCCACCCCCCCCAAATTGGGCTCTAAACACGTGTCACTTCTCTTATACGCGGACGATGCCATTCTGTTGTCTCGAACTAGAGTGGGCCTCACGAGATTGATGAAAAGATTCTTGAAATATGTGGAGACCAACAAACTCACCCTGAATTTCAACAAATCCAAGATTATTGTTTTTGGGAGAGTTTGGAAACCTAGGAAATGGAGCTTTAACCATCAACCTATTGAGCAAGTAAAGGTGTATAAATACCTGGGTATAAATTCCGCCTACAATCTATCTTGGAATGCCCACCGACTAGCAATTCGTACTTCGGTTCTTCTCTCCGTGAAACATATAGTAAATTTCTTTTTTTCTAGAGGGGGCTGCCATGTACCATCAGCCCTGAAGATATTCAAGGCTAAATGCAGCCCTCAAATACTATATGGAGTACCGGTTTGGCTCAGAGCCTTTAACTATTCAATAGAACAACTACAGGCAGATTTTCTGAGAAGGATTCTTGGGCTGCCAAAAGCCATCACTTATGATGTTCTATGTTTGGAATCGGGCCAGAGAAAGTTAGAATTGCAAGCCTGGTTATTAACCTCCAAATATTGGCTCAAAGTATTTTTCCCGGCTGATCATAAAAATCTTGTATTCCATCTGTTACAAGACAAGCACAATCCTGCCGTGTTCTGGCTAAATAAACTTAGCCAAATCGGCCTCGACTTAGATCTACTAGGAACTCTGCCTATGATGGAGGCTTACAAGAGAATCAATCTCCGCCTTGTGGATATTCACGATCAGAATTTGACAGCGGCTGCCCGAAGGTTTTGCTCCCCCTTATATCATCATATCTCAGTTGGAGTCGGTCTTCTGCCTGGATATCTCCACTTAATGGACAGTCCGATCTCGAGAAGAGCTTTAACCTTAGCTAGGTGTAATATTTTACCTTCCCAAGTCTTATGGGGTAGATACAGTGGCATTGCCTTCATAGACAGACTCTGCCCTTGTAACCTGCTAGTCGTGGAAACATTAGAACATCTAGTGTTTCACTGTCCGCTTCATAACCATAGTAGACTATCCCTGCTAAAGCCTTTGTTGGAGGAATTGGGTCTTAAAAACGATGGAGTGAGTTTGAAGACTCTATTTGACCTCAAATTGAAGTCGAATATCCTGCAATTTGCTTTATTTTTAGTACAAGTTATTGATGTAAATCTGAAAAGATACGTCAAGACAATTGACTGACTAACCACCATTTTTATTTTATTTACAAGTGATATGTTGGTTATTTAGAACTATTTTAGATTCTTGTAAATGCCAATAAAGGTCTTTTGTATTGTATTTGTATTGTATTGTATTGCTCTAAAACTATATCATTTAGAGCAGTATTTCTGAAACTGTGGGTCATGATCAACTTGGTGAGTCACAACCTGATGTCAAGTGGGTCGTGGAAAGCTGGGAACAGCCATCTTGCTACAGTATATTCCTTTTGTGAGTGTTGACCAAGGAGGTTTAATAGCAGGAGACGGCATGACGTCATTTTCTTGAAGCCACATCCGGGCACCTGCCGCCATATTTGTTGACTCAGTCAGATCATTGCCACCAAGGAGGATTGCAGCGAATTCACGAATGAAAATCTCCCTGCACGTGTGTAAAAGTTAATATCAACCTCTTTAATCATGCCTGCGTGTTCACACTTTATTTTTCCGCCTTTCATTTTCTACTGTAATATTTATGAAATTCTGAACATTAACAGAATTTTTTTTAATGGGGCATGACCGTTTTATTTTTGCTTGTGTAGATTTCAATAAAGTCTGTCAAAATAGTGCAATCTGAGTTTAAATAGACAGCAAGTATGTTCAGTAATATTATTATGAGGAATTTAACCTTGTAATTGCATATAAATCATAATAAGGTTACCAATACTGTGTCTACATGATCACATGTTTTTATTTTCGTAAGTATTTATTTAAGGAATAAACTATTAAATCCTAAACAGTACGAGCAAAGCAAACTGAAATGCTTGGAATGAGGATTGTTTTGAGTTAACTAACATGGCAGCTAAGCCCGCCCACTGGCTTCACCTCACGAGCATTAGCGCGTTAAAGGATGCCGTCTCCCGCTATTAAATCTTCTTGGTGTTGACTTTTCAAGTAAGGGTGGTTTTTTGTTTGTTTGTTTTTTAGTTCAGTGCATTTCCATAATATTTGACCTAATCCTGTTTTCCGTCAGGGATGTTTCATGAATGTGAAATTGCTGGAGCCAAAGAATACCAGTTTGCATTTGAGGAGCGTCGTTCGATTATGTCACAATGATGGCACTTCCTGCTTGGTGATATCACTTCTGGCTATGACATCACTTCCAGGTTAATGCTATCACTTCTGGTGGGTCCCAACAGGAGTTCCATTCTAAAAAGTGGCTCCCAGTGTTAGCAGTAAAACATTTGAGAACCACTGATTCAGGTTGTCATTACAGAAGATCCCTGACTTACAGACATTCGAGTTATTAATGTTCAACTTACGAATGGCCAGGTCTTTGAAGTAGGCCTAGCTGTGAAGACATTAGCAAAATAAACAAGGACAGCTAATTGGAGGCCACTGGAGCAGCTCAATAACTTTGAAAATAGTGACCCCTTGCGGTGCAGCAGGGAAAAACCAACAGCTGAATAACATCAAAAATCAGGGGATTCCTTGGGGGCAGAAAGGAGGGAGAGGGCAAAGGAAGCAGTTAGCATGGCCAAGGCCATTTTGGTACAGGGGCAGCTGATACTGTGAGGTGCAGGGGAGCTTTAATACAATAATATAAGAAAAAATGGGCCCTGAATGGAGATGGAGAAGGAAGGTGGGAGGTTTAAGCTGAGTTTGATCAAGGCCCCCTACAGCTGCTATCCACTCTCTCTAAAAAGCTAACACAGAGAGAATTTTACAGTTTAAGGGTCCAATCTTATCCAACGTTCCAGGGCGATGCAGCCACAATGCAACCCAAAGGTAAGTTATGGGGGGAAAGTATTGCAGCCCAAAGCACTGTGTGCTATGGGGGGAATGGATTGGGCTTGAGGAGGCCTCTGTGACTGTCTCCCCACCACTGAATACAGCATGTGCCACGTTGGCATGGTTGCATCAGCACTGGAAAGGTGAATAGAATTTGACCCTAAGAGCTCAATTCTATCCCCCCACCCCGCTGATGCAGCCATGCCAAAAAGGAGTGTTTCTTGCTGCAAAAAAATGCATTTTGCAGCCACACTCCCAAAATGGCTGGCGACAGAATGCTCTGCACTCTGATGGCAGCCATTTTATGAAGAATCTTCCACTGTCATAAAGCCCTGCCCCCGAGAGCCTAATGATTAATGTGACTAAAATTTAAGACAAAGACACTGCCCTCAGGAGTTGTAAATGCTTTGGCTTAGTGCAGTGTTTCCCAAGCTGGGGGTCGGGACCCATGCCCTTGAGACCTGATTGTTGATGGGTCCTGAAACCAAAACTGACAAACTGATGGCTGAAAAAGGAAAATGTGTTGAGCCCTATGAAAAGCAAAACTGAGCCGCATGTGTGTGTTTACTCATGAGCAGGCAACCTTGCCTCAATCCAAAGGGCTAGCCAAGAGGAACAAAAAGCCACCAGAATGGTCCAAATCCAAATGAGTGCAGGCCCCAAATAACTCTAGAGAAGAGGGCCTTGCTTCTAAGCTGACAAAGAAAATGTACTGAGCTTTATGGAATGTGAAACTGAACCATACACACACATTTACTCATGAGAATATGAACGTGCCTCAGTTCTTTTCAAAGGCCAGACGAAAAGGAATGCAGGCCCACCAGGATGGTCCCAATCTGATTAATGTGGTGCTCAGCAAACACTCCAGAAGGTTCCCCCCCCCCACGCACACCATAGTAAAACTTTAAAAACACAGACTTGAGCAGCTTTACTTGTATTGAGTAAAGTGAAACAGTTTTGGTTTTAGTCTCATAAACTAGGTAGGTCACAATAGAGTGTCAATTTAGAAAGTGGGTCCCAGTACTAAAATTTTTGGGAAGCACTGGTTTAGTGGATACACTCCTCGAGTGACAGATATCTGAGCATAGACGGCTACTTCGGCACTTTTGCAGTAGGTGTGGTATCCTTTGGTGGTGCTCTTGTGCAGGTGCAATAACTCTGGGCAAGCAAGAACCAGACGTTTTTGACTTCAATACATTTCAACTTATGTACAGACCCTTGGAACCTAACCTGGACTTGAGTAGGGGATGTGCTACTTAAGTAGGCCCAATCCTATGTGGGGGAGCCTTGTGATGGTGAATTTCACCCAGTGGCATAGCTAGGGCATTTTGCACCTAGGGCTACTTAATTTTTTTATACATACACCCCCCCATGGCAATTTTTCTTTTGGTTTTTTGGTCATAACATTTGCTAGCATTAAGGTATTACACTCCAGGGGGTTTCATTGAGTTCCTGATGAAATTCCACATCCAACGGTATACAACATGATGGTATTATTCCTTAAAACCGCAATTTGTTAAATCACGATTTGTTCAAAAGAAGTTTTATTTTCTATTTTTACTTTTTGGGCTATACCTTTTGACAGAATAGAGATATTACACTCCGGTCTTTTTTTATTGAATTCTGGGTTGAATTCCACATCCAATGGTATACAGCATGATGGTAAAAAGTAAAGGTTTCCCCACGACCGAATGGTCTAGTCATGACCGACTGCAGGGGGCGGTGCTCATCTCCATTTCTAAGCCTGTAGAGCCAGCGTTTGTCCAAGGACAAGCTTCCATGGTCATGTGGTCAGCATGACTATACGGCATAGTGCATGGAACGCCATTACCTTCCCATCAAAGTGGTCCCTATTTATCTACTCAAATTTTTTATGTGCTTTTGAACTGCTAGGTTGGCAGGAGCTGGGACAAGCAACGGGAGCTCACTCCATCGAACTCCCAACCTTCCGGTCAGAAGCCCAGCAGCAGCGGTTTAATCCACAGCGCCACCACGTCCCACATGTTGTATATCAGCGTGATGGTATTAGTCCTTAAAACCACAATTTTGAAAATTGCAATTTGTACAAAGAAGTTTTATTTTTGGTTTTTACTTTTTTGGCCATAACTTTTGACAGAATAGAGATATTACACTCTGGTTTTTCTCACTGAATTCCAGGTGGAATGCTGCATCCAACAGTATACAGCATGACAATATCATGCCATAAACTTGCAATTTTTGGAATTTGGGGTTCAGTGGTGACACCCTCCCTGAAGATGGCACCTGGGGCGCTGCACCCCTGCCCCATAGGTAGCTATGCCACTGATCTCACCATCTGCCGCTGCAAAGACCGGGGTGCTGATGCAAAAACTGTGCATCTGTTATGTATTTTGGGGCTACTGGTGTGAACAGCTTGAGGACACACTACCAGAGCAGGTAGATTGGCAGTGGAGGTGTTTTTTTTGGGGGGAGTAGGACCAGCAGGGGGCAGGAAGGTGGGAAATCGAAGATCTTGGCGGCGGTGGCAGCAGCACATACCATCCTATCTGTCTTCCCACATCCTGAAATGTCCCCTGAGTCTCCAGCAAAATAGGTAGTATAGATCTGAGGAGACCTATTGGAGGCTAAGTGGCCCACTGAAAGGTAAATAAGAAAAAGTTTTATTTATCTCTCCAGGGCCATCTGGTCGGTCTCTCTCTCTCTCTCTCTCTCTCTCTCACACACACACACACACACAGAGAGAGAGAGAGAGAGAGAGAGAGAGAGAGAGAGAGAGAGAGAGAGTGTACTGTGTGGGGTGGTAGGACTGGACTGTTATAAATATTGAAGGTCATCCATACTGTCCCCATGTTATAGTTACATATAAAAGACTGAACTTTGAATTTAATAACTTTATTTTAATGGTTGCCTGGTGCAACCATGAATGGGAGTTCTGCTGTCCGCACAGCAGATGGAATCTGCCTTCAACTTGGTGCATTGTGGATTACAATATGCTTCTTGCAATCCCGTTTCTTGTATATCTTTTTCTCCTCGGGGCCAGTGGCGGTCCTGCTGTTATGAAGGGGGGGGGGCAAATGCGCCAAGCACTGTGCTAATGGAGTGGGAGGGGGTGAAGAAGAGGTGGCTCACCTCTCACAGAGGCAAGCCAGGCTAGAGGTGTTCGGTCTTCCTGCCCACCCTTGCCCCTGTATCAGTGGAGCCTGGCATGCACAAAGGGCGGGGTGCCATGGGAGGGGGCAGTGCTCCTTGTTCCTTGCCCTGGGTGGCCCCTTGGATAGGTCTGCAACTGCTCTGGGCAAAACAAAAATGCTGGATTTTTTTTTCCAATTAATTTTGGGAATATAATTTCAGGCTTTTCCAAAGCTGATATTTACCTTGCAGTGCCAAAAGCGCAGGTATCTACTTTTGTTTAATTGCAAAGCAAATATCTGCTTTAGCTGGATTTGAAACAAAAATATGGTCCAAGGAAAAGAGTTAAGCATTGCCTAGCCTCCCCCAGGACTCCTGCTCCAAATCATTTTGGACTTCCTCCCAAGTGAATTTAAAAAAACACACCAGTAAAGTTGGGATGTGGACAGATGGGGAACAGAGAGGATGAGCAGAATCTTCTCCATAGTGCAATCACAATTAAGGCATTTCCTTCCTTCAGATCTCACTCAAGATTTCCCTTTTTCCGCTCTCAGATTCTCAGAACATTACTATTTTAACATGTTATTGCTTGGCGTTTCCAAATGAGCTTCCTGTCTTAGTGCCTTATGCTGTCTTAGTGCTGCTGATGGTTTTTATTGTTGTGTGTTTTTATTATTTTAATGTATTTGACCACCAAAAGATACTTTCAAGAAGCCATTAATATAATTTATTGGGGGTTTTCCTGGCTCCTTCTTTGGTAAATTTACAATATTGGTGTTTTACAGGCTTCCATCCAGCCTGTGCTTTGGCATTTGTTTAATATCAAAACAGGGGAGAGGATAATAAAAGACCACTCCATCTTGCGCCCTATTTTGCCACGCAGTTGGCCATCTCGGTTTAATGTGGCGTATCTGTTAAACCCGCTAATTGGTGCTTGCTGGCGTGCGGTTGCTAAGCCAGTTGCTAAGTAAGCTAGTCAATATTAATTAATGATCGAGCCCCCTTTTTCAAACACATATGCAAGCTTGGGAGGTGCAGATGCTGAAACGGAAGAAACACTGCTAATAGCAGTCATTTGTAAACTGGCGGTGGCTGCTTTGTAGCACTGAATGCGTAAACACAAGTGTTTCTGAGCCAACGGGTTCTGTTTAATTGGCTTCTCCAAGAGAGGCAGCTGAATTAAAATATGAAATGTCAGAGTTGAGGATGTTTATACATAGGAAAGCATCTTCATTCCGTAGACTAAGGCTGATTTAGTAATCAAACCATGGTTTGGCACTCCTGCACTGTGGAGGGTTGTTATTTCCCTCCTTCCACATTTACCTGGTTTGTTTAATCCAGAGTTTGTCATGAAGGCTAAATTTGGCAAACCTTGATTATTGCTAACTAGGAAACCCTTTAAACCCTGGTTTGCAATCTTACTTCAAATCATGGTTTGGAGGCAATTCCTGCTTAAGCAGTAACTATAATTTGCCTAATCCAACTGTCATAAAAAAAACCAGGAAAGGAATGAGGTGCCGTATATACTCATGTATAAGTCGATTTCATGGGTAAGTTGAGGACAGGTTTTAAGCCCAAAATAATAGAATTTGCTATGAGCCATGGATACGTCAAGGGTAAAATTTAGGGGATTATGAAATTTTTTGAAAATGACTTACCAGTAATTATTCTAAGGCAGCAAGAGACAATCAGCCAAAAAACTGGAGGCATTTCATTTTCTTCTGAGGCAGCACAGAAATGGAGCTATTCTCCAAACAAGAAAGAAGAGAAATGAAAGTGCTTATGAGAGTTTTAGGCATTGTGCAGAATACAGTACAGCACTTCCATAGTAGCAGCCCTTATAACGACTAAAATTTGAGTAATTCATTCAGAAGAGGGTTAGGGGAGCTGGGAAGCCCACAGGGTACTCACAGTTATCAAGCCATGGGTTTGTTGTGACATCTGAACCAGGTCAGAATAATAGAAATATAGGTTTGGAAAAGATCAAAGAAATCCTGTTATGCAGTGGTCAACGAACTTCCATGGAAATTCAAGAATGAATGTAATGGATGAGGACACCCAGAGGGCATTTCAGGGCCTCTTTCAGTGGCCAAAATACAAATTATGTGCACATGTATGTAACTGTGGTCTGATGGATCTTTTTTTCTTTTGAAAAGTCACTTGGTGAGAGGGATACGTACTGGAATACACTGTGGTGCACAGAAATTACTTGATAGATATATGGTTGAGTTCCCTAAGCCTGTCTTAGTCTGAATACTATTCATCTGGTCTACATGATATCTCCAGCCCTTAAAGAGGCATACTGGAATAAAACATACTCACCAGATGCCTTTTCAGTTGTTGCCTGAAAATCTACAAAGAAGATGTTTGTTTAATAACCTTGTTTGAAGATGCCTTGTTTGATCATTTGTTCCAGGCCTGAACAGCTTATACATTAAGAGCAAAGTAAATGTGACCCCAAACATGTTAGTTGCTCTTTTCTTCCTTTCTTCCTTTCTTCCTTTCTTTGCCTGCCTGCCTGCCTGCCAGCCAGCCTGCCTGGAATCGGGGGGGGGGGGGGATAGCCTGAAACCGAACAACATACAGAGGAACTTTCATATTTGGCCCGCACCACAGTTCTAATCCATTTTGTTATAGAAACAATACATTCCATTCACTCCTAGTTGTCAGGCTAGTAAAGCTTTCAGGCAGAAAGAACCCCTAAGTGGAGTTGCTAAATAGAAATAATTTTGTTGCGAAGTGGGCAAAATCTTCATTATCAGTGGCTAGGAATAAGGATCCCTCCCCCACAGCAAAAGGTTTTATTACAGGGTTCCAAGTAACAGCAGGAAAAGCCCAGGGAGACCTGGCTGGTCCTGGGTGCTGGCAGTTACTATAAGAGAATGAATGGGACAAGTGCTGAGCTTAAACAGGATTCAGTGGCACTCTACCTAATTCAGCTTCTCATCTCCCCAAATGTCATTTCTATTCTTAGATACAGCCACAGTGATTAATGAACCAAATGACAAATCAGTTATTGTTTGAAATTCACATGTCTAGCCTGGTGCATTAGCCTCTATCACAGCACATGTTGGTTGAACTAACATAATATGGCAGAAAATACCCTGATCCAAAAGTGAATCCAACACCGAAAGAGAGTGTTGGTAGTAGATTTAGAAGTCAGCAACTCCATCTCCATGTCTAATAGCTGCTCTCCGGCAGTGAGAAACACTATGAAATTGACATAAAGGCATGCCTTGCTTCTGTTACATTATTGCTGCTCTATAATATTTTTTTTAGTCTTCACAGTACTGTAGGTCTACTACACTTTTCAGTGGCCTAAAATCACTTTTCAGTGGACAAACCCACAGTACAATGGGCTTGTAATTACTTCCAACAGAACTTTGTTGTTTGCTAGACAAGCCAATCAGCAACTGCAAGCATTTGTTAGTGTCTCAGCCAATAGCAGCATGCTAACATCCAGAGATGGGCTAGAGTCACTGAGCTCGAGTTGCAAGTCATTTGCAAGTCTCTGCCCCTGTGACTAGAATCATGTACAAGTCATAGTGTGTACTGACGGCAATTCATCCCCACCCTGGAAATTCCTGAGTCATTTTTTACTCTAGTTTGACAGTGCATTCCTAAAAGGTGCGCAGCGGCGATGCAACAACGTTGTGTCACCACTGCTGTCCCACCAAAAACTCCCTGCTGGGCCTCCCCGAGGGCCCCAATGCCCACACTAGGCTGACTAGTTTCCCCTTTAAGCAGCCTCAGAGATAAGCAAGAGGGAGGGGGCTCCTTCACACACTGGGCCTCCTCTCTTCCAGCAGCCTTGCTTGGATTCACCAGCTGGCCAGCTTCCTCCAGCCTGCCCTCATCACCAGCTCAGCTCAAGATACCCTAACTTGGCACCACAAAACCTACCACCAAACAATAGGCAGTCGGCTTGCCTAAGCCACCTGCCTCCTCCACTCAGTGGCTCCAGAGGCATGGCAGTCATACAACAACTCCCCAACCAAGGCACCACAGGAACCTACTCACAGTTTCAATAACCAAGTATCCAGCAACCAATAACCAAGTATCCAGTCCATCCATCCAACAATCCTTCTGTCAGTGCATCCAGCAACAATCCTTCTGTCAGTGCATCCAGCAATCCATCAGTCAGACAATCCACAGCCACTTTCCTTCCTTCCTACACCTGCCTGGTGCTAATTTACTGCAGCTCCTGCCTCCAACTATTCTGAGGCAGGCCAATTGGTGTCTGTTGCTGGGCAGGCTCATCAGCCACACTCTTTTCACCTGTGCTGACCGCCCTTCATAGCCAGAGCCCTCATCAGCCTTCAGCTGTGTTCCTGCTGCAGGCAAAGACCTTGGGGGTTAGCCCTGTAGTCCCTGGCTTATTTGGACAAGGGGCCACTGCTGATACCATTCCCTAACTCCTGAGGGTATCTTCCACCTTTTCCAATATAGCTGCGCACCTAGCGCCGATGCAAGGGTACCGAGCGGCACCTCTGTGTCAGTGCTACAGCAACGAGACCAGCGCTTTAGGCAACACCGGTCCCGTTGCGCCCATGCCGCGCCTACCTCGCATTGGCCAAACCAGGCCAGTGTGAGGGAGGCGCCATTCTGGGAGAGCGATTCTGGTCAGGACGTAGGAGGGGCATGGGCAGGATGTGGGTGGGCTGGAAGGCAGGCAGGCCTGGGAGGGAGTCAGGCCTTGGAATCAGCCATAAGGCAAAATCCAAGGCCTCATCCCAAGGCCACCCAGCCCCAATTCAGGCCGTGCGGTCTCCTCAGCTGCTGTTTAGCTGGAGCCTCCCCTCCAGTAAAGGCACGAACATGCCCTTGCCATGGTGAGGCTCCAGCCTCCCTGACCCTGCGTTGGATATGGTGCTGGCCGGCCGGACTCACCATTCCGGCGCTGGGCAGAATTGCACTTTCAATCTTTTATTCAGTATGCCGCAGCGTGGGTGAGGTGCGACTGCATAAAAAAGGGGAAGTGCTGGGTTGGGGTTCTCATTATTTACACTTCCCTTGTGTTTCCATCGCATCTGCAGTCAGCGGTGTGCTGAAGTCCTTCCCTTCCTTCAACCACCATTTCATTTCTGTAAACAAAAGACGTGCTGTTATTTTTTGAGCAAGTGTAGCAGTGCAGTGCAGTGCAGTGCAGTAAACCGAACAGTTCCATAGTAACTCCAGTGATGACCACCGCCCCGCCCCCTGTTCACATCACAACTCGCCGATTCTGCCTTCAGAAGGAATGCCAAGAATACGGTGGCACAGACCAACAGGGACCAGGAGGTTCCTGAGTTCAGCAAGGTGTGGGAGGCGGGACAGTGTGAGGGGACAGAAGTGGCGTGGAGGGGGGAGTTGTTGTGCACAGCATAAGAACATAAGAAGAGCCCTGCTGGATCAGGCCAAAGGCCCATCTAGTCCAGCTTCCTGTATCTCACAGCGGCCCACCAGGTGCCCCAGGGAGGCATGTAACAACAAGATGCTTACATCCTGTTGCCACTCCCTTGCACCCGGTACCAGTAGCCCACCACCTTTGTAAGGAGGTTGCACAATCCATCATTGCCTATAGCCCATGATGGACCTTTCCTCCAGAAATCTGTCCAATCCCCTCTTAAAGGCATCAAGACCAGATGCCATCACCACCTCCTGTGGCAAGGAGTTCCACAGATTAACTACCCGCTGGGTAAAAAAGTACTTCCTTTTATCTGTTTTAACTCTCCCAACCCTCAGCTTTAGTGGATGCCCCCTGGTTCTGGTGTTTTGAGAGAGGGAAAAGAACATCCCTCTATCGACTTTATCCCTTCCATGCATAATTTTGTATGTCTCAATCATGTCCCCCCTCAGGCGCCTTTTTTCTAGACTGAAGAGCCCCAAACGCTGCAGTCTTTCTTCATAAGGGAGGTGCCCCAGCCCCGTAATCATTTTTGTCGCTCTCTTCTGCACCTTTTCCAACTCCACTATGTCCTTTTTGAGATGCGGCGACCAGAACTGGACACAATATTCCAGGTGTGGCCTTACCATCGATTTGTACAATGGCATGATAATATTGGCTGTTTTATTCTCAACCCCTTTTTTAATGACCCCAAGCATGGAATTGGCCTTCTTAATTGCTGACGCACACTGGGTCGATACCTTCATTGAATTGTCCACCAGCACCCCAAGATCTCTATCCTGAGCTGTCACAGACAGCTCAGAACCCATTAGCCTATAGGTAAAGTTTTGGTTTTTGGCCCCAACATGCATCACTTTACATTTGTCTATGTTGAAATGCATCTGCCATTTGGCTGCCCATTCCCCCAACTGGGAGAGATCCTTCTGGAGCTCTTCACAGTCATCTCTGGTTTTTACCACCCGGAAAAGTTTTGTGTCATCCGCAAACTTGGCCACCTCACTGCTTATCCCTGTCTCCAGGTCATTTATGAATAAGTTGAAAAGCATGGGCCCCAAGACAGATCCCTGGGGCACTCCGCTTTTCACCTCTCTCCATTCTGAAAATTGCCCATTGACCCCCACTCTCTGTTTCCTGGCCCTCAACCAATTCTGGATCCATAAGAGGACCTGCCCTCTTATTCCCTGACTGTGAAGTTTCTTCAGCAGTCTTTGGTGGGGGACCGTGTCAAATGCCTTCTGAAAATCCAGGTATATGATATCCACAGGTTCACCCACATCCACGTGCCTATTGACCTTTTCAAAGAATTCCAAAAGGTTTGTGAGGCAAGACTTACCCTTATAGAAGCCATGCTGACTTTCTTTTAGCAGTACTTGTTCCTCTACATGTTTTAGGATTTTATCTTTGATGAGGCTTTCCACCATCTTACCCGGAACAGAGGTTAGGCTGACAGGCCTGTAGTTTCCAGGGTCCCCCCTTCTCCCTTTTTTAAAGATTGGCGTGACATTGGCTATCCTCCAATCCTCTGGTACCGTGGCCGTTTGAAGGGACAAGTTGCATACTCTAGTTAAGAGGTCAGCAACTTCGTTCTTTAGTTCCTTAATTACTCTTGGGTGTATACCATCTGGGCCTGGTGACTTATTTATATGTAGTTTATCAATTTGATCTAAAACATCTTCTTTATTAACCAGTATCTGATTTAATTCCTTCGTTAGGAAGGGCTGTTCGGGCTGTGGTATCTGCCCAAGTTCTTCTGCTGTGAAGACGGACGCAAAGAATTCATTTAATTTCTCTGCAATCTCCAAGTCCCCTTTTATCTCCTCTTTCCCTCCCTCACCATCCAGCGGGCCAACCGCCTCTCTGGCAGGTTTCCTGCTTCTAACATATTTGAAGAAGCTTTTATTATTCCCTTTTATGTTGCTAGCCATGCGTTCCTCAAACGCTTTCTTGGCCTCCCGTATCACCTTCTTACTTGTCTTTTGCCAGAGTTTATGTTCTTTTTTATTCTCCTCACTGGGGCAAGACTTCCATTTACGGAAGGAAGCTTCTTTGCTCTTTACAGCTTCTCTAACTTTGTTTGTCAGCCATGCAGGCACCCTCCTGGACCTTGTCGAACTCTTCTTTCTTTGCGGTATACACTTCCGCTGGGCCTCTACTACTGTTTTTTTAAACAGCCTCCACGCAGCCTGGAGGGATTGGACTCTTTTTACCTTCCCTTTCAATTTCTGTCTAACTAGTCTCCTCATCTGAGGGAAATCTGCCCTTCGAAAGTCAAGGGTTCTTGTGTCAGATTTGCTCTGCACTCTTTCCTGGACATGCATGGCAAAACCAATCGCAGCATGGTCACTGTTCCCCAATGGCTCAGTAACACTTACATCCCTAACTAGGTCCCGAGTACCACACAATATTAAATCCAGAGTCGCCTGTCCTCTGGTCGGCTCCATGACTAGCTGCTCTAAGGCACAGTCATTCAACACATCAAGGAATCCGGCCTCTCTTTCTTGACCAGAGCAGCAGTTGACCCAGTCAATATGAGGATAATTGAAGTCCCCCATGATTACAATCCTGCCTCTCTTGGTCACTGCCCTGATTTGTTTCCTCATTTCAAGGTCACCTTCAAGTTTTTGATCGGGAGGACAATAGCACCCCCCCACTATTACATTGCTCTTACGGCCTGATAGTTTAACCCATAGTGACTCCATGGTGGAGTCCAGCCCACCTTCAGTTTCTACTCTGCTGGATTCTATCCCTTCTTTGATATAGATGGCCACCCCTCCACCAACACGCCCTTCCCTGTCCCTCCTATAGAGTTTATAGCCTGGGATTACAGTATCCCACTGGTTCTCTGCATTCCACCAGGTTTCCGTTATGCCTACTATATCAATCTTTTCCCTAGCCACCAAACATTCCAATTCCCCCATCTTTGCTCGGAGACTTCGAGCATTCGCATAATAACACCTATATACGGGGTTCTCTAAAGAGGGACTGTTTTTTGATCCCTTTTCCCCTCCTCTCCTTTTACTGGACAAACTGTCACTTACACTCAGCTTAGAAGTTCTATTTCCTACTCCTCCATTACTCTTTGGTACTCCTCCATCCTCCTCTTCCCGTAGGGATAAGGAGTTCCGAACCGGACGCCACTCGGCTCCTGTCGGCTTTCCCCCAGGGATCAGTTTAAAAGCTGCTCTTCCACCTTTTTAATATTAAGCACCAGCAGCCTGGTTCCATTTTGGTTCAAGTGAAGCCCGTCCCTCTTGTACAGGCCTGGCTTGTCCCAGAATGTCCCCCAGTGCCTAACGAATCTAAACCCTTCGTCCCGACACCACCGTCTCATCCACGCATTGAGACCCCTGATCTCCGCCTGCCTAGCTGGCCCTACATGTGGAACGGGTAGCACTTCTGAGAACGCTACCTTGGGGGTCCTGGCCTTCAGCGTCCTGCCTAGCAACCTAAATTTGGCTTCCAGGACCTCCCGGCTACATTTCCCCAACCCCCCTCCCGCCGAGGAGCAACCCCCCTCCCGCCAAGGTGCATCCTTAGTGCGACTGGATGCGGGCTCGTCACTGGAAGAAGGGGCCCCCGCTGGGGGATTGATTCCCTCTGTTCCAAGCTGACGTCCTCCAGCCCTGAGACTCCTTTCCCCAGCAGCTGAGGAGCTGCCCTTCTGAGGGTGGGACGAATCCTGCAAGTCCCCGGATGTCTCACCATGGACCCTCGCTCCCTGCCTCTGCTTCTCCAGGTCCGCAACCAAGGCCTCTAGGGAGCAGACGCGTTCCCTGAGTGCCTGGAGCTCCTTGCACCGAGGACACACCCACGACTTATGCCCCAGAGGCATATAGTCATACATGTGGCACTCTGTGCAAAACACTGGATAGCCCCCGCCCAACTGCTGGCTGTCTGCCTCCATCTCTGTGTTTATTTAGGGATGAGCTGCCCTGCTTCTCAGGGAGAGGGCAGAGTCTGGGGCCCTGGCTTCCTCGCCCTGCTGCTTCACTCGCACAGATGCGTAACTCGCTTGTTACCTGGCACTTGGTCTCGGACGAGGCACTTCGTCGCAGGACAGCACTCGCTGCTCGTGATCCCACTCGCTGGAGCGTCTGCTATATACAGGCTTACAAATATATATACAGGCTTCTGCTATATACAGAAGCGTCTGCTATATACAGGCTTACACAGCAGCCAATAGGCTTACAAATATGACCCAATTACAACTCTACCGAGAAGTAGTCCCATTGCAGCCAGTCATTCCATGGGGCTTCCTCCCAAGGAACAAGGGAGGAGGTATCAAAGAAGGGCTGCACATGGCCTGCCTGCACCATGAGGTTGGAAGGCATTCTTCTTCTATCGCTGGGAACCACCCCCTGACTTGCCCACCTCCTCCTTTCCCCCCGCCCTGGGCTTCTCCAGCCACTTGTTCCTATGGCAAGACCCCTTTCCCCCATCCTTTGGGCTCATCACCTCTCTCATCCAGAGAAAAAACACCTGGCCCCCCATCCTTCATCCGATCGATCATCTGTTCCTTCAGAGATGGGCAAGGGAGAGCCCGCTCCTCCATGTGCTGAATGCACCTGCCTTCTTCCAGTCCACCCCAACCCTGGCCTCATGCACACAGCTACCCAAACCAAAAACATTAACCTTTTCTTGTCTGAATGCAGGTTTCCAGATCACCCCACAAGGACTTTTGCTCAGTGTAGAAGCCTCCCCAACTCCGAGAGTGGTCCAAACATACTTTACCATGTCCCTTGTGCCGGCCAAACTTTGCTGGCCTAATTCCAGGTTAGGATTGCACCCTGAGTGCTGTCTGTTGATGGTGACAGTTCTGATGCAGCTCTACCTGAAGTCATACACAGCTACCCTGGATTGGCAGAGCCATCACTTTGCGTATAAAAAAGAAAAGAAAGAAAACATCTAGCCAATTCAGTGAGACCCTGATGAGCATTGCAATCCAGATGAGCCTCGCAAAGATGCAACAGGTGTGAGTTTAGAAGCTTTCTTCCAGGCATGACTCTTCCTTGCTTGATCAGGCCAAAATACAGCCAGTGTGTGGAATGTTGCCTACCAGAGCCAAAGATGAAACTTACAGGCTGAGGATGACCAATTGAGTTGCATTTTGTCATTGGGCATAATTACTAATCTGTTGTGAAGGGGAAATGAGGAGAGCAAAGTTGCTGGGTGTTTCCATATGAAATTCAATCCTAAGCTAAAAATGAGCAAGGGCTGGACCATGCTTGTGCTTTCAACATGGCAGTTTCTACTTATCTGTGCACTTCACACCCGATTTGCTGGCTGGGTCCCGTCTTCCCCAGGGGATCAAGCTGATGCTCACCCCCACCCTGATGCTGGCCCTTTGCAGTTGCGCGAGGGCGCATTGGGTGGATCCCCACTCTGATGAAGCAATCGCAAGGAGGAGAAATTGTACTCCAGGCCCTATTAGTATTCCAAGGGATTTTATGCAAAGCTCTGTATTTTTTTTTCACTTTCTCTATGACTAGTTCTTAGAAAACGGAGTTCGCTCTAGTATTCCAATAAGTATACAGTATATTGATATGGGAGCTCAGTGAGATAAGCCATGTGATGAACACTCATCCGGATTTATATTCTATCATCTTCAAAAAGCATTTCTGACATACATGCAGGGAACCCACAGTTACTTCTTCTTTTATGCTTGGAATATGTGTGGTCTTTTTCACATCAAACCCCAGGCATTAATTTAAGCTGTTCTGCATTTATTCTCTCTCCCTCCCCACCTTCCCCATTAAATTATGCATTTGGCTTTATGTTGGTCTAATGACCTATTTATATAACAGGCGGCATGAGAAATGTATAGCTTTCTGCTGTGTGCAATGTTTGTTTGAATTTAGTGACTGAAGGCCAAATCCTGTCCCACATTTCAGCACTCGTGCAGCCATGTCAGCCAGGCATCTACTGCATCCTGAAGAAGGGGGACAGTCATAAAGGCCTCCTCCAGGTAAGAGGAAGTTTGTTTCCTTTCCTCAGGTAAGATTTGTTACCTTGCGTTGCTGCTGCACTGGCACTGCAAAGTTGGATAGGATTGGGCCCTTACAGAAGGGTCTGACTACTCAGAGGTCAGACCCACGGAGTTCAGTGGCTTTCTCCCAAAGAAGTTGCACAAGATGGCAGCCTTAAGCTGTTTAGTGCCATTTTACCCTGAAATACAGATGGGGTGCATCCATTATCTTGGTTGCGCAGGTGTGATATGAAATGTATTATGCAATTGTGTTTCTTTCTGACATGGACATCATTCTGATATTTTCCATGGTGGTTTCTCAGAATTCAGTAGCAGTGGCGTTCCTACAGGGGCCAAGGGGGGCAACTTCCCCAGGGCACCACCCTGTAGGGGGCGGCACCACTACCCCCTGCTGCCACCACTGCTGGCTGCCTCTTGAAACCGGAGTGGGGCTGCTCCCTGTGAGGAGCGTGAGGAGTGTTTTTGGGTGGGGGAGGCAGAACAGAAGGGGGATTGGGCAAGGGAGGGGTGGGATTGGCGGCAGAAGTGCACCAAATTCTAATCCTAATCCCCAGCCCAGGCAGCCCTACATGAGCTGCTCAGATTTGCACAAGCAAAATAGTTAGTGCAGATCTGAGTAGCCCCAAAGGGCAGGCTGGGGTTCAACATGGGGTGTGGCCTGGCTGGTTGGGATTGCACCCTTAGAGCTGCAAATTTTCAAAGAGGTTAGGAGTTGGGTTTTCTAATGCTTATAGGGGTAGAGCTAGAGGGGGCAGGGCTAGAATAGTATGTTTTTCAAATATGAATATGCTGAG
Source organism: Lerista edwardsae (assembly GCA_029204185.1). Lineage (NCBI taxonomy): Eukaryota > Metazoa > Chordata > Lepidosauria > Squamata > Scincidae > Lerista > Lerista edwardsae. The sequence goes on from JAJKFI010000094.1 coordinate 4,633,752, forward strand.
ACTCATAAGAACATAAGAACAGCCCTGCTGGATCAGGCCAAAGGCCCATCTAGTCCAGCTTCCTGTATCTCACAGCGGCCCACCAGGTGCCCCAGGGAGGCATGAGACAACAAGATGCTTGCATCCAGTTGCCACTCCCTTGCACCCGGTACCAGTAACCCACCACCTTTGTAAGGAGGTTGCACAATCCATCATGGCCTATAGCCCACAATGGACCTTTCCTCCACAAATCTGTCCAATCCCCTCTTAAAGGCATCTAGACCAGATGCCAAAACATGACTCCTGTTTTGATATTAAACAAAGAGAATAACAAAGGGTTATATAATCCCAAATCCAAACCAAGTGTAAAAGTAATGCAGGAATTTATATTTTTTAAAAAAAATATTGCAGTATTTTCTTATTCTTCTGGCACTGTTTTGTCAACATTTTTCTCCTTTAAAAAAAGGGGGTGGTACACTGAAGAAAGGGAAACATGAGGAGAGAGCTATGGCCGAGATCTAGAAGCTACCAGGATAGATGGGAAGGGAATGGAACCTATCTGACATACACAACTATCAGAAGCCCTGCCTGTGGTTTCGGAGCTGTCAGCAGTTAGCACTGTTTTTGCTCAATACCTACAACAGCTGGAATGTGCCTTTTTCTTTTAAAATAGCAGCTTTAATAATCCAGAAGTTGGTGCCAGATTCTAAATCCCATGCTATGGGCCGGGATACAGACAGATGGCAAATACGAACAGTTCTCGCATATGGTTGGTGCTACATAAATATTGCAACTAGTAACAGTAGTAGCGATAGCAGCAGCAGCAGCAGGCGGAGAGGAAAAGGACAATTACACATATTTCTGAGTATTATCCTCATTGTGGGTGCAGTCAGTTTTTTTGCTGTATGAGCTGCATGAGTCACCAAAGACTTCTTACAATGCAAGTAGATCTTGTGTGTAGATAAGGAAGTACTTCCTATTTACACATGCTAGGACCAGAGTGTGGTTTGAGGGCCCATGATGGAGCCACCCTACTGAAACTAAGGTGGCATAGCTCTGGTCAATTCTAGAGATCAGAGAGCACCAGCCGGTGCCTTGTTCTGCTCCGCCCTGACACGGGCAATCAAATGCCCACTGTCAGAGCAGTTGCCGAAGACTACCTTGCTGGCACGACCAGCTGAAACAAAAGTTCCCACTGTAGGGTCCTACAATCCAAGGAGGGAAGCCCACAATCTGAAATGCTGGTCATAGGCTTCCTAAGCCGTGCCAGCGTAATCTCTAAATGTCCAAATATTTAAATATGGTCAATGTCCAAATATTTAAATAGTGCCGTGGCCTTTGTGGGGTACATCTGAAGGATGACAGATGCATAGATGAGATAGCCATTTAACCAATTGGCCCATGTCTTGTCAATTTTACGCTTCCTAATTGTTTCTTTAAGAACATGAGAACATAAGAAGAGCCCTGCTGGATCAGGCCAAAGGCCCATCTAGTCCAGCTTCATGTATCTCACAGCGGCCCACCATGTGCCCCAGGGAGGCATGAGACAACAAGATGCTTGCATCCTGTTGCCACTCTCCCGGACTGCTTGACCGCACTTTGGGGTTGGTTCTGGTTCCATTTGGAGGAGGCCAAATATGTTGATAAATTTGCCCCTCCAAATTTTTTCTTTCACTGAGAGGGCCAAGTGGCCCCCCCCAATGGAAGAGCTATGTCCCCATAAGCTAGTCTGGGGTACTTATTGGACTCGGTAACCCAACCCCCGGTTGGCTGTGCATTTTGTGTTGGACCCAAGAAGAAACCCAATGGGGGGGGAACATATGCTCCCACCGATTGCTGGGGCATTTGAATTCCCCCAATACCACCCATGAAGGGGGACATGCTATGTATCGGGAGGTTCCATCCCCCTCAACCAATCAGTTGTGGCATGCCTCGAACGGCACTGCCACTTTTAGGGTTGGCACTGCCACATGATTATTGTTCCTGTGGGTTTTCAATGTCTCCCCTGTCCTCAGTGTTTGTCCCCCACACTGTATTGGGTGTGTCATGTGATGCAGTAAATACTGCGCCTGATTCCATGGTGAGTAGCTGCTCGTGCTCTCAAGTGGCGTCAGGGGCTCAGCCTGGTCCTGGCGTGCATCCTATGAAGCAGGTGAAGAAAGAGAGCAGGCGTGTTGCCAGCGCTTCTGGCCGGAGCAGTCCTTTTGGATGAAAGATATTCCATTAAACACGCCCCTTTACCTGGTCGCGATGCCCTCTGCCCAATTTGTTGCTCATGAGAAGGGTTTCCCCCCTTATTTCGACCAGCCCTTCTCAAGGCTTTAGCTTTGCGCCTGGATTCCAAGCGGTCAAGCACGGCCCATAATGCCCCTGCATCCTCTTCCCCCCCCCCCCAGAAGATGATGAGGTGATTTCAGGCCTGGGAGAATTCCGGTTCTGGGGTTTCTTGCCCTTTTTCTGCTGCTTTTTTCCAACCATTTTGCAAAATGCTGCCCTCTGCAAGTCTTGTTAAGCATAATCCTCCTTTCAGGCAAACGAGTGCAACAATGTTAGCAGCTCTGCTGCCCTCTGCTAGGTCTTAGTAGCAACCCAAACTTGCAAAATGAGTGTGTGGAGGGCGGGGGAAAATTGAAACAAAATAACACTGGTTCTGGGGTTTCCCGCCCTTTTTCTGCTGCTTTTTTTTTTTTTCTCAACCATTTTGCAAAATGCTGTCCTCTGGTGGTCTTGTTAAGTATAATCCTCCTTTCAGGCCAGCGAGTGCAACTATGTTAGCAGCTCTCCTGCACTCTGCTAGGTCTCCGTATCAACTTAAGCTTGCAAAGTAAGTGGAAGGCGGGAAAAACCACAGACTAGCAGCCCAAGCCTGCAAAATGAGTGAGAGGGGTAAGGGAAAGGCACAGGCAAGCAAGCCCCAGCCTGCAAATTGAGTGAGTGGAAAGAGGGAAGACACGGGCTAGCAACCCGAAACTTGCAATGAATAAATGGGAGGAGGGAAACCCTGGCTGTTAGCTGACAGCCAAGCACAATAGCAATGCCTCTATGCCATACACAGGGCATCCCCACAAGCCCACCGATCCTCCCGCAATTCCCCGCAAATCCCCCAGTGATACAAGCCTGACGGAGGGTAGGCATTTCAAAAAACGTGCTGCCAGCAATGTCGCTTGACCCGTCCTGCATTCCTGAAGCGATGGGGGGTGGGGGTCAAAGTCAGTGAGTGTTGGCGGGGAAGGCCAGACGCGCAGCAATTTCAAGCGAGCTCCTTTCTGCAGCATCTGAATCCTTCGCCGTCCGGGATCACTCTGGCAAGGCAGCGTGAGAGACGCTCATGCTGCACACTTACCACCCTCCCGGTGGCCCCTTCCAGCCAATGGCTGCTTGCCACGGTCTGCTGGTCCCCTGGGAGGCGGGGCCAAGGGGACCGTTAGTGCGTGAAGGCACCAACGGCCATTACACATATTTCTGAGTATTATCCTCATTGTGGGTGCAGTCAGTTTTTTTGCTGTATGAGCTGCATGAGTCACCAAAGACTTCTTACAATGCAAGTAGATCTTGTGTGTAGATAAGGAAGTACTTCCTATTTACACATGCTAGGACCAGAGTGTGGTTTGAGGGCCCATGATGGAGCCACCCTACTGAAACTAAGGTGGCATAGCTCTGGTCAATTCTAGAGATCAGAGTGCACCTGGGAATCCAATATATGCCTCCTTGACTTCCATATAATTGGAGTGCACACTGTATCCTAGGCTAGGCTGGGCTGGGGAGGAAGTTGGAGATGTCTCATCAGTAAACTTCTGTTCAGTTGCCCTGGGGAAAGCATCTGCTTTCCCAATGAGTCCCCTTGGTCCTGCGCCAGCTAGGTGCTGGCGCAGGACCAAGAAGTGTAAGGGAGGTGGAAAGGGAGGGAGAGAGGATTTGACAAGTGCCACCAAACCTACCCTCTCCCTTCCTCCTCCCTTCCTGCCCTGAAACTCCCCCATTCCTTGCCTTTGCCACCCCACGCCACTGCGTTCGCCACCAACTCACCAACAGCAGTAGTTACAGTGAGCTCCACTGGTCAGCATGCCAGGCTGCCAGTGATTGCCCTGACGGCCTTGCAGCGCCCCTAGTGGACGTGACATTCCAATCAATCAATCAATCAACAGGTACTTATATACCGCTTTTCAACACGAAGTTCACAAAGCGGTTTACAGGCAAATAGTAATAATAAAGTTGAATGGCTCCCTGTCCCAAAAGGGCTCACAATCTAAAAAAAGGCAGACCGCCAGCACAGCCACTAGAAAGACTGCGCAGGGGTGAAGAGGGACAGTTACTCTCCCCCTGCTAAATATAAGAGGAACACCACTGGAAAAAGTGCCTCTTGTCCAGTTAGCAGGGGTTAACGACATCCTTTTCCTTCTGTTTCAGGCTTCTACTTTGGCAGCCTGAAGTCTGCCATCTTACACATGCTCCCTAGGAAGTAAGTTCCATTGATCTCGATAGGATGTACTTCTGAGTAATGCCCACGTACTGTAAAGGTGTAAAAAGGATGTCCCTGTTTTCACCTGTGCAATGTTGAAAGGTGTGCTGTCTAGAGTTTTAGGTCCCTTCTTTTGCAGAATGTGATGAATGAGCTGGATACTAGGGGCAAACAGTGGTGTCCCTACGGGGGGGGGCGAGCTCTAAGTTTTGCAAGGAGCCTTACCCTCATGCAAATCCCTCCTCTCCCTTGCTGCTGTAGCCAGTAAGCAACACCAAGGCCTTGCTTTTCCCATGAGGATTGGCTAAAACGGTGTGGGAAAGGAGCGATTTCCATGGCAAGGTCCTTGCAAAACTTAGAGTAGTAGGGATGCCGTGTAGGGATGCCAGTGGGGGCAAATCATTTGATGTGGCGCACTCCTAAAAAAAAGTAAGATTTTTTTTTTCTGCAGAACAAAGCAAGAAGTTAAAACTCACCATACAGGCAAAGTTTGCTTAGCAGGAGCTCACTGGCTGTTTGGCAGAAAAAGAATAATTATGGTCTGGAGGAGGATGTCTCGGCCCTCTTTCTGCTGACAGGGAGTTTCAGCCTTAGCGAACAGCCATGACCTTCCCCCTTACCAGCGGAGGAGGCAGAGTTGGCAAAAATTCTTAGCATCTTCCACTCCAATAATTAGTTGAGTGAAAAATTATTTTGTCATCAGCTTAGTTTTTCACTGGAGAGCAATTGCAGGCTTGGGAAATAGCGTCATTAGGCATGTTTAATGAAACTTTTGAGGCTTTCCTCAACAATGCTGAACATTAGCCAGCACATGAATAATTAGATGCTGATAGACAGGGGCCAAAATACATTATTTAAAGATGTAACAAAATGTGCTCACACAAGCAAGAAGCCTATTAAAAACCTACAATATCTGTAAATGTCAGGGCTGTTTGCTTTGATGCTTGAGCCAGATGTGGCAAATCTGTCTCGATGTCATGCCTGCTCATCAGAACAGAGCCAGGTTAGCTGAATGCAAACAGTAGACAGGATGGTCAGAAGTACAGCAAAGCCTTGGGGAAGGCAGGGCTGGGGAAGCCAGATAACCGAGGGCGTGATCCTAACCTGGAGTTAGGCCAGCACAGTTAGTCCCATCCTGCAAAGTTTGGCTGGCACATGGGACACTGTAAAGCACATTTGGACCTCTCTTGGAGTCAGAGAGGCCAGCACACAGACGGGCACCATCCTCCCTGAGTCCGAGAATGATCCAATGGTGGCCCTTAGGCCAGCCAAACTTTGCTGGCCTAACTGTGCCAACTTCACTCCAGGTTAGAATTACATTTTGAGAAAGTGTCACGTACCATTCCAAATGCAGAATTCTGTGTGGGCAAAACACAGGGATGATCAATGTAACCATTTCCCCCTCACTCAATGGGCTTTTTACAACTACCTTTTGGGGAAGATTCACCTGAATCTTGATTCAGGGACTGGATGCATAGCGTGCAGGAGGGGTAGTCACAGGCGTGGTTGCGCAGGGTGCAAATTTCTTAGAGGCTCAAAATTAGCTGGCACGCCTCCTCCCTGGCTAATTTGTTGCCCCTGAGAGTTCACTTGAAGCCTGGGAGAGGCGCGCAGAAGCCAGCAGTGCCCTGCCCCTGAGGAGAATGCTGGTGGTGTTCTCCTCGTGGTCGGGGTGGGGCCACCTTCTGTGCGCCTCTCCCAGGCTTCAAGTGATGTGGAGAGAGGTGCACTGAAGCCCGGACCCTGAGGAGAATGCTACCAATGTTCTTCTTGGGGGAGGGTGGTGGGACACCACTGACTTTGGGGGGGGGGCGCAAAACGTGCCTTGCCCCAGCGCTGGCCACGCACGCTATGCCTCTGTCAGCAACTGAACCACCATCTGCTCCTATCAGGATTCAGCTGTCTCAGATAAACTGTACTTTATTTTACGTCTATGGCTTGCTCAGCTTATGTTAAACCATTCCAAGACCAGCCAGCAAGATCTACATGGATCGCTAGCTGAAGATGGAAGCAGAGGGGGTAATCTCATGAGCTGCTTTGAGTTTGTACGACAATTGGGATAATCATTCATTAAATAAATAGTTCGGGAGGGACAGTAAAAATGGCAGTAAAAATTTAAAGAATCCACCCTTGGTCATTTTAGAGAAGGAGGTTTCTGACAGTTGGCAAGTCAGATAGTTTGTGAGGGGTGGTGGTACCCAAATTACTATAGCTTGAGACAATTGTATTTTGCCTTATGACAGATGGCTGCCTTCACTTTAGACTATTATAAATGGATACAGTGCTTGAAAAATGTATTATGTATTTATATATAAGGTTTCATATCCTGTCCTCAAATTAGGGCATCTCACAATAGAGAACAATGAAAACATCAAACAGTGAAAATCTAAAAACAACAGACTATAAAAAATGAGAAACCAGTAAACATTTATCAGTGAAAGCAAGTGAAAAATTACATTCTTTGGGGGCAGAAGGGACATTTTCCATATAAATTCAACTCATATGCATGCACCAATAATGATCCTTAAGCAATACAACATATTGCAACAGGGGAAGAGGAAAATACCAGACTTTCCTTTGACAAGTATCTGAACGTAATGAATTAAACTGACATGGAATATAGGCATGGAATGGCAATATTCCCCCACAAATGACTTGAGGTCCAGTCTTCTCAAAGCTTCAGACCTACATCAGGAAAGTGGATGGAAAGTTTGACACCTGCCATCTAGCTTCAGCCATGGATTAAGCTAGCAGTATTTTCTATTTATGTATTTTTTATTTATTTGAATAATTTATACCCTGCTATTCTGATGAGGCAAATGCCCCAAGGCAGCTTACATGGGCAGGCTAGTCTAAACCACCATTTTTCAATGAGGTTTTTACAAATACAGGTGTGCCCTGGTACCCACTGATTTGGTATCCATGGTTTCGTTATTCATGGATACCATGTATACTGGGATGCCTATTAAAAAGATAGGAGAAATTTAAACAAATCTCCTTTTTTTCGTTGTTGCAGCAAAACCACTGATGTTCCCCTATCTTAAAAAAAAGTGCTCTCAGTATCCATGGAAGGGTCCAGAACAGAACCCCTGAGGACTCCAGGTCATGCCTGCATACAATATTCTGGGATTCACCAAATCCTCAGTCCCAGATGTAGCCTTCACAGTGTGGTTCTCTCTTCTAGCGGCTTTTCCAGCAGCCAAATGTGTATATAAAGATAAAAAAGCTATCAGGTCCATTGGTGAAGTTGGTGCAATGCAAAGGCAGGTGTTCCATTTCACTCAGTGGCTGTTTGCATTTGTATTCAGACGAGACTCAGAATCATTTACTACACACCCAGTGTGAGAGATTCCACTTGCTTTTGCACTTCCCACACAAGCACACCTTGATCTCGGAGTTGCCTCCATCTGTACAAAACACATTTACAAGACAGAAGAGGTCTCTGTCTTGATTTATAATTTAACACAAACCCAAAGAGATTAAGCTGAAAGGAGGTTGTCTGCAGCTATACATCAATCATGTGTGTTTACCTTTTAGCTCTATCAACAAGATAAGCCAGTCAGTGTGCATTAGATGTGACTAGTTTCATCCTACTTTTTCTTGGAGCAAAACAGAGAGCAACAGAAGATATGGCTTTGGGACACCAAATGTACAACAGACAGACCTGACATGCATCTCTGCAGTTCACACAGAAGTGGAGGATTCTTCCATGAGGCAAAAATGATCCGTGAACAGAGATTGGTTGCTAATCATCCCAGCAACTTCTTACATGAAAGGGTGGTAGCTGTTCTAAGGCCACCTCTCTTGGGGGTATTGTCCTTAAGGCCTATACCAAAATTTAAAATGGAAGGATTATCCTATTTATGAAGAGGATGTAAGGATGTAAGTTGTGTCAAAGTCCCTCAAGACGGCATGCGTATACCTTGGGGCACTTACATACTGATGATCCTTAAGCAATACAACATATTGCAACAGGGGAAGAGGAATCCCCCCCCCGGATTCTCTCAGACATACACCAAGCTCCCCTACCTGGCTGGAAGTGTAGCTCCCCCAGCCATGCCTTGCAACTATCATGAACTCTCCTGGCTCACAGCACAGGGCTGCAGCCACGTGAAACCACCAAGCTTCTTTTCCTCCAACAGTGCAAGCCTGTACCATTGAAAAACTACAAAACATAACCCTTGTAATGTACCAGAGTAAAGCAATAGAGGTTTGGCAATTCTGGTAGGAAAAACACTTCTTGTTAGAGCAACTGGCTCTGTAATTTGGCCTTCTAAGGAACACTTGCATTGCAATGGCCAGATGCACGTAATGCAGGACCTGGAATGGGGAAGGTCAGACCAGGATGTCATGGAAGAAGGGAAAGGTTAAAAACACCCTCTCTGTCCCAAAAACATGTGGAGACCTGACTCCATTTTGGATCTCATCCTGAGAGTGAAGAATTGGTGCCAGACATCTGTAAGTGACCTTTTCCCCCCAGGATCTTGTAATGCAAATCTGGTCTCTGGTCTAACAAAAGGCTTATGCCAAGTCCTGGCTAAATTCAATCAAGCCAAAAGTCAAGCCCCATCAGAACTATAGCTCGCCACACCTCGGTGATTTAAGGTACTTACAACTGTTATCAAATGCGTCAAAGACTCATCTGGTCTGAATGTGTCCTATCTGCTTTTGTGTGCCAACCTATTGTAATATGTCTGCATCTCCTTAAACCTTCCTGGGAACATAGTAAAGGGGAGGGGGGAGTAACAACAGGGATCAGATGTCTCATTTGCTGTTAACAACTCCACATTTTTGCATACTCAACTGTATAACTGACCAACCCAAAATGTACAATGGTACACAAGTCTTGAATCTCCTTGGGGACACAAGTCCTGAATCACCTGGGAAGCATGCTGTACCTTGTGTCCGTTTTGCTGATGTCTTTTTGTTGTTGTTGTTGTTCAGTCGCTAAGTCGTGTCCGACTCTTCGCGACCCCATGGACCACATAAAGGTGTCCATTATGCTACTGGGGAAGAGCAGAACACGAGTACTAGTAGCTCCAGAAAGAGTGAAGTAGCTGGGCCAAAACTGAAAGGAAGCTCAGCTGTGGATGTGTCTGGAAGTGAAAGGAAAGTGCGATGCTGCAAAGAACAATACTACATAGGAACCTGGAACGTCAGATCTATGAATCAAGGCAAGCTAGATGTGGTCAAACGTGAGATGTCAAGGCTGAACATCGACATCCTGGGAGTTAGTGAACTAAAGTGGACAGGAATGGGAGAATTTAATTCAGATGACCATTATATTTGTCTTGCACATGAGTAAATGTATTTCTCTTCCTGCAACATTGAAGTTCAGCTGGCATTTTTCCCATCCACGTGTCTGAATTTCCTTTGGTAAGCACTCATAGAAGGAAAGTATCTGGGCTTGTTTAACAATCTTGGGATTGAGGGAGTTTGCTTCTTTAAAGGGCAGAGAGAACGCACGCCGGGGAAACGAGTCTGCTAAAACTTTCAGGGTTTCTCTGACCCTGGGGGTGTAATTCACACAACAATACAATCACTCTCTTTTAACTGTGTGCTACTCAATGTAGAATAACTGCCTCTACTTGGGTTCTTATTCAAAACAGTCTGCTGGCACTGAAAGATTGGGGGCGGGGGTCTCTGCTTTGAAGAAATCTTCAACTACCTTGAGTATAAACATAAGAACATAAGAAGAGCCCTGCTGGATCAGGCCAAAGGCCCATCTAGTCCAGCTTCCTGTATCTCACAGTGGCCCACCAGGTGCCCCAGGGAGGCACAAGACAACAAATGCTTGCATCCTGTTGCCACTCCCTTGCACCTGCTACTCTGAAATAGCCTACTACTAATGTAAGGAGGTTGCACAATCCATCATGGCCTATAGCCCACAGTGGACTTTTCTTCCAGAAATCCGTCCAATCCCCTCTTAAAGGCATCTAGGCCAGATACCATCACCACCTCCTGTGGCAAAGAGTTCCACAGATTAACTACCTGCTGGGTAAAAAAGTATTTCCTTTTAGGAAATACTTAAAAGGAGGATTCAATCACGGCCGGCGCCAGGAGCAGCAAGCCCAATGTGGGCATTCTCATGGGCTCCCCACCTACCAAGAAAAAGTGCTTGTGGTGCCACTCATGGCACCTGGAAGTAGTTGGTGGTGACATGATGACATCACTGCCAACTGCTTCCAGGAGGCCCATTTTGAGCCATTCAGAGGCAGGGGCAGGTGGGAGGGCCCAAGGCAAAGCTACTCTGCTTGCCCAACTGACTTACACCCAGCAATGGGATCTACAAACGACCTGGGGGAACAGAGGGCGGGACGTAGGCGGGACTACCATTTGATTGGCAGCCCATCCGTGCACTTCCGCTTTCGTTCTGCTCGCTCCGCGGCTGTCCCTGGCCTCGGAGGGGGTGCCTGCTCGCCCAGGGGAGAAGGGTGGATCCCATCACTGCTTGCACTGCATAGAAATCTTGGCTCAACAGCAGGATATATGCTGTCTATGCTGGTGCAGGGGGCCCCAAAGTGCGGTTGGGTGCAGAAGGTGGAAAGCCAGGAGTGTTGTCATGGTTGGGGATGAAGTAAGAAGGTTGGAAAGGAAGAGGGTTGGCCAATGCAGGAAATTATTCCTTCTCGTCTCTGATTGTGTTCTAACAGGTAAGAACTTTGAGAGGAGACCTGAGTGAGCTTACTCTCTGGGGATTGTAATTGGCAGGGGAATGGAAGTAAGGGAGAGGCAATAGCATAGCTGGGTTCCCTGGTACCCAGGGATGGATGTCTAAATGATGCCACCCACGTCATGACATCACCCCATCCCCGTGCTGTAATTCCCTTCCCCACGCAAGAGCTGCATCACCCCAGAAACAGCTCCATTTGGAGCCATACAGTGATGTGGGGTGGTGGGCGGTCTGATTTTGAGGTGTTTGCTGTGCACCTCAGGTAGCAGCTGTCACCCCTTCAGCAGAGATGGCAAAAAAAGCCTCTCTGCCATGGGGGGGGGAATGTACCCCCTTGGCCCTGACTTAGCCACACCTCTGGGGGGAGGAGGAATTTCTTCTGCACTCAGGTACCCCTTTGCACGTGGCATCCTCTCTTCCATGCATGTTGGGAGACTGGGATTGTGCATCCAATTTTTTATCTACTTTAAAAAATAAAGTATAAAGTGGTGCTAAGTTATCCAATTTTGCATACTAAGCTCTATAAGCATTTTACGAGCATTTAAAAACACTTGATTTTATTGACGGAAGACACCTTAAGGGACTCTGGTGTGGTGGTGTGGTGGGTTTTTTTTGGAGGGGCACTAAGTTAGCCTGATATGCACACTTCCCTGGGAATAAGGCCCACTAAACTCATCTGGGCTTATTTCTGTGTAGATATGCCTAAGATTGCACTGTTAGCCAGGGAAAACATCAAGAGAATGTCACCACTTTCATTTGCACTGATGCAAATTACTCCTTGACAATATCAGCGTGGAGACAATTCTGCCCCGAGTCCAAATATTGGCTGTCATGGAAAACATATGTTCCGTATGGTTATTGCTAAGAAGACTTGACATTGCATATTGCAGACTCTTGCAAGGTTTGGTACAGAGTCAGCTGCACATTTTTGAAACAGCAGCTTTCTCCACCAATCTTCGCAGCCAAGATGATCAAGGATGTCACCTTTATAAACAGAAGCAAATTCCACATGCAACAAGGCTTTTGTTTCAGTTTTGGGACCAGCACAGTCACAAATGGGCTTCAGAATTCAGAAGCCCCAACATTCTTAAGGCTCAGTCCTAACCAATGTTTCAGCACTGACATAGCTCTGCCAATGGGGCATGTACTGCATCCTGCAGTTGGGGGTTAGCCACAGCGGCCTCCTCAAGGTAAGGGAATGTTGGTTTCCTTACCTTGAAGCTGAATTGCCCTTATCCCAGTGCTGGAAAGTTGGTTAGGATTGTTCTGTGTGGGTGTGTTCTACAGCATGTTCTGTGTGGGTGTGTTCTGCCAGAAACTCCCTGCTGGGCCTCCCCATGGGCCCCAATGCCCACACTAGGTTGACTAGTTTCCCCTTTAAGCAGCGTCAGAGATAGGCAAGAGGGAAGGGGTTCCTTCACCCACTGGTTCTCCTCTCTTCCAGCAGCCTTGCTTGGATTCACCGGCTGGCCAGCCTCCTCCAGACTGTCCTCATCACCGGCTTAGCTCAAGATACCCTAAGTATAACTTGGCACCACAAAACCCACCACCAAACAATAGGCAGTCAGCTTACCTAAGCCACAGCTGCCTCCTCCAGTTGGTGGCTCCAGGGGCATGGCAGCCATACAACAACTCTCCAACCAAGGCACCACAGGAACCCACACACTGTTCCAATAGCCAAGTATCCAGTCAGTCCATCCAGCACTCCATCAGTCAGTCAGTCAGTCAATCCACTGCCACTTTCCTTCCTTCCTACACCTGCCTGATGCTTCCTTACTGCAGCTCCTGCCTCCAACTTTATACTGAGGCAGGCCAATTGGTGTCTGTTGCTGGGCAGGTTTTAATTCATCAGCCACACCCATCTGCACCTGTGCTAATCACCCTTCCTAGCCAGGGCCCTCATCAGCCTGCAGCTGTGTTCCTGCTGCAGGAGTTCTGGGATTAACCCCATAATCCCTGACTTATTTGGAAAAGGGGCCACTGCTGATACCATTCCCTAACTCCTGGGGGTATCTTCCACCTTTTCCAATACAGGGTGTTTATCCCTGCATACTTCCCTCTGGAAGTCCACAGGGCAAAGAGCTGCTGTAGAATACTGCACACTAGGGAAAATAACCAGTAGGTTAAGAATCCTTTTGCTGTCTCTCTGGTCAGAATTGCTCCCTCCTTCAGCTGCTTATCTTTATAAAAAATGGCAATTGGGGTTTTCACTATATAGGTTTGTATGAGACATATCATTAGATGGCTTCTTACCTGAAAAAATATACAGGTGATATTCTGATATCCACTGATTCTGTATCTGCAGTTTCAATTATCCATGTATCAAGGCCCCCTTATTCCTTTATTCTTACTTTGTGTTGCTAAAAATTCTTGCTCAGAGATGGGGGCAGGGGGTACGCTATACTTAAAATAGGTTCTCTCTTATCCACCCTACAGATAATGGGGCATCCCTGAACAGTCATCAACTAGGGTTAAGTTCTTAGAAACCCTAGCAGATAGTGAATTTTCAGAGAACGAACCATTGATCCTATGGGATCAATGAGGTTAGGTGCAAGGTGTACTTTACCTGCTATCAGAAGAATCCAGCAGACCCCCTCAGGAAGCCAGCAGAGTGCAGCAGGAAGTGCCAAAAGATCTCTGAATGTTGCAAAGCATTGTACTAGATCCTGTGACATACATTTCCTGGCACATTGCCACATAGGAATAGATGGTCCATTTCTTTTATGTCAGTGAGGATAAAGATATGAGACTCAAGCACAGTGTACACAAGCACAGAGACTCAAGCACAGCCATCAGGGTTTGAAGCTTAGAAGGTGTGTTTAAAAGATTAGACAAAGTTCATGGGTCTGAGCAAGGAAGGGTCTTTGGCCTCACCCAGCAGAGCTTTTTTATGTTCTTATCAGGAGAAGCATCAAAGGACTTCCCCCCTTTTCATATGTGAGAGTTGCTTTTTCTTAATCCGAACAGATAATTCCTCCCCTTATGAGTAAGTCAAACTTAGCACTTATTATAACCAGCAAATATTTATTTATTTATTCCTCTTGACACTATCAGGTCAAATCTCAGGAAGATGCAGAACGCTGTATGTTCATATTGAATCACACTTCCTTTGCTTCCTCCTGCAATATTTGGTCTCTGGACCAAATTTAGCTTACTCCCCCCAAGTCCTAGTGATACCTACAACGTCATCATAACATAATATATCCAGACAATTCATAAACTGTTTGTATATATACTGTATAGAATAACAGTCTCTCTCTCTCTCTCTCTCTCTCTCTCTCACACACACACACACACACACACACGCACGCACGCGCACGCACGCGCACGCACGCACGCACGCGCACGCACGCACGCACGCACGCACGCACAGAGGGTCCATTTGGAAAGATTTAAAAATGGCATGATTGCCCAGTTCTCTGTCTTCTGTTGTATAACATCTTCTTTAACTTTGAAAGCACTATAATGAAACACAACTGAATTTTGCTTCAGCTGAGCTCCTGGCTTGGAGAGTGCAATTTCCAGATATAAATACACATCAATTGGTTTTCAACCAGCAGCATAGGAATGGAAGAAGAAAAAAACCCCTTTTCACCTGAATACGATCAGACCTTGTCGGGGAGTGTCATTTGCTCTGTGCACCTGAAGGGGGTAAACTGTGAAAGTGAGGGTGTCGAGTTCCTGCTTCAGAAGACGTCATTTGGTTTGCCTATCAGGTTTTGCTTTTTGTTAAGAAAACGACAATAGAGGGAGGAAGAAATGGGTTGGTATTTGATCGACTTAGTTCAACATCAAACATAGTAACACAATCCAACAATTTTAAAAGACTGCAGCAGCCTATTATCATTGTTGTTGTTAAGAAATAATCATATAAACCAGAGAGAGCAGGACAACAAAAGCAGCAGCCTTCAAGAACCCCTTAAATGTTGGGCAGCCCAATCCCGAGCTGCCCAGCTCCAGGAGGGGCAGTTGTACCACGGCAGCCACATGCCTGCAGGAGCCACGGCAGCTGCAGGAGTCTCCTTGGGGGAAGGAGACATTTGTCCGCAATGGGGCTATGCAAGTCTCGGTCAGCTATTTTGCTGAGTTCAATCCGCAGTATCTCCAAGTACAGCATATGGATGTTCATCTCCAAAACCCTGGAGATCTTCTGCCAGTCAGAATGGACAATACTGAACTAGTTGGGCCACTGGACTGACTCCGTATAAGGTGGCCCCTGTGTCCTGCCTATGATTGGCTGGTGCTTCCATCCATCAAAGAAAAATGCCAGGCAAACAGGTGTTGGTCTTTTTTTCAGAGGGGGGGGGGGAGCCCAAATCGATGGCAATGTTATCAACCCAATACAAATCCTGTTCTTAAGGCAAAAGTACTGTGGTTTTAGCATGCCGACTCATACATAGGTCCATTTTAATTGTGTGTTTTTAAACAAAATTAATTGTTCATAAAAAATAGAGAGAGGTTCTCAAGCCTTTTGGCATTGAGATCCACTTTTTAGAATGACAATCTGTCCGGGACCCACCAGAAGTGATGCCATGGCCAGAAGTGCCGTCATTGTGATGCCAGAGCCTGTTGCTTTCCTGAGAACGCAGCAATAAGTTGGGTTATCTCTTAGCCATTTTCCAATAGCAAAGTGAATCAGAGCACAATCCTATGCAGCGCTGGAATGGCAAGGCCGATGGGCCAGTGCCATATCCAGCGCTGCTTAGGAGAGGCTGGAGCCTCCCCACGGCAAGGGAGCGTTCGCAGCAGGCGCAGATCTGAGGAGACTGCACGGCCCGAATTGGGGCTGCGTGGCCTCCCGGGCAGGCTTAGGAAGTGGTCTTATGGCCACCTCCCAAGTCCGCCCATGGCCTGCCCCCATCCTCCCGCCTCCCGCCAATCCCGTGTCCGTATGGACATGGAGCCTCCCTTGCACCGGTTGGCTCTAGTGCCGATGTGTGGGTGCTGATTGGCGCTCTCATGCTGAGGCCATCGCGTCGACACTATGACGTAGCGTCGATGCAACGGGCAGCGTTGGATTGCGCTGTCAGAAAGGGAAAAAAGCATATTTACAACCTTGATACAAGCAAAAATAACCCCACAGCCCTGCCCCTGACCAGTGTCCCTTTCTATATTTTGAATGATGGCTGCACTAGGTGCTATGCGACCCACCTGAAATTGGGTTATGATGACCCACAGTTTGTAAAATACTGTAAGTGTACCAAAATGGTGAGCTGACTACGCATGTAAGTAATCTGACCAAATGTGATCTGACCTGTGCCTGGGTCTTGGTGGAGGTAACATGTTTCCTGTCCTCCCTAAATGGCACCAGCTTCAACCTGTGAGCTGGTTGAGGACTTCCAAGGGTGATCATTTTTCTAGCATGGAACATTTTCATATGAATGCCAGCAAAACCGTTTAATCAATTGCCTCACCGGCTGTGAGAGGAACTTCGGAATATTTTACCAAGAAGAGCCGTGCATCTGCTGCATATATTATCTTTTCACTGATGCTGCCGGAGACATGAGAACAAAAAGGCAGGAGCCCCAGAGATTAATTCTTACTGAAGAGAGAGCGCTGAACTGTCAGTACAAAGAGACTGCATGCATTTGGGGAGAAAATAGAGCTTAAACTCCTGGAAGCTGCTTTTTGTAGCGATGAGCTGTTCAATTTGAATTCTTCTGCCACCGTATGTTCGTAAGGAGCTATTGCCTCTCAGAAATTTTACCCCTTGTGCGCTCTCTCTCTCTCTCTCTCTCTCTCTCTCTCTCTCTCTCTCTCTCTC
>JAJKFI010000094.1:4650636-4675631 GCA_029204185.1 Lerista edwardsae
CTCTCTCTCTCTCTCTCTCTCTCTCTCTCTCTCTCTCTCTCTCTCTCTCTCTGTGTGTGTGTGTGTGTGTGTGTATGCACATGTGACAAATTGTGTTTACTATGAACCACAGTGAAAGTATCAGAGTCCAGTTCCCAGCTTCACTCTTCCAATGAACAAGTGAGAGAGACCCGCACACCAGAGGAAGCGATTTGTGACATAGTGGGAAACCTTCACGTTTCAGTTATAATTTGCAAACCCAACTGGCCAGACAAATAATCTGCTTTGTGGCATGTGGTTTCAAGTGCACAAACAAGCTGTGAATGTGCTCGGCGTCATTATACGCCGGGTGTGTTGACAAAGAATGGAATGTCCTCCAAGGGAAAAAACGGAGACAGTGGTGTACAGCACACCCATCGCAGCAATAGGAGATGACACATGCATGTCGCTCGCTGACTAGGAGTCTCTCTTGCTCTTAGCTAAATGGATGAATCACAATGTTTGTCTTACACTGGCTAGAGCTGTTCATCCAAACGCAGAGGCACCATCCAATGGAGGAATGTAGCATTAAGAAAGCTTCGTCCATGTCGTGTTACTAAGCCAGAAGGTAAACAACCAGCAGAGCATAGTCAAGAATCTGGGCCATGAATTCAATTGTTTAAACCAACACTCTCAGGAAAGGGAGGACCGCAATGACAGCGAGGCTGGTTAGGTATGTCTGTAGCTCAGGAAAGGAATGCCTGCTTTCTTGCTCTCTTTCTGAATGAGGTCTCTCCTGGGCTTTCATAGTGATGGTGCGGTAAGTATATGGAATTTAATCCCAAGCATCTCCAGGTAGAAAGCCCTGCCAGAAATCTGGAGAGCAGCCCATACAATACCGACAGCCCAATCCTGAGCTGCCCAGCTCTTGGAGAAGCAGAGGTACAACAGTGACTACTGCTTCGTCCTTCGGAAGTGGCAGCAGCCACAGGAGTCTTCTCAGGAGAAGAGGACGTTTGCCCTCTTCCCCAGGGGAAAGATGGGGTTCCCTGCGATGGGGTTACTCAAGTCTCCTCCCTCAAAATAGCCCCGTATTGGGCTGCTCGGCAGCCTCTTGTTGGGCTGCCCAGGATCTGGCAGTGGAAGCAGCGGTGTCATCCTGGCGGAACGGCCCGGTACGCTGTTCCGCTAGTTCTGCGGACAGGCCCGGGCCACGCCGCCTCTCCCGAGGATGGGTGAGCTGCTCCTGGGCCCGCCTGCCCTCCCGTGTGTCCGAATCGCTCTGAAATGGAGCGATTCCAGGCGCGCCCGGATGATATCACTGAGTGGAAGCCACCACCGGCCCCCCCCCCCCCCTGGGCCCCGGCGCCCCGTCCCCCCTCCTTGCCTCCATCCCCATCCTGACGGCCTTACCGCCCAACGGCGCTGCTGGAGTGCCGTCCATCCAAACTGCTTATGCTGAGGCGCAGCGTGGACTGGCATAGTCCTAGCGCAGGCAGCGACTCTGGGCACCATAAACATGCTTTATAGCATGTTTATGACACCCAGAGCCAGGGTACAAATATACCACCAGCGATAAGGCCCATAGGACTGGGCCCTGAATTAGATGGCCCAATTGTCTGATTTAATATTAGGTTGATTCATATGTTCATGTATGTAAACTTCCTTTGGTGGCCGTGTCTGCAGGCTATTCGAAAGCTATACAAGAGTCTTCAAAATCTTCAAACAAGCTTTGAGGGGTTGACAATTCAGTTCTAATCTGCTTTGATGTTTGTGTGCATTACACCAGCCATCTTAAAGTGAATGACATTTTGAAAAGTGGGGAACAAATGTGTATTGCAGTGTTTCTCAAATGTAATATTTTGTCCGACCTCATGTCAGGTGGGTTACCGAAAGCCGGGAGCTGCCATCTTGGAAGCTGCAGACCTTTCTATTCCTTTTGTGAGTGTTTACAGTTAGAATTTTCAAGTGAGATTTTTAAAATTTTGTTTTTAGTTCAGTGTTTTTACATAAACATTTTGTTCAAATCTTGCTTTCTGCCAAGGAGGTTTCATGGCTGTGCAATTACTGCAGTCCAAGAATGCCAGTTTGCATTTCAGGAGTGTCGTTTACATCACAATGATGGCACTTCCTGCTTGATGATGTCACTTCTGGCCATGACACGGCAGAGACTCTGCCATGTGTATCCCAACACAAGTGTCATTCTAAAATGTGGGTCCCTGTGCTAAAATGTGTGAGAACCACTGATATGTTGTATATGTACATACATATGCATGATTAAACCACACAGATAATGTATATTTGGTGTCTGCAACAGAAGTGACAGGGAATGGAGAGTCTCTCCAACATGCTTCAGAATTCTGAGTCAAGCTTAAATGAGTGCTGGACATGACCACACCACTTCTGTTCAATCTACCTGAAGCAACCCTACACTTCTGGCTGGCTGGTTCATTTGCTGACTGATGAGCTGCACAATGACTTGGGCCACAAGCTGATGGCACATAGACACTGGCACAATGATCGCCATATCCAAAGCTGTATCCAAAGCAATTTCAGTCTAGCCCTCCCAGTAACACTGGCACAACCCTCCCAGTGTCCCTTGAAACGCAAACACAGTCAGGTGTCCTGATGTCGGTGCATCATTGGTGTGATGTCCAAGTTGCCAATCATCCATCCCCAATACCGGTGGCCGGAGATGAGCCACCAGGGTGAACTGAGCCAAGGCAAGAGATGACCTGGATATGAACTGCTGTTTTCACTGCATGGAAAAAGGAGAAGGCCCATATTTGGTGACTTCCCCAGTTGATTTTTTAGATGGAGAGCAACAAGATCGCACATTTCAATATGCTGCCTCAACCCACTTTTCAATGTTCTCCCAGGACATTACGAGTTGCAATCTCACCATATGATGGCATATGAACAAGATCATTCCGCTCTGTCAAAATTGCGTAGAATAGTCAACCTGCTTCACCATGTCAAGAATTATCTTCATTGATGTGACGTGACCTGATGGTCTTGTGTTCAAGCATCAGATTGATGGTGGATGTAGTTGCAGCAATTCTGAAAGGAACATTATGGCCCAAAATGAGAAAACCCAAGATAACACTTGTAGGATTAAACAAGGAAAGGGTCAGTGGTGATCCTCTGCAATGCTGCATCTGAATTACATAAAATAGGATTCCTGAAGTATGGGCTTCAGAGTCCAGTAGAGCCCTGGGTAATAACATCTGACAGCTAGACTCCAACATTGGCAATCAAAATGTCACTGGGAATTTCCCATTGCACTGTGTATTCATGGCAGTGATGAGTGCAGGTATGGAGCATGCTAAATTATTCACCTTCCAGTGCCCCCAGCAAAATGCAAGGCAAGAGGAGGCCAAGCAGCCATATGGCACTTTCACAGTGCAATATGGAAACGATGCTTCATTTGGAAGGGCTAATTTCCTTGGATCTCTGTGCTAATTTTTCCTTCTATGTGTTTGATTTTTAGAGTGCAAGCCTAACCTGGAGTTAGGCCGGCACAATTAAGCCAAGAAAGTCTGGCTGGCTCAAGGGCCATTGTAAAGCATGTTTGGACCACTCTCGGAGTCAGATTGGCCGGCACACAGACGTGCGCCATCCTCCCTGACTCTTGAGAGTGGTCCAAACGCACTTTAAGGTGTTCCTTCTGCCAGCCTAACTGTGCCAGCCTAACTCCAGGTTAGGATTGCACTCTTAGTCAAAAGTCTGCTGATCCATATTTTTTCCATGTCTGACTGGATGATGACGACTTCGCCTTTTCTGTCAGGTTTAGAAAATTGTGGGTAACTATGGCGGTTGTTTTGTTTTACCTTTTGGGACATGTGTCTGATCTGTATATAGTAGGCTGCTTATGAAATTATGCTTGCAGTGTACTGGGCCACATTTTGCAGTTCTTTTGATTATGTTTCACCAGTTTTTGTTTGCCTTATAATTGGTCTTGGGGAATGCCTCCTGGTGACATAACAATCTCTGCATTTCAAGAGTCCTGCAAATTTCTTTATTTTTATCCTGCACTGGGGTCCCCACTGCAGCTCACTGGGAATGGTGAAACTGAGAATGGAGGAAGTTCAGCAGGACGGATGATGGATGGCAGGAAGAGAGGGCAGGCAAGGTCTCATACATAGACACAAAGCTGGCCAAGGCTGCAAAACCAAGCTGCATCACATTTTTGTCAACATCCAGTAGTTCTGAGTCTTATGGCATTCCTTGAGACAGAAGGCAGAACAACAGGGCATCTGCTCAAAGGTGATTCATATTGAGGAGCCAGCATTACTAGGGAAGCGGCTGCATCTCTGCCTTAAAGCCGATTCCCGGGTCCAATTATCTTTGTTCAAGTCTGTTTTCCAACCAACAAACATCCCCTCTTTTTTTTTTTAAAGCAACGAACACCTTTTGCTTTTATGCAGTTAGTCTGCCAAAGTAGTTAGCACACTTTGGCAGCAGATGCGACAAGACAAAGCCAGCAAGACAGAGGCAGTATATGTGCATCACCCATTTGCCTTCCTCAGAACCTCTACCTGCCTATTGGCTTGGCCACCTGATAGAAGGTGCTTGTTGTGAGTAGGCCTGGAAGGAGACTAATGGCACAATCCTTCTTATCTGAAGGTTTGTGCTGGTGGAGCAAGAATTCTTCTGGCACATGCCATCTCAAATGTGCTGTCAAGCAAGCTGCGACTGCACCATCTAGGCCTGCTGGCTGGAAGACCTGCCCTATCCTCTGGTGTTAGCGCAAGGAACAGTGCACACCGGAGCAAGTAAGTTCTTTCCAGTCAGCACAAGGGAGGAGGAAGAGCAAGGGATGGCATGGAAGGGGAGGAATGGGGTGAAGGGAGGGCGTGGAATGGGAGGTGAAGGAACAGGGCGAGGGAACAGGGGTTGGGGTGGGCGGTTCAGGCCCAGGAGGGGGCAGGATCAGTGATGCCAACATACTCCATATCGGAAATCCCTTCCTGGGCCTAATCCACTGACATAGATCAACTCAGACTTATGCCAGGATTTTGTAGGTGCAGGTCCAAGTGGACCCATTGTGCTGGCTGGGGCTTTCCCGGGATAGATATTGTCTTACCTTGAAGGGGATAAGGGGATAAATATCCCCTTACCTTGAAGAGACGTTCAGTATGCAAAATTCCCTTGTGGGATCCAAGACAAACCAAGCTGACACTGCTGCATCAGCACAGGAGAATTTGCGCTGGGTTGGGCTGTTAGGAACGTACAGCCCAATCCTACCACTCCGCCCCACCCCCATTAATTATGAAGTGGCCACACTGACAGGGTGAATGCTGTATCCAATGGAGGCGAGTCGATTAAGAGGCCTGTTAAGAGGTCAGTAAAAATATTTTCCATGTACCTCTGCATAGGCCTCCTGGTGGCCTATTTGTCTTCTTAAGCCTATACTAGTTATATAGCTGGCATAAGTCCGAGGAGGGAAAACAGGTGAAGCAAGTTCAAAAAGAGGGAATCCTGGCACATGCTGTTGCCACCAGAATCTACCGCCTCTCCAACCTCTGTTCTCTCCCTCCCTGCCCTGAAACGTCTATTGCCTTCCTCCTCCCCACTCATGAAACACCCCCCACTGCCAACTTACCAGCTCTGGCAAGACCTCCATATTGCTTGCATATGCACCACACTTCTGGCCATTGGTTGCAGTGGCCATTGGCAGCAGGTAATGGTGGCCCAGCTTTTGAATGGCTGCAAAGGGCCTTGCAGTGCTGGAACATGAGTTCCAGCAGCCCAAGGCCCATATAGGATTGGGGCATTAAAAACAGATGACCGAATCCTAAAATGGCCTTATGCCATCAGAACCTGCATTTTGGCATCATAAGGCCCTTTATGGTTGTTGAAAAATGCAACATGCCATTCAGTGCGGCCTGGCCACTGCCACAAGCCCATTTCCTCAGGTGGCCAAGGCTCCGTCTCAAAACTACCGGTAAGTCAAAAACTTGACTGAAAAGGATCTGGCTTGTCAGTCTCATCCAGAAAGATCTGGAGCTACTATTTTGAGGGCACAATCCTAACCTGGAGTTAGGCAGCACAGTTAAACCGGCAATGTTTGACCGGCACAAGGAACACCATAAAGTATGTTTGGACCACTCTTGGAGTCAGAGAGGATGGCGCATGTCTGTGTGCTGGCCTCTCTGACCGAGAGTGGTCCAAACATGCTTTACGGTGGCCCTTGTGCTAGCCAAACTTCGCTGGCGTAACTGTGCCAGCCTAACTCCTGGTTAGGAATTTGCCCTAAATGTAGTGAGGTCATTGTGAAAACATTTTGCCACATCATTTTGTGTGGTACATGTTTTCATTTGAGAGTTGAAGACTGGTAATTAATTATCAAGTCAGAGGAAGGCACTGAAAATTAGCATTTGCCCTAGTTTAGCAAGTACCAGTTCTCACCAGATGAAAACACTTTTATTTCCAGTTTCACTTGGTGAAATGTATGTGGTGTAAATTTGTTGTATAGTGATGGGGGCACAACTTAGAGCATCTCTGAAGTCTGAGAGCAACACTAAAAAAACTTCAGGCATGGTGATATTCAGAAAAAGTATACTTTGTCTAGGAATAATTTACAGGTTAATCCTAACTAGCACTGGCACAGAGTGGCTGAGAGGCCCACCCTGTGTGTGTCCTGTGCTGGTTAGGAGCAGGCTGGAGATCTACTTGGGGTAGATCATCCCTTACCCCATGTAAAGCCACAGCCTGCCCAATGGGGCTTTTAGGATGTCCGGTGCAAGTTCAAGAAGCCCATGTCAGGGGAAAAGGGGCTATAAGATATGGTGTATGCCTAGTTAACTGAACTCACCCCCCTTAGAGGCCTGAGTCCTCTCTGTTTCACCCTCCCTTGTCCACAAACACCTCCTCTCCACCTTCATTTTCACTTCCCCCCCACCTCTTTGCTCAGCAGAGAACCTATCTGCTGTGGTGGCCACCGTCCCAGATCTGGGGCCAGTAGGATGGCCTTCCCACTGGCTACAGATTGCTCCTAAGTCATCACAAACAATGCGACACTCTAAGCAGGTGCAGCACCTGTTGCCTGGTGAGTGTAAGGTTAGGACTGTGCTGTCAGATATTGATGCTCTACCACTGCTGTCTGATCAAAAACATTTACTCAAAATACGTCAGCACCTCCTCAGGGGTGGAACCGGTCCTCTTGACTATAGAGGTTGTGTCAAACACCATAGACATTGATAGTGTCCTATAAGTAACAGTATCAATGGGACTGTTTCAGTAAAGTTATACCTCAGAAATAAAAATGTGATTTTAAAAGTGATTTTAATGGGGCCATCTTGACCTAGACTTTGAGAAGAGTTCAAGTGAATTATGGCCAAAATACATCCCTTACATAAGCTATGCATGCGACAAGCTGAAGGAACCTGCTGGATTTCAGGAGATGAGGTGATCTGCCAGGGCGTTTGTGGAAGCTGTGGAGGTTCTTCCTTTTGAGGGGAACTTTCAGATGAAAACCTTGGAGTTCTAGAAGAAACCCCTTGGGCATTTCTTCGGCATGGGAAAGGAGGGGTATAAATTCTTCAAATCAATAAATAATACCCATGTTTCCAGTTTTGTAATTGAAGACTTTGCTCTAGTTGCATTTTAATGGGGTTATTCGAGTGAAAGTGTGGGTTTTTGGAGAGACTTGCAGTTTTTTTTATACACCCTGCTGATTGACTTTGCCCCAATGCCGCTCCCAAAATGTGCACTACACCCATTACATCACCTTTTGAAGCTCTTCTTGCTGATCGGCCGTTCTATTCCGAAGTTTTAAAGTGCTGACAGATGGAGATGTTCGCAAGTCTGCAGTGTCAGCTTTGAAAGTGCCGTTTCTCCTTTCGCACAGGTGGGGGTGCTATAAAACAAGCACTAGGAACGCTGCTTCCAAGTGCTTCTGCAGAATGGCAGGCAGGCTGGAAAAGGATTTCTTTCCCCTTGAAGAAAAGCAGGGAAGAAGATCCTTGAAGAGGATGCCTTTCCTTTCCTCTCCTTGCTGCGCTGCAGTTTGTGCCCTTTACAGTCACTTGTACAATCCAGATAAATCAGAAGGGAAAATCCTTCTGAAGATGCTGGCATAGGCTACGCTGCATCCCGTGGGGGAATTTTCCCCTTGGCCCAAGGTAGGCCCCAGCAACTGTTCTGGGTCAGCGCAGGCCTGTGCCAGCTGTATTGCTGGTGCAAGTCCGAGTTGGCCTTGTTGGTGCATCAGATCCAGGAAGTGGGATAGGACATTGGTGCTGCCAGTCCCACCCCTCCCGGCCCTGATCTTCCCATTCCCACCCCTGTTGCCACCCACCCACCCCCTCCCTCCCTCTTTTCCCCCTGCCCTTTTCCCACCCCTGCTTCTGCAGGCTTCCCTCCAGGTGCTCTGGCTTTCCCACTGGCGCTACCAGAAGAAATGCTGTGCTTTTGCAAAAGCATGAGCGGGTGGAATGCATGCTCCTCCAGTAGAGCACACACTCCACCAGCACAAGTGGGGGAGAAGATTGGGCCACAAGTGTGTTCAATTTGTGGAGTGTGGCCTGGTGTGTTAAGAAAGCATTTTGCAGGTTTTTCAGCTTGCTGGTTCTCATCCAGCACGATGGGTAGTCAAGTGATTATTGCTCACTTATTTTCATTATTGTTGAGCAAAATGCACCAGTTAGACTACTCAAACCTGAAGAGGTCTGGGTCATGTTAGACCTTTTGTGTATAATCTGAGATTGCTGACATAATGAACATCATGCGATAAGAGCTCATTGTAGTGCATTTCCAGTGGCGGCTACACGGGGGCTAAGTGTAATCATCCACTTCTATTAGGACAACAGTGTCCTAAAATCATGGACAAAATAATGACCCAAATGAACACTTAACCCATCCAAAGGCACAACCTGGTATCACCTGGTGCCACTTGCAAATAAGAAACTCTCAAAACAGAAACAAAAGTGGGATAATCTTGCAAGGCATCTGCACCAGTGCCAGAGGCTGTAATCTTACATGGGAGTAAGTCTCATTGAATTCAATGACATTTACTTTTAAGTAGGCATGCATAGGCTTGGGCAGGCATGTTTGAATCTTCCACTTTTCTTCCTTTGTGAGCACAATCCTAACCTGAAGTTAGAATCCTAACCAGCCCAATTAGGTCAGCAAGGTTTGGCTGGCACAAGGGCCACTGTAAAGTATAATTGGACCACTCTTGGAGTCACCATACCCCCGGACTCCGAGAGTGGTCCAAATGCTCTTTATAACGGCCCTTGTGCTGACCTAACAATGCCGACCTAACTGCAGGTTAGGATTGCGCTCTGTTTCACTGTGTTTTCTACATCATTTTCTTTATACACCTCTTTGTTTTCCATGTTCTGCTTAGGTTAAGAACATAAGAAGATCCCCGTTGGATCAGGCCAAAGGCCCATCTAGTCCAGCTTCCTATATCTTAATAGGTTAATACTCAGGTTAATACTCTGTCTACCCTTTTTGTCTTGCTTGCTCATTTTTGTCCCCAAGGTGTGCTTACATTTATGGTTGAAAGGTTAGTTCAGTAAGTTTGAAGCCACGGCTTGTCCTCCATCGTGTTGCTCTGCAAGCTGTTGTTATTACGACTATTTAGGTATTGCTTTTCCACAACAACAATGAAGATATCTGAAAGTGGTTTGCATAGTGAAGGGGAGGAGATGATGATTCTCTGTTTCAAAGAAACATGATCTTTAAAAAAACACAAGGGGGCATCAGCAATCGGCATTGGAAAAAAAAAATTACACTAAATGGTTCACTAATCCCCCCCATCGCACAAATGAGTTCTGTCTCTCTGTTGTGTCTTGCTGTCTCCTGTGCAGTCCACTATCTGTAAAAGATCCTTTTACTATCATGTAGTATCATGCAACACTAATGGAAAGTGGGTTGGAGGGCTGCGATCAACATGATGCTAAAAGGAAGTGAACAGCACAGGAGACAGTGGGATGCTGGACACAGTGACAGGAGGGTTGCAAACAGAGTCAGGTAAGTCATTTGCAGGATGGGAAGAATTTGTTAACCCCTTCCAGAATGCCTTGTGGTGCCACAGTAAGTATAGGGTTTACCACTATCTGTAGTTTTGGGTATTCGCGGTAGCATTAGGAATGTATCCCCAGAGGCAAACCTGCCCTGTGGTCCAATATAGCAAACTGCCATTGGCGCCTTTGGGGGAGGGCGCATGCACCATCTTTCATGGCTTCCCAAGTCAGAAAACCAAGGGGGCACCTGCACCTGGGTGCCTACAGCCACGGCTCGGGCAAAATTGCCCCAGCCATGGCAGCAGGACCCTGGACGCCCCCTTGGCTTTCTAAGTTGGGAAGCCAGTGGAAGGTCCTGCTGCTGCAATTCAGGTGAAATCACCCTGGCCACGGCGGCAGCAGCAGCATCCCTGCGCCCCTCCCTTTATGTGATATCTTAAGGTCATGTGGTGTGTCCGGGGGCATGATAAAGCCTCAGGGCACTTCTGCGTAACTCCCCCACCAGAGATAAGGGGGACTAAGTATTGTGAAATCATCACATTTAAGCATCAGCTCTAAAGAAACTGGAGTAACTGCTATGGGAAGGAGCTACATCTTGGCTGCTTCAGGATTGCGGGATACAGCCATGTAGTATGGGAAGAAGCAGGGGTGGGCAAGGAGGGGCTTCGAGTCCTCGGTACCAGTGGATGCCATGGCACCCAATGCACCACCAGGGGATGCCAGGGAGCGTCGTGGAAGCCCCCAGCATTATGTATATGGAGGGTACATAAGGAACTGTTCGCTGGTTATGTTGAATCTGCTGTTCTGATAGTTTCACGTACTGGGAAGGAATCACACTGTAGTAGATCACGTGCTTCTAATTTAAAGGCATTGTAAACACTGTCTGTAGGAGCATTCCATAAGCTGCTCTAGCTTTTTAAAGGAAGAGCAGGCTATAGGTGCAATCAGCAGAAGCCTGACAGCAGTATCTGTCATATAAATCTCACGCATTCCTGAGGTCGAGCAGTGCACTGACATGTTGTGAAAGCAGGTTGCTTTCCCATGCTTGATTGAGACGTTGCTCTGTTTTTATATGTGCAGCTCATTAGGTCTCTCAGCGCCCTTTGCCCCCACTGTCACCCCCCTCCGAGTTGCTCCAAAGTCTGTCAAGGAAGTCTTCATTCATAAATGTTACCTCACTTGGCAATGCAGGGAAAAAACATTCTGAGGCATGGCTGGGTCCTTGCAATCTTTTGAGATCATGAATATTTTATCCAGAACCTTTGCTCTCGAGCGGCAGCCCAACTGGTGCGAACAGGAGATTGGTAACAGACATAATCACTTTTATTTGACAATCCCTAGAAAGGCAGGGTTCTTTGCCAATCACAGTGGTTGCAGCGACAAATGGATGTTAGGAAGGGCCAATCAGCAAGGAAATGTGTGTTTCGGGGAATTGTGAAAATGCTGCAAGGGCATCATTTGTTATCTCAAGCACTGAAGGCATTTAGCCAGTGGTGTCATGAGGGGGTGGGGTGGGGACAGGCCGCACCAAGTGACGTGCACGGGGGGGGGGTTGACACCACCAGGGACCAAAATTGCTAAAATCGTGGTTTTAAAAGATATCATCATGCTATATATGATGGATATGGAATTTCACCCGGAATTCAATGAAAAAAATGGAGTATAATATCTTTATTCTATCAAAAGTTATGGCCAAAAAAATTAAAACCCCAAAATACAACTTTTAATGTAAAAATCATGATTTTTAAAAAATGGTTTTATGGAATAATACCATCATGTTATATACTGTTGGATGTGGAATTTCATGAGGAATTCAATGAAAAAAAAACAAACCAGAGTGTCATATCATTATTCTATCAAACACTATGGCCAGAAAACTGAAAATACAATTTTTTATGTAAAAATCGCGATTTTTTTTAAAATCATTAGTACGAGTCAGTTCTCATTTCCATGTATCAGAGCTAATACTATAACTTTTATGACATTATGTGAGTGTCATCAAATTGGCCACGGGTTTTTTGTTGGTTACTAATTTGTTGGGTGACCTGTACTATAGTTAAATAAATAAAGTTGCTGTATGGTTTGGGAGGAGGAGATTCATCATGGGGTGTGATGCACTGACCTCACGCCCTGGGTGACGCAAACTCTAATGACGCCACTGCATTTAGCTGCAATCCTGTCCCTGTCCCCCGATCACAGTGGGATTTATTTCTGAGTAGGTCTGCATTGGATTGGTCTGTTAATAGAGCAATGGAATTAGGCCAGCACAGTTTGGTCACCAAAGTTTGGCTGGCACATGGTAAAGCACATTTGGACCTCTCTTGGAGTTAGAGAGGCCAGCACACAGATTTGCGCCATCCTCCCTGTCTCCGATAGTGTCTCCAAACACGCTTTACGGTGTCCCTTGTGCCAGCCTAACTCCAGGTTAGGATTGTGCCCTGAATGTCTTTAAAAGGGTCAATAACTGTGGAACTTGATGTGCGCTTGTATTAAGCATTTTGGATGGTCTGTTTAGATCTGGAGATAGTGTGATTCTGCTTTAGAGAGTTTGGAAAGATAAAGCCATTGTGGAGTACGAAGCAGAGGTCTGTCTGTGAACCAAGAGAGAAAGACAGTTGTTCTCTTCAGTTTAGAGTCACTGCTTTCCCAGTCATTTAGTGCATGTCAGATAAGAAGCAGATGCTTTCAATTCAGCAGATAGGTTGCAGTGCAGAAAACCAGATAATTGAAATTCAGGACTCTTCAGTTCAGGAGGAGAACTATCACGATGATAATACCACCAATGAGTGTGGCACTATATCCAGTTACAGAAGCAAAAACGTATGTCCCTGTCCTGAGCCACTTGCAGTGGACTTGTCAACAAATGAGGGCTTAATGCTGAGCCTGTTATTGCCAGCAATACACTTATACCACCGTCACTGGGTGTTGTAAACATGCTGTAAAGCGTGTTTACGGAACCTGGAGAGCAAGGTGCGCTAGCGCTAAGACTCACTGCCAGGAGGATGGTTTGCGTGTGTTCCAGCACCACTGGCTGCAAGTAAGTATTCTCATGGTGGGGTGGGGGGAGTGGGGTGGGGGGAGGGCAGGATTGGGCCTGTAAGGGTTTGGCCCCTGCTGCCAAATCCTAACCCCCTCTCCTGAGCCGGGCAGCCTGCCACAGGTTTCCTTGGCTCTGCGTCCACTCAAACCAATTAGCACTGCAGTGGCGTTACCCGGAGTAAGGGAGCAAACACTCCCATGCCCTGAGGAGACCCCAGCAGTATCTTCAGGATTGGGCTGAGGGTACAGTCCTAATCTGGGGTTAGGCTGGCACAGTTAGGTTTAGCTGGCACAAGAGCCACCATAAAGTGCATTTGGACCAGTCTAGGTGTCAGGGAGGATGGTGCATGTCTGTGTGCTGGTCTCTCTAAGGGCACAATCCTAACCAACTTTCCAGCACTGGCATAGCTGTGTCAATGGGGCATGTGGAGTAGTAGTCACAGAAGCTTCCGCAAAGTAAGGGAATGTTTGTTCCCTTACCTGAGACCTGCATTGCCCTTAACCTGGAGCTAGAAAGTTGGTTAGGATTGTGCCCCAAGAGTGGTCCAAACATACTTTATGGTGGGCTGGTCAAACCTTGCTAGCCTAACTGTGCTGGCCTAACTCCAGGTTAAGATTGTGCCCCGAGTCTGTTATATACCTCTGTTGGGATGGTGGCTAATCCTCAGCCCCTTTTTGGTAAAGGAGCAGCTCATTTGAATAGCGCAAGGCAAAGCCATTTCTGTGTCCATACGAATACCACACGGAAACATGTGGCTGCCTTCTTCTGACTCAGGACAGTGTTCCATTGAGCCTGGTAGGGGCAACACTGATCGGCAGCAGCTCTCCAAAGACTCAGGCAGAGGTAGGGGGCCTTTCTCACACCTGCTACAATCAGGGGTGTCAGACATGTTCCATACAGTGGGGCAAATAGCATTGATGGAGCCTGCTGGGGGCTAGAAGTAACACCATTAAGCAGGTCATGACCAGAAATAAACACTTTTTTGCCTCAGTTAGGAACTCATCATGTGAGATGTGGTCTGCGGGCTTTATGTTTGACACCCTTGTGCTACCTGATCCCTTTAGTACTGCATGCTGGGGATTATTCCTGGGACCTTCTCTCTGCCACTGAACGATGACCACACATATACTGCTGGAAAGTAGGAGCCAGGAATGTGGTGTACATTTATGCGAGATCTTTTTTTAATTGAAAGAGAGAGAACCATTGGGGGACTGTGACGGCTTGAGGAGCACAACTGGGGAAAACACAGAGCGGCAACCACCAGCCCAGAAAATAGTACCTGACAGAGCTGCAGGCTTGCCACTTTTTTTCAAATGAGCAAGCCTGGCCTCCAAACTGATCTACGTTGTCTTGACCCAGTTTCGCTAGCCTCATTTTTGTGTTGATACCAATGAGAGTTTGTTGCATTTTTAATTGCACTAAATGTGTTTACATGAAAAGGACACAGCTTGTCAGGGGAGGCAGCGACCTACTTTCCCCTCTAAAGGCGTGTTTAAAAAAGGAAAAAAAGAATGTTGGTGTGCCAGTGGGGGGAACATCTTGAGCTCTGTGGTGGAGTGTCTGATGACTGTCGACGATTTCAACAGAAGAACTTGAGCGTTCCTTTAACAACTCGAGGTTATCAGCTGAGGGCCAGCCACCTGAGCTTCCGAACAGGATTGCTCTCAGAGCTGGGATTTGGGGACTTATGTGGTGCAAGCACCTGTAAGTGTCCTGTTTGAAATTGCAGCAGAGTTTTAGTGAGTCGAGCTGAAAGTGGGTTCCAGAGGATTCTCGCTCTGGAAGTGTGATGCAAGATTCCAAGCACAGTCCTAACCTGGAGTTAGGCTGGCACAGTTAGGCCAGAAACGTTTGGCCAGCACAAGGGCCATCGTTAAGTGCGTTTGGACCACTCTCAGAGACAGGGAGGAAGGCGCATGTTCTGCCAAATTTTCCGCTGGGCCTCCCCAAGGGTCCCAATGCCCACACTAAGCTAACTAGTTTCCTCTCCAGAGCAGCTTCAGAGGTAGCCAAGAGGGAGGGGGTTCAGTCACCCACTGGGCCTCCTCTCTTCCAGCAGCTTTACTTGGGATCACCGGCTGGCCAGCCTCCTCCAGACTGCCCCCATCGCTGACTTAGCTCATGATACCCTAAGTCTTTGAGGGTTGGGAGAGTTAAAACAGATAAAAGGAAGTACTTTTTTACCCAGCAGGTAGTTAATCTGTGGAACTCTTTGCCACAGGAGGTGGTGATGGCATCTGGTCTGGATGCCTTTAAGAGGGGATTGGACGGATTTCTGGAGGAAAGGTCCATCGTGGGCTATAGGCCATAATGGATTGTGCAACCTCCTTACAAAGGTGATGGGCTACTTCAGAGTACTGGGTGCAAGGGAGTGGCAACAGGATGCAAGCATCTTGTTGTGTCATGCCTCCCTGGGGCACCTGGTGGGCCACTGTGAGATACAGGAAGCTGGACTAGATGACCTTTGGCCTGATCCAGCAGGGCTCTTCTTATGTTCTAACACCAACAAACCCCACCACCAAACAATAGGCAGTCAGCTTGCCCAAGCCACAACTGCCTCCTCCACTAGGTGGCTCCAGGGGCATGGCAGCCATACAACAGTTCCCAATAGTCTCCCACAACAACCTTACCTTATCCAGTCCTTCTTTCATCCAATCTAACAATCCATCAGTCCGTCCAACAATCCTTCGGGCAGGCAGTCCAGCCAGTACTTACCCAGTGCTCCACTTGCCCGGTGCTCTCCTCCAGCACCTACCTGGTGCGATCACCTTCAATGATCCATCCAGCAACTACCCAGTGCTTCTCCTCCAGCACTTACCTGATGCTAACTTAATGCAGCTCCTGCTTCCAACTTTATACTGAGGCCAGCTAATCGGTGTCTGTTGTTGGGCAGGCTCTACCATCAGCCACACCCATCTGCACCTGTGCTAACCTCCCTTCATAGCCAGAGCCCTTATCAGCCTGCAGCTGTGTTCCTGCTGCAGGAGTTCTGGGATTAACCCGATAATCCCTGGTTTATTTGGACAAGGTGCCATTGCTGATACCATTCCCTCACTCCTCGGGGTATCTCCTGCCTTTTCCAATACAGCTGGCCACTCTGACTCCAAGAGGGATCCAAACATACTTTACAGTGTCCCTTGTGCTGGCCAAACTCCAGGTTAGGATTGCGCTCTTACAGGTGTATTATCTCTTTATATCTTTGTCTCCCTTGTGCTGTGCTTATCTACCTGGAAATAAAGCACAGTACACAGATATCCCAAGCAGGTTTTTTTCTCACCCAGATAAAATTGGGTGAGAAAAAATCTCACCTTTCACATTGATTCTGGAACTTCTCATTGCTCTAGGAAGGTGCGAGCATTTACTGAAGAATACCACATTTCCCCACCCTTCACCCCTTCAGATGGCTGGTTCAACCATGTTTCCACCCACTTTTCAGAGTTCATTCAAGGCTACTGAATCCCAGGGAAAAGAACGGTCACATAACTCACGTTCTGACCACACTGAATTCTTCCTTTTGCATTTCCCTGGAGCTTTCCTAAGCCAAGCCTTTGGCTTTCCAGAGCAGCTAGCACATTACGTGGCATATAATTTGCAAGGACTGCAGTAACTTCAAATGGAGTTCCATATTAGTTCTGCCCTAGTTGAAAATGTCCATTTCCATTTATCTAAATTATGAATAATACTTAATAATACAGTTCACTTGGCTTTTGTCCTAAACAGAGCTTCTGCTTTTGTGCAAATGCTGTGCAAACCAACCCAAAGGAACGAAGAAACCCACCCAAGTCCTAACGGCCAGTATATTGATTACATTTGCAATAAATCACACCGTTCTACATTTGAATCGTGTGCTGCTCCCCCCCCCCACAGAGCTCCTTACTGTGGATCCACAAATGGTTAACTTGCATTTATTTGCTTGTTATCCCATACTCAGGCTGCAAGGTTACTTTGGTGCTATCCCTTATGACAGTTTATCCCAAACTTTTGCTTTTTTATTTAACTTTTTCTTTGTCTTTTTACTTTTACTTGATCTGCTGGGCCATTGGCTGCAGCTCCCCATTAGGGTTCAAATCCTATACATTTGTATAGGGTGGCGGGTTTTCATGAAGATTCTGTGGGTCCCCTGGTTGGTTTCCACCGCTGCCCAAGGAACCATGGCTCATAGTTTGGGAACCACTGCCAGGAATTGTAAATGAAAGGAGCTAGGTTTATACTCCTCGTCCTAAATATGAACATTCATCACAATGCCATTAATAAATGTCTCTCCTGTTTCTTAGGACTTTGATCAGGCAACCCTATCTATAGTCAATTCAGAATCAGTCTAGCACCGCGATTTTCAACCTGTTGCATCCCACGGCACACTGGCAAGGTACAAATATTTTCAGGGGACACCATCAGGTTGTTCAAGGAACACTTTACTGCTGGCAGGGGGTTTACATCCCCAATGATCCTACTACAATTACTCTCCCCCAAATTCCTATAGCACGCCTGCAGACCATTCGCGGCACACCAATATGCACAGGACACTGGTTGAAAATTACAGGTCATCATCTGTTATAGATTGAAGTTTAAAGAAATGTACAGAAATGCCTTAAGAATGCTGAGGCCACCAGGTTATGTGGAACCCCACCAAATGGAAGCACCAGTTCTCACAAACCTCAGGTCTGCATGGATTTTGACACCTGCCATATACTCCTGTGAGGACTGCACCGAAGTAACTTTGCATCTGGAGTCCCCAGAAGCCCCACTTGCATCCTTCTATCTGCAGTTGGTTAGCATCATTTGGTATTGGCCTCATTCACTGTGTCTTCATAGCAGCTCACAGAATCAAGCAATTAGTTCTTCTGCAGGTGCTCATACAAATACAGCTCATTTGCTGCCCTTTCAGAGCACAATCCTAACCTGGAGTTAGGCCGGCAAAGTTTGGCTGGCACAAAGTACCATAAAGTATGTTTGGATTACTCTCGGAGTCAGAGGGGACAACACACAGACGTGAGCCATCCTCTCTAACTCCAAGAGTGGTCCAAGAGCGCTTTTCGGTAGCCTTTGTACCAGCCAAGCTTTGCTGGCCTAACTGTGCCGGCCTTACTCCAGGTTAGGATTGCGCCTTCAGTTCTGTACATTACTATACTTTTCCAGATCCCCTGAATAGGGATCAGGATTTTTTTTCCTATCATGGGTCATAGTGTGTGCCATTAGGAGTATCTTTGGTAAAAGCAATTCCACCCTTATTGAAGTCAATGAAGCTTTAACAAGCAATTCTTGCAGGAATTAGTGTCTGATATTCCACAAAAAAAGATGAAGCAGGATATTTTTCATAGCTGGCTTCCTTTTTTCTTGGTGCTGTACTATAGTCTTTGCTTAGAGCAGTTAGAAGAGGCTTTATAAATATTCTGTTGGAAACATTTTGTATCACTGGTGAATTGGCACAAAGAGGAAAATGGTTTTCTTTTTCTGTAAACCATCCTGTAAGGAGGAAGCTACAATGCCACTTGAGTGAGCTACATACTGTCGCTTTGAAGGGCTAAGTATAAGAAAAAGGTGTCAAAACTGTGAGAACTCGAGATGTGCACATATTAATGAAAGGTCATGGGAAAACAACTAATCTAAATTTTAAATAGCATCATTGCCATGTGTTGCCATGATACAACATTCTTAAGGAAGAGAGGCCAGAAAAACAGAAATTTAAGCATGCTGAAATAATGGGCATGTGACATGAAAATAGAAAACCTCGGTTACATTCTTGCTTAGCAGAATTTTATGCAAAGATTCAGAAATCAGGACATTTCCAAATAGATAGATACCTTTATTGGCATAACAAACACAAACAAACATACACAAGGTGCAAAATACAATTTTAGGAACGTCCCCTAAAGCACTAAAACTTTAAGTTGGATTCTCGGGCTGTATTAATCTTAATTATATCCAACAAAAATTTGCCAAGAGCAATCAAAGAAATCTCATCCGTCCACTGTAAAATAGAACTAAGGTAGGCTTCATCGGAAAGCCAGGGCTTTTGTTGTGGGAGAGAGGCAAAAAATTTATCCCTCGCGGCCGAATGGAATGGGCAGTGGAAAAAGATATGGGGTAGCGTCTCTACAACATTCATCGGGCAAGGACATAATCTGTCGTTAAAGGGAATATTGTTGAATCGGCCCGTTAGCACTGCCGAGGGGATTGAATTACAGCGGGCCAAAGAAATTGCCCTTCTAACTTCAGGATTATACAATAAAGAAATGTAAACCGGTGGCCTGCCTACTACCAAAGGAAGATTCCAGAACAAAGGTGAGCAAGATCTATTAGCGGCTCTTAATAGGTCTTGTGAGTTGATGTCAGCCAACCTTTGTCTAACAGTTCTTAGGGAAGCCTGGAACGGGAGAGTCCCTAGGATGTCCGGGTCTAGGCCGATCTGTTTGATCTTCCTAAGCCAACCATCAGCAGGGGGGCAGCGATCTTTTTTTAGGTAATATAGTAGGCTTGTTTGAGAGGTATCAAAATACACTCTTAGCCAGTATTTACAAGTTCTGTACCAAGCAACATTCTCGACTGGGAGTTGTCCCGTCTCGAGACATAAAGCCTCATAGGGGACACAGTTTGGCATAGCCATGATTCTTCTCAAAAAGACTGATTGAAAAATTTCTAATGATTTATGATATGCATTGATCCAGATAGGGATTCCGTAGAGGGCTTGGGAAATAGATTTGGAATTGAATATTTTGAGGGCAGCCGAAATTAGGCGGCCCCCTTCGTTATAGAAGAATCTGGAAATTGCCAATGAGGATATTTTGGCTGTCGTTTGTGCCATACGACGATGGCCAGCCCAAGAGCTATTGGCTGAGAATAGTAATCCCAAATATTTGAAGGTCCTCACCTGTTCAATTAAACGTCCATTGAAGATCCAGTTATATATTTTACGGGACTTAGAAAAGACTAAAATTTTCAATTTCTGATAATTTAATTGAAGTTTATTGGTGGACAAGTAGTCCAGACATTTGTTTATTAGTCTTTTTAAGCCCAGCCGAGACCGCGAAATAAGTACAGCGTCGTCGGCATATAAAATATCCCCACCATTTTGATGAGTATTTTATGATTGCCAAACCAGTAATAACCATGGCTTAATGCATCCATGTGCAATGCAGGTATGGCAGGTGAAAACTGTCCTACTGGAATTCTTTGAAAAGTGCTGCCACTGCTGTGATCATGCAAACACAACCCACAGGCTTCGATCAGTTGGAGCCCATGAGTTGTAAGTGATTGCAGGATCATAGCCAGTAGCAGTGGAGGCACTTTTCAAAGAACTATGGTAGAGCAATTCTGCCTCACCTGCCACACCCACACAGCACATCAGTGGCTAAGTGTGACCAATAGCATCTAAACAATTCTCTTTCATCCAGAACCACATCTCATTATTTTGTGTGGTTTCAGGGGCTTTTTTTTTTTTTGCCCCGCGAATTTCAGTTAATTAACTGATTTATAAAACAATCTCCGTTATTCTGCTGTTTCCATGACAGTAAAGAGGTTATCTGCTACCTTCATGATAACTTTCTTCAAAGGAGCAATGCCAAGATATTTCCTTAGCTAAATTGAGAGTCCCAGAGTGGATAGCAAGAGAAAAGAGGCCAAGATGCTGTCCAGATTCTTCCTCTGCTCCTGCATTGCTTGTTACTTCTAATTGTTGAGCACAGGAGGAAAAATATTATAAATAGGGTTACCCAATACAAACGAGGACAGAGTGCCTATACCTTTAATCATTGTATAGAAGACAAGATTTTGGCAGGTGCTGCTCAACATGGAAGGGTTTTAAAAAGCCACACCTGCCAACCTTTCCTCTTCTATGCAATAGTTAAAAGTATAGGCAGTCTGTCCCCATTTGTATCTAGTAAACCTAATTATAAAGGTAACAATGAGGCAGACAGCAGCCCACAGATGTGGTCATTGGCTAATGTTAATCAATCTTCAAAATCCCTTTCATGGAGCCACAGCTGTAGCAAACCTTGGCTCAAACTCTGCTTTTATTATTCAGGGACCTAGTTCCTTTCCACACTGTAGGTTTATCTGTCCTCCTGTTCACTCACTTGTGTTTGCCAAAGGAGCTTCCCAATATCATGAACCATCTTTCATTCAAATGGCCAGAATTTATTTTTAGGGGTGTGTGAGGGGGAGGGGAAGACAGGACGTTGGCCAGTGATGTATCATGCGTGGAGCCTGAGGAGCAGCTGCTCCAGGTGCAGTTCAAAGGGTGGGTGCAATTTTTGCAATATCAAAATGCAAATAACAGCACCTGCAAATATTTTGCGCCTCCCCTTTTCCAAACTCACCACCAGCGCATGGCTATATGCGATGCAACAACTCCAGGAGTTGTGATGATGTCACATCACCACCCACTTCCTTATTTGGAGGCTCTCCAACAAAGAGTTTAATGAACAAGGCATTCCAATCCACCCTCACTTTCAGCTCCTCCAGGTGTCTTAAGGAGGCACTTGAGTGGAAAGGAGGGTGGAAGCAACAGATGTTGGCAAATGGGTATTCAGCCTGATGCAAGATTTAATAACGCCAATGCACATAGGCTCCCTTTCAAACAAACAAACAACAAATCATGGTCCATGTTTTTCTTCTTTTGGATAGCACACCAAACTACCAGGCATATATACTTGAGACTCTATACAAGCCCTTACTACATATATTTATTGTTATGAGCAATAATATTCTTTCTGAAACTAAATGAGAGACAATATTTTCTGTCCCACTTTAACTTTTTTTAAAAATCGGGAGAAAGTAAATAAGTAAATATAGGGTTGGATTCAAAGGTTCCCTTCTACATACCAAAAGGCGCCAACATTTGCAGAAGGGCTAGTGTAAGAGGCCATACTGAAAAAATGAAAACCAACTCAAACACTATATGTTCACAAAACTGTTTTATTTGTAAACAACTGCTTGTAATCAATTTTAACTTTCAATGAAATTTAAATTATATTTTCTAAATGTTTGCTAAGGTGGGGCTTACCCTTGATGTTGCTAGGGCCTTTTCCTGTTTTTAAAAAAATATTTTGCCAAGGGGGAGGGGCTAAATGTCTCAGCGGGGTGGCAGG
The DNA here is from genome assembly GCA_029204185.1 of Lerista edwardsae. Taxonomy (NCBI): domain Eukaryota; kingdom Metazoa; phylum Chordata; class Lepidosauria; order Squamata; family Scincidae; genus Lerista; species Lerista edwardsae. The sequence goes on from JAJKFI010000094.1 coordinate 4,672,695, forward strand.
GAGATCCTGTTTTCTTGGGATCAATCTGCCAAACTTTCCTCATGCTGTGATTTCCCAGGCTTGGGAAATCCCCTAGTGTCCAGAAGAAGGCACAAGGGTAAGGAATATACCCCCATTTTGCAGCTTGACGTGGCGGTGACAAGCTGAAGGAGTGGGGCAGTTCTGATGCAGGCAGAGGAAAAAACCTGAGCACAGCAATGGCACACAGGACAGCTGTAGATGCCCACTTCCAACGTTGAAGACATCGTATGTTACAAGAAGAAAGTTTTAAGCGGACTTTCCATCAACTGAGGGGACAAATTTAGTAAGACTATGCTTTAGACTATTATATGCAGAAGATTTAGTCGAGAGGGTTAATGCCTCCGTTTGCCTGAAGATAAGAGCTGAAGATCGCCAGTTTGGGACAGCCGGAAGTCTCTGAGAGCGGCAGACTTCGTTAATTGCGGCTGATTAACAGCTGAGCTTCGGCTGCCTTGTGTGAGGGGGAGTTGTGCCAAAGTTCAGCCGCTTCTCTGGTGGGAGCAGGGAAGCCATTTATCAGCCAGCAAGAAGACAAATGGGTGGCCAGAAAGAAGGACTGAATCCAGAAAGATCCATCTGTATGTGTGCAGTTCTTGAAAGAGAGAACATTTCTGTATAAATTGTAAAAACCTTCGGGTTTCTGAATAAAGTCTGCCCATGTAAACCGCCTTGAGTTATAGTCATTAGAGAAATCTGGTGACCTAAGAAAGGCGGTATATAAATCCAAGTATTATTATTATTATTATTATTATTATTTAATTACCTAATTTCCTATTGTTTGGATGGAGTATTGAGCGTGTGGCGAATGCTGAAAGGAGGGGGAAGCAGCGGAGAGTGACAAGGGGTGTGAGCAGTAATGTCATGAAGGGGGTACGCGGGGGTACGTGAGTACCGCTTTCTAGGATTACAGCTGGCCCCGCCCATTCGCCCGCCCACTCGTCAACTCCGCCCTCTGCAACGTTTGAATTTCCTGCATGTTTGAGTTGCCTGCATGTTCTCAGAGCCAGGCAGGCAGGCAGGCAGCGAGCGGAGCCTTTCCTTTCCTTGCCACTGAAAAATGAGCTGCTCTGGGGTTTTAACATGATGCCAGGCCTCCTTAACATGTTCTGGGGGTGCTGTGGAATACTGTTGCAACTGTTGGGTCAGTTTAAAATCATCTGAGGCCTCAAAAAGGGCTTTTCTCATGTCACTTCCTGCCACGACATCACTTCTGGCTTATGACGTCACTTCCGGTGGGCGGGTCCCGACATGTGCCAATCAAAAGTGAGTACCTGCTATTAAATCATTTAGATGACACCACTGGGCGTGAGAGAGTGAAATGCAGGATGGCTTCTGGCGCCTCAGGGAGACTAAAGAGTGTTTTCAATATTGCTGTTCTCCCTCAGGAGACCCCAATAAGAGACTATAAAGGCAAAGACTATTCTAATAAATATCAGAGTGGGAAGTTGGTGAAGACTTCCCCCCCCCTTTCTTTCTTTTTTCGATTGGAGTTCCACACAAATGTGAGGGGCACCACCGGCAAGAGAAGCAAGAAGTTCCAGAGGAAGATACCAATTTGGATTTATAAATAACAGTTTGACTTTAAAGTTTGGCTGGGTGAGAGAAGAGGCTTAACAAGAAGGTATTTTGCCTGGGAAATTGTTTTTGGAAATCTTGGATTTGATTTGGTTTGTGAATGGTTTTCTTCCTTTTGCACTTTTTTTTCTCCCTGTATTTTTGTTCTATGGAAAGTTAAATGGCTGGATCTACTTTTTAGTCGCGGAAGGATCTTGGAGATTGTTTTTACTGCTGGGAAATACAAGTTGATCTAAACTTTTGAATTAGGGCTTTTTTTCCCCCCATCTCCTTTCTTTTTTTCCCCTCGCCTTCTTGCTTGGTTTGTATTTTGTGGATTAAATACTTGGATTGTTATGCTGGAGAACAGACTTCGAGGAGAGGCTAGACTGGACTAAAGGGCAAAGAGATTGACATAAGATCTGGACCAAATAAACAGAAGAGAAACAGACATAAGGTTTGGATTAAACAGATAGAAGGAAAATTGATATAAGACTTGGACTAAATAGACAGAAGGGTCATAGCTTCATACCTTGTGGATTAAGCGTTTGGATTGTTTTGCTGGAGAACAGACTATGAACGGCGATCTGAGGGGCGCTACCGGCAAGAGAAGTAAGAAGTTCCAGAGAAAGATACCAAGTTAGATTTATAAATAACAGTTTGACTTTAAAGCTGGGCTGCTTGAGAGAAGAGGCTTAACAAGAAGGCTTTTTTGCCTGGGAAATTGTTTTTGGAAATCTTGGATTGACTTGGTTTGTGAATGGCTTCTTTTCTTTTGCTTTTTTTCTCCCTGTATTTTTGCTCCAGGGAAAGTTAAACGGCCGGATCTACTTTTTAGTCACAGAAGGATCTTGGAGATTGTTTTTAAAGCTGGGAAATATAAGCTGATTTAAATTTTTGGATTAGGGTTTTTTGTTTTGTTTTTTTCTTCGCCTCCTTGCTGGGTTTCTATTTTGTGGATTAAGTTCTTGGATTGTTTTGTTGGAGAACAGACTCCGAGGAGAGGCTAGACTGGATTAAAGGGCAAAGAGACTGACACAAGATTTGGTCCAAATAGATAGAAGGGAAACAGTCATAAAATTTGGATTAAACAGACAGAAGGGAAACTGAAAAAGGACTAAAAGCCACATATATAAAATCAGAGCTACATCCGGAACTTAAATGGGATTCAGAAGACGAAGAATTTTAGTGGTGGAAGTTCAAGTTGAAGAAAGAAAGGCCCTGATTGTTAATATTTATGCTCCCAACTCTCAACAGGAAAAGTTTTTTTCTTCCCTACATCAAATGCTGTTAGATTATAACAGCATTTGATGAGGCTGAGGCTGAGCTTGCAACTCACAGCACCATTTGGCTTTTCCCTCC
>JAJKFI010000094.1:4675641-4773071 GCA_029204185.1 Lerista edwardsae
TTTCCCTCCAGGCAAGTACCATCTTAAGCCTTTGGCTTGCTGGAGGCGCGAGCCAAGAGGCCACCATCAGCAGAGTTACGGGTTACGGAAGATATGGCGGTGGGGGCAGGGCCGGACAGTACAGGAGAAGGAGGGTCAGTCGTAGACAGACTGTCCCTCTTTCTGGCCCTTCCCTCATCCCTCTGATCCCTGGTTCTTCTGGCAACAGTCCCCTGAGTCTGAAGCTGCTGCTTCTGAATGCCAGGTCGGTGAATAATAAGACCTCTCTTATCCATGATTTAATCTTGGAGGAGAAAGCCGACCTGGTATGTATCACGGAGACCTGGCTGGATGAGCTGGGAGGGGTTAATCTTTCCCAGATTTGTCCGCCGGGTTTCCGGGTACTTCAGCAGCCACGACTACAGGGGCGGGGAGGTGGGGTTGCGATGGTCTATCGGGATTCCATCTGTCTCACCAGATACCCTGTTCAGCAGTCCACCGGGTTTGAGTGCCTTCGCGTTGTGTTGGAGGGGCAAGACAGAACAGGGATTCTGCTGGTGTACCGCCCGCCTTGCTGCCCAGCAGTCTCCCTGCCTGAGCTGACGGAGCTGGTCTCGAGCGTGGTGTTGGAGTCCCCCCGCCTTCTGGTGTTGGGGGACTTTAATGTCCATGCCGAGGCCCAGGGAACACCTGCAGCTCAGGATTTCATGGCCTCCATGGCAACCATGGGTCTGTCTCAAAAAATATCTGCCCCGACGCATGAGGCGGGACACACGCTGGACCTGGTGTTTACTGCGGGGCAGGTTGATGGTGATCTGGAGGTGGAGGAGATTAAGATCACTCCTTTGTCATGGACAGATCACTGTCTGGTGGGATTTAGGCTCGTTGCGGCTTCTCACCTCTGCAATGGCGGGGGATCACATTTTATGATCCGCCCTCGGAGGCTGATGGATCCAGACGGATTCCTGAGGGCTCTGGGGGATTTTCCTGTTGCCAGAGTTGGAGACCCACCCGGTGCCCTGGTCGACCTCTGGAATACGGAGATGGCCAGGGCCCTGGATGAGATCGCTCCTGAGCGTCCTTTGCCCAGTCGCAGAATCGGAGCGGCTCCTTGGTTTTCTGAGGAGCTGCGAACGATGAAGCGGCAGAGCAGACGACTAGAGCGTCGGTGGCGAAAGACTCGTGCCGAATCTGACCGGACACGGGCTCGGGCCCAATTAAAAGCTTATTCCAGAGCAGTGGTGGCAGCTAAGAGGGCACACCTCTCTGCCACCATTGCATCTGCAGAGAACCGTCCGGCTGAGCTCTTCCGTGTGGTCCGCAGGTTTTTACATCTTGCCCCTCTTACTGATAGGGAGGAGCACACGGAGGCTCGCTGTGACGAGTTCGCAAAACACTTTGCAGATAAGGTCGATCAGATCCGGCATGACTTGAACGCCGCTGTGGGCATATCTAGTGATGTCCCTGGGGAACCTGTCTATCCTACCATTTGGGATTCTTTTCAGCTTGTAGAGCCTGAGGATGTGGACAGGATTCTCTGGAGTGTGAGACCTGCTGCTTGCCCGCTCGACCCTTGCCCGGCATGGCTAATTAGAGCTGCCCGGGGAGGGCTGGCCGAGTGGACAGGGAGGGTGGTGAATTCATCTCTGAGGGAGGGGGTGCTCCTGCCTGCTTTGAAGCAGGCGATGGTTCGCCCCCTCCTGAAGAAGCCCTCCCTGGATCCCACAAATTTAAACAACTTTCGGCCAGTCTCCAATATCCCATTTCTGGGTAAGGTGATTGAGCGGGTGGTGGCGTCCCAGCTTCAGAGGGTTCTGGAGGAAACGGATTATCTGGACCCATTCCAATCTGGCTTCAGGCCGGGGTTCGGGACGGAGACTGCCTTGGTCGCCTTGGTGGATGACCTGCGCCGGGGGATGGACGGGGGAAGTGCGACCCTGTTAGTCCTACTGGACCTCTCGGCGGCTTTCGACACCATCGACCATGGTGTCCTTCTGGGTCGGCTGGCCGGGTTGGGGCTTGGAGGCACTGTTTTGAAGTGGTTCCGCTCCTTCCTGGCTGACAGATCCCAGAAGGTGGTGCTGGGGGACGCTTGTTCGGCACCCCGACCTCTTAGGTTTGGGGTGCCACAAGGTTCCATCTTATCCCCCATGCTCTTTAACATCTACATGAAACCGCTGGGAGAGGTCATCCGGGGGTTTGGAGTGGGGTGCCATCAATATGCTGATGACACCCAACTTTATCTCTCCTTTCCCCCTGATTCTGAGGAGGCGGTTGAGGTCCTGGATCGCTGTCTGGAGGCAGTTGGGGGCTGGATGCGGGCGAACAAGCTGAAATTAAATCCGGATAAGACAGAGGTGCTTTTGGTTCGGAAATCCACGGCTTGGGTATTGGACTATCGTCCTGCTCTGAATGGGGTCGCACTTCCTCTGAAGGAGCAGGTTCGCAGCTTGGGGGTTCTCCTGGATTCACAGCTACACCTGGACTCCCAGGTGGCGGCTGTGGCCAGGGGAGCCTTTGCTCAGCTTCGGCTGATCCGCCAGCTGCGGCCGTACCTGAGCTGTGCGGACCTGGCCACTGTGACCCATGCCCTAGTGACATCTAGATTAGATTATTGCAATGCGCTCTACGTGGGGCTGCCTTTGAAGACGGTCCGGAAATTACAACTAGTACAGAACGCGGCGGCTCGGGTGGTTGCTGGAGCACGTCGGTTTGACTCTGTCGAGCCGCTGCTTCGGCGACTACACTGGCTGCCGGTTCTGTTCCGGGCCCAATTCAAAGTGCTAGTTTTGACTTTTAAAGCCCTTTACGGCTCGGGTCCGGGGTATTTGAGGGACCGCCTTCTTCCATATAATCCAACCCGTACTCTTAGATCATCTGGGGGGGGCCCTCCTGACTGTGCCGCCACCAGGAGAAGTGAGAGGGGTGGCGGCCAGGAAGAGGGCCTTTTCGGTGGTGGCCCCCCAACTCTGGAACACCCTCCCCTTAGAATTGAGAACTGCTCCCTCTTTGTTTATATTTCGGCGGGGGCTGAAGACCTTTTTATTCCAAAAAGCTTTTAATTGTTGACAGGCTGGCTGGTTATTATAACCCACGGGGCTTGTTGTTTTTTATATTGTTTTTAAATTTGTTTTTAATTGTGTTCTTAATTTTTGATTGTATTGTTTAATTCTGTTTTAATTGTTTTTAATTGTGAATTGTTATATTGTTTTTATATCTATATTGTAATGCCGCCTTGGGTGCCTTCGGGCACAATAAGGCGGGGTACAAATTTAATAATAAATAATAAATAAATAAATAAATTATAGAGAAATTGACTTATTTTTACTTGAGGACTTTAATGCAGTATATGATGAGACATTAGACAAAAGACCGATTAGAAGAACCAGAAGAGGAGGGACTCTCCCATGGTCATTTCTGGAATTGATTGAAGAATATAACCTGATTGACTCATGGAGAACTCAGAACCCACAGAAAAAAGAATATACTTTTTACTCAACAAGACACAATTCGTGGTCTAGATTGGACATGTGTTGGATTTCAGCTATGTGGCTGACAGACAATTTGAGACAGAGATATTGCCTAGTACTTTTGCAGACCATAATCCTGTGTTGTTGACAATGAACAAAAAAATGAGAAGATTTTTTTGGAGACTTAATACTTCTCAGTTGGATAATCAAGAATTCTTAAAATATGCAAAAACGGAAATGGAGTGGTTTTTTAAATTAAATAAGCAACAAGGAGTTAAAAATCAAACAATATGGAACTCAAGTAAGGCTTATTTTAGGCGATTAGCTATAAGTAATGCCACGAAACAGAAAGCGAATCAAAATAAAAGGATGAAAGAGCTGCGAAGATTGAAGGAAGAAGAAGATTCTCAAGATAACCCAACAAATTTAAAAATAAGACAAAGAGGTTCCAACATGAGATTAAAATAATCCAAACAGAAAAAATGGAGAAAAAATTGAAAATGGCTAAACAAGACTTTTTTGAGAATGCAATAAACCAGGAAGACGGTTAGCCTATAAACTTAAAAAGGAAAGACAGAAAAATCTAATCAGAAGCCTGAAATATGAAATTGGTCAAGAAAAAACCACAATGGAAGAGTTGAAAAGGATTATTGAAAAGTTTTATGAAGACTTATACAAGAAAAATATTGACAATCAGAAACGAGGAGTATATTTCACAGAACAATAGATTAAAATTGACAGAGGAACAGAAGACATTGATGGAGACAAAAATAACTATGAATAAGCTTACAGAAGTGTTTGGAAAACTAAAAGCACCAGGACCAGATGGTTTACCTGTGGAATATTATAAAAAATTAGAAGAGGTGCTATTAATACCATTTAAAAAGCTGATTGATGACATATGGGAAAGAGGAGAAATACCTGAAACATGGAAAGAAGCGACTATAACACTGACCCACAAACTGCAAACAGAATGCAATGAAATCAAAATTTTTAGAACTATCTCTGTTGAATGTTGACTATAAAATCTTTGTGACAATTCTAGCAACCAGACTGAAGAAGATCTTAAGTAAGTTGATACATCAAGATTAATCAGGTTCTCTATCAAAAAGACAATTAAGAAATAATATGAGAACGATAATAGATATTTTAGAATTTTATGAGATACATTCCACAAGGAAACTTGGACTAGTTTTTCTGGATGCACAGAAAGCTTTTGATAACGTGAATTGGAATTTTATGATGAAACAATTGGAAGAGATGGGATTTGGTCAGAACTTTAAAGCGATGTTGAAGGGGATCTATAATCAACAAACAGCAAAAGTAAGAGTTAATGGAGAATTAACCAAAGAGATACAGATTCAGCAAGGAACAAGGCAAGGATGTCCATTGTCACCACTACTTTTTATTTTGTCTTTGGAAATGCTTAATTCGAGAATAAGAGAAGACACAAGAATAAAAGGGTTGAAAATACTTAAGCTACAAGCCTATGCAGATGATGTAGTTTTTATTTTGGAAGAATCACTAGAATTTTTGATGGAAGATTTGAAAGCTTATGGAGAAATAGCTGGCATGAAGATTAATTATCAAAAGACTAAGCTTTTGTTGAAAAACATGAAAGAACAAGAAAAACAAGAACTAAGAAATCTGGGATTGCAACAGACTAACAAAATTAAATATTTGGGCATAATGATAACAAATAGAACTAGCTCATTAATGGAAGAAAATTACTATAAAATTTTAAAAGAAATTTAAAGAGACTATGAAAGTTGGAATAAAGTCAAGTCAAGAACCTTTATTGGCATACAAGAAATATTAACATAAACAGCCGCAACTATCAAATTAAAGGGTTAGAGTTAGGTTCATTATCTCACTAAGAAAATTGGCTACAGCATTGGTAATCGGGAGGGTAATAATCGCTGAGGAAAATAGGTAGAAGATTGGGAAAAAGAAAAGATAGAGACGATATCCACGATTCCAAATATAGTTGGCGTCGGAGGGTGTGAACTGGACAACTAAACAAAATGTGGTCTAGAGAGTCAACAGAAGTATGACAGAAAAGACATAATCTATCAGCAGATGGAATGTTGGCAAAACGACCATAGTGGAGGGCAGAAGGAGATTAGATATGTTTAATCGGGCCAACATAAAAGCTCTTCGCATACTTGGTTTAGTTAATAAAATAAAACAATTAAATGGTTTAGCTAACGCAGGGGATAAACCAAAAAAACTCGGGGAACAAGTAGGATTAAGGAGAGTATGGAAGTGGTCAAATTCAAACTGAAACAATTTGGTTTTAATAATAGAGAAAGCTTCGGGAAATTTTGTATCTACCAAGGCCTCAAGGGTGAGACCTATTGATGATAATTTGGCTTCAATAATGTTTAACCAAGGAGAACGAAATGAATCTTTTAGTAAATCAGAAAGAAGAGAGTCAGAATGATCAACTAAAAATAAACGGAGCCAATACTTGAAAGTCTGCAGCCAAGATAGAGTAATTGGGGAATGTATCCCCAACTCTAGCAACAGGGTGGCCAGACGGATGGAGTTAGGTACTCCTAATATCCGTCTGAGAAAAGATGCGACAAATTGATCAAGATGGGAGGAGACTGCTGAGATCCATATAGGGGCTCCATATAATAATTGTGGAATAATCTTGGCATGAAAAACGCAAAGCGCCGTGGGGATATATTGATTACCTGTGGAATAAAAGAATTTTGAAATAGCTTGGCTCTGAAAGGATGAAAGAGATAGGGCAGACTTTCTATGTGGTATCCAGGAGAGTTTGTGTTGAAAAAGAAGTCCTAAATATTTGTAAGTAGGAGTCAGTTGATATTTCTGGGGGCCAATGGTCCAAGAAGAAGGGCGCCATGAATTAGAAAAAATCATTATCTTAGTTTTATCTGGGTTAATGGATAAATCGTTAGATGAGCAATAAGATTGAAGTTGGGTTAAGGAATATCGTAGTTCAGATTTGGTGAGGGATAAAAGAATCATATCATCTGCAAACAATAAGATAGTGAGGGGAGAACCATTAAGTGAAGGGGGGAAGCACCTGGGGAATTAAGGAAAGACGGGAGGTCAGCTAAAAATAAATTAAAAAGAAGGGGAGCAAGCACACAACCTTGTCTAACACCTTTATTAAAGGAAATTTGGGGGGTTAAGTCAGAAGAACTAAAACTAGAAACTCGTACCTGGCAAACATTCTTAGAGTGTAACTGTTGGAGAAGAAAAAGTAAACGGGAAGTTGGAATAAACTACAGCTATCTTTGATGGGAAGAGTAGCGGCAATTAAAATGACGATATTACCTAAACTTATGTTTTTATTTCAGACGATTCCTGTTATATTAAAAGATTTGAAGTTACCGGACTCTATATGTTGGTGGATTCTGGACTTTTTATCACATCGCTCTCAAAGGGTTAGGATGAATGAACACACCTCTTCTGTAAAGATCCTCAACACTGGCACTCCTCAAGGCTGTGTATTAAGCCCACTTTTATTTACTACTAGCTTTTTGTGACCCGGCGTTGCCCGGGGGGACAAATTGTCCCCAGGGTCTATTAGGAGAAGGAATGAGTTTGTTCTGCAGTGTACCACGTTTGGTGCACAACGTTCCAGGCGTTCCTGAGTAATGGTGGAACATACACACAAATATACAGACATCCCTCAAAAGTATGAAATAGTTAGATCCATATATAGAAATATAGAACTCGTCCCTGAGATAAGAAAGTATTGAAGACCTGGAACCCAAAATGCACACTATCACTGTGAAGTGAATGAGGAAACAGGGACACAATCAAGTAAAAGAGCCAAATGAAACAGTCATACTCACTGACCAAGGTGTGCAAGTCGTGTGGCAGGATAGCCCTGAAGTATGAGAAAGTGGAAGAGGTGGGTCAGCTAGCTCTCTGGAAATAGGCCCCTCTCAGATCCGAGTGGGTGCTGGAACTCTCTGGATCCTTTGCAACTCTGTGCAAAGTGCAAAGCAGTTTCACTTTCGGTTTGGCTTAGTCCCTGTGTAGCCTGCAGAATCGTTTGTGACCACAGGGTGGCAGCAGACCTGTAGTCCAATGCAATCCCCTTGGTTCCTGATGATCTGGCCCCCCTCCCCAAAAAACGGGGGGCTGTAGGGGGGTCTGACCCCCGCAGTATTCTTTGCCAGGCTGCAAGGTACGTGTGTGCCAAGTTTTGTGGCAGTCGGTCCAGGCGTTCCCGAGCCTATGCATAACATACACACACACACACACACACACACACACACACACACACACACAGACAGCCACATACCCACGTCCGTTTTTATATATATAGATTTATACGTCCGATTGCACTTCTATCCATCTGAGCAACAAGATTATCAAGTTTGCTGATGATACAACTTTGGTAGGGCTCATTTCTGATAATGGGGACGTGGTGGCGCAGCGAGTTAATCCGCTGTCGCTGGGCTTTCAACCGCAAGGTTGGGAGTTCGAGACTGCGTGACGGAGTGAGCTCCCGTTGCTTGTCCCAGCTCCTGCCAACCTAGCAGTTCGAAAGCACCTAAAAAATGCAAGTAGATAAATAGGGACCACTTTGGTGGGAAGGTAACGGCGTTCCGTGCGCTACAGCGTAGAATCATGCTGGCCACCATGATCGGACAAAAACGCCGGCTCACAGGCTTTGAAACGGAGATGAGCACCGCCCCCTACAGTCGGTCACGACTAGACCATTCGGTCGTGGGGAAACCTTTACCTTTACCTATTTCTGATAATGATGAGTCTGCCTATAGGAATGAAGTTTATCAGTTGATCCTTTGGTGCAAAGTAAATAATATTATTTTCAATATAAACAAGATGAAGGAATTTATAGTGGACTACAGGAAGAACAGCTCGGACATCCAGCCGTTGTATATCGAGGGTGTTATGGTAAAACAGGTGGAGGAATGTAAATTTCTGGGTATTACCTTGAAACAAGATTTAACGTGGGGTGCAAATACTACAGTCCTTGAAAAAAAGGCCCAACAACTATTGTACTTTCTGAGACTTTTAAGATCACAACAATTGCCAGAGAGTCTGTTGGTTGCCTTCTATCGAAGCTCTATAGAGAGCATCTTATCTTATTGCCTCTGTGTGTGGTTTAGGAGTTGTACAGGGGTGGAGAAAAAGGCACTCCAAAGAGTGATAAAGAGGGCACAAAAGATATTGGTTGTCCTCTTCCCTCTCTGGAGGATTTGTACAATATGGGATGTAGTATTGAGAGATTCTTCACATCCGGGACACTCAATGTTTGATATGTTACCGTTGGGAAGAAGATATAGAGTGCTGAAAGCTAGGACAAGCAGATTTAAACATAACATAGTTTTTACCCAAGTGCTGTGATCAGGCTAAATGCAGAGTTTTGAATTTGGTGGTCTAAACAATGTATATCTCATGGTTGTATGGTTTTTAGTGTTATTTTAATTGTTGTTTGTATATGTCATTTGGTGTTGTCCAGTTGTATGATGCGAAGAGCACCTCATTTCGTTGTTCTCATACCTTTACAATGACAAATAAATTTCTATCTATCTAAAAAGAACTTTTTTTAGGAATTAGACAAGATGACTAAAACGTTTCTTTGGCAAGGGAAGAAACCATGAATAAGACTGAAATTACTACAAGACTCTAAAGAGAGAGCAGGTTTTGGCCTACCTGATTGGGAACTGTATTATCAAGCTGCAGCCTTAAACTAGATTAATGAATGGGCTTACCCCTCGGATAAAAGGACAGTCAAACTTGAGATCTATGATCTTCAGATTGGCTTACTTGCATTTTTGATATATGACAAGGCAAAGTACTTCAGTGGATTTAAACATCACTGTTTAAGAAAAGCTCTATTATGGATTTGGGACCAAGTAAGATATAAAATTTATTACAAAATACCAAGTTGGATTAACCCATTGGAAATAGGATCAAAACCGGAGTGGTTCAGAGAAGACCAAAACAGAACGTATTTTGAAATGCTGGATGGAAAAGGCAAAATATTAACTAAGGAACAAAGGTATCTATTTAGATTGGTGGTCTGAAATACGATTAAACCTAGATTAAAAGAAGACAAAAAGATAGGAATCTATGAAAAAGAAACAGATTTTGATAAAATATTTTTAGAAGATAAAGAGCAATACATAAAGAAGATGAATACACATCTCCTTAGAATGAAAACAAAGGATGAGATGGTAAAGGATGCAATGATCCAATGGGCTAAAAAAATTGGCTATAATATCCCTTTAGAAGAATGGGAGAAAATTTGGACAACCAACATCAAGGTTACTAAAGCTACATCGTATAAAGAGAATTTTATATAAAATGTTCTATAGATGGCATATAACTCCAGAAAAAATATCTAAGATGTATGAAGGGACTTCAAATAAATGTTGGAAATGTGAAATAGCAGAAGGAACTTATTACCATGCATGGTGGACCTGTCCTAAGGTTAAGAAATACTGAGAGACTATACACATAACCTTACAAGAGATTTTGAATTGTGTGATTCCTTTTAAACCAGAAATGTTCCTTTTGAATATATTATCAGACATACAAGATGTATAAAAGAAACATATCATTGTTCACGTTATAACAGCAGCAAGGATACTTTTATGGTGGAAAAGCACCGAGATACCGAAGTTAGAACATTTGATAGATAAAATATATGAAATAGCTGAAATGGATGTGTTGACTAAAAGATTGAATGAAGGAAATTAGACAGAATTAAGCAATATTGGAAACCATTTTACAATTGGATTGATAAACAATGCTGATACGATAAGAATAATATAAAAAGTAAATTTGTAATATGTAAAAAGCATAATCGGTAATAGATAGATGTATTCCCAAGATGCTGATGATCAGAGAATAACTTTTAGAATATCATTATGTTTGAATGGATGTACTTCAACGGTTGTTGTTACCCTATGTTCATACTTGTTGTCTTACCTTATACCTTTGTCTTTCCTTATACCCATTCCATATCCAATTAAAAAAAAATATTTTGCTATGCTTCTGTAGGCAGTGGTAACTTGAGCAGTAAAGCACTGACCGCATTTCAGGTGGCACTTTTTTTTTGTCTAAAATGTTCCACAAAACAACCTTATGTTACACTTTCCAGTGAAAAAAATCATGATGAACTCTCCCAGCAGCCATGTAGTTTGGATGCAACCCAGAATCAAACTCCTCAGATTTCAAGATAATTTAAGAATGATAATGTTATTAAACAAATAATTTATTTTAATAGTTATTTTTTAATAATTAATGTTTTCATCATCATCATCATAAACCACCAGACTCATATGCCCTATAACCTGCTCAGGGCCCCTATGAGTTGTGATTTCTTTACAGCAAGGTGTGACCTATTTTTTAACAAGGTTTACAACCACTGCTACTAGTCAGAGCCTAAAGTTAAGAATACTTCCTCTTAACTTCTAAATGCCCTCCCAGACTACACAAGTCCCAATTATTTGGACTTTTCCAATAGTTTGGTAAGCGTGTCCAATTAATAAACTGGTTCCCCTGGTTCCCAAAGACAAACTAAACATTAATTGAATTAATTGTAATTTATTTATAACTAGGGTTTACAACTAAGGAAAGCTTATAAGCAACTAACTGAGATACCTCTTAAAATAATACTAGAAAACTAGGCTCCTGTCTCTTACTGGCCCCTAATGGTTCACCTTGATTTCAAGACCATAATTTTAGTCTTGCCAAGCGAAGTCTTCAGGTGGCTGTTTCATCAGATCTGGTCTACAGGAGTCTTGCTTCTCTGAAGTCTTAATGGTGGATGATGATCCCTCTCCTCCAATCCTTGGTATTTTTATACCTTTTTTTGGCACAACCATTTATCCAATCAGGGTAAAGGTCGCCCTCTCCTGATTGCGTTATCAGCTGATGGAACCTCCATGATTGAATTTGCTGTCTTGACCTCAGCTGTAACCTCACACCTTTTGCAGACCAAGAAGGTGATAGGTTAGTCTTGATTGAGTTTAGGAGTGAACTGATTACTATCAGCTGACGTTTTTTGCAGCTTCAGCTCACTCCTGCAAGATTAAGTTATGTCAAAATGGAGTCAAGCCAGGGCCTAGTCTTCCTTGGCTCTTTACAATCATCATAATCATCGGCCATTATTTTGAATCTAGAATTCATACCTAGATCAGAGGTATCTCATGTGGAATTATATTTTCCATGTCAGTACATCCAGTGATGAGATTGTGCAAAGTAAGAGGATGGCGCTTAAGCACAGCCAGAGGGACCCCCTCTGACAAAAAAGCCCAGGGGGGTGGTTGTTCCGTATATACATTAAATACCCTTCTTTCCTTGATTCAGGCATGTTCCGGAGTGGAATTCTGATGTTGGTAACTGGCTGTGGAGCCACAGCTGTCGTGAACCTTGGCTCAATCTAGGCTTTTATTATCCAGGGTCAACTGACCAGAGACCAAAATGGCACCCCAGACACAGAGCTTCCGTGATAGCTCACCATTGATTCAACTTTGAATTCCTTATCATATCAGTAGCCCCTCCTCCGCCCGCCCACCCCCTTTGGGGGTGGTGCACAAACTGCATGCGCAAGTTATCCTGGCCAAATAAGACAAAACAATTCCCTGATCTGAAATGTGTGTTTATTCATGCCATATATAAACCAATAAAAACAAAGTTGTTTCTCCTAATCCAGTGATTTTTAACTGATGTGCCATGACACATGGGTGTGCTGCAAATGGTCCCTAGGTGTGCTGCAGGAGTGTGGGGGAGATTAATTTATTAGTAGGGCCTTTGGAAGATGTAAGCCCCCCCCCCAGCTGTGTGGGGTTCCTTGTCAATTGTCAAAAAAACTGATGGTGTCTCCTGAAAAATTTAGCACCTTGTCCGTGTGCCGTGAGATGGAAAAGAAAGATGACATTTTTGGTGAGGCATGATTCAAGTGTTCTTTGCTGAGCCATTGTTTTCATGTAACCATAAAAATAATTTAAGACATTTCACTGGGCATGGTCCCAAAAATCAACTTACTATACATACATACCTATACATTATATTTAAAAGAAGAAGTAAAGACCCTTAAAGAGAGGATACCAAAGGAGAGAAATAAAAGTACATTTACACATCTTAAGAATTTACAACATTATTTAAAAGAAAGCAAGTTCTGGAATGATTGTAACCTGCACACCGATGGAGCCCTTATAGCACCTGTTTCTTCAGACTGGAATGATTTGACATTTTGGTTTATGTTCAGCATTTTGCTGAAATGCAGGTAACAACTCGAACTGCAGATCCCACCAGCAGATCAGAAACTGAAAGCACATGTCCGTCAACATCATTAAGTTGTCAGATAAAAATCAGTACACTTCTCTTACAGGAGGAGATAGAGTTGCTCTACGTAGCGGGGCAGAGAGAAGAAAGTTGTGTCAGGAACCTGCTCCCTTCAGTGTATGTGGCTGGCCAATGGATCAAAGGCTTTTGGAAATCCTGGAAGAGTTGTTCTTGCTGCTATTTAAACATCTGCACCCCATTCTAGCTAGGATCACTATGGCATCTGTGCACATCTCCATAGATGGACAGGGAATCCAATTGCCAGAGCTACACAATAATCCTTGGCATTTGTATAGTATGTTTTCAGAATGCAAAGCATTTCACATGTATTATCCTAATGCAATGATCCCCAAACTGTGCACTGCGGCACACTTAGGCACTGTGGCGTATTCACAGGAGTGCCATGGGATGTCCCCAGCAGTCTTGTCTTCCTAGGTGCCACCATCTTGGATCATGTAAGATCCAAGAAGAGAGAAGAAGAGGCTGCCACGAAAGATGGGCACCATGACCGGTTTTGGAACCACTGTCCTAATCAGGGCTGGCTCCAGGAATGGTGCAGCCCAATGCGGGGCATTCCTATGGGGTCCCCACCCTCCCTGTGAGACCCTCCTCACTCACCAAGAAAAGTGCTTGTGGTGCTACACGTGGCACCTGGAAATAGTTGATGGTGACATGATGACATCATTGCAGCCTGCTTCCAGGAGGCCCATTTTGGGCCATTTGGGGGAGGGACAGGTGTGAGGGGCCCAAGGTAAAGCTGCTCTGCTCACCCCACTGACTTACAGTTCATAGAAATCCCAGCAGCTGCAGCAGATATATGCTTGCTGTGCTGGTGTGGGGCCCCCCAAAGTGCAGGGCCCAATGTATTGACATTGGTCATAGTGGCTTGAGAATTCTGTAAAGTAAGTGTTATTCCTCCCATACTGCCACCAGAAACTGAGGCTGAGAGGGAGCTGCTTGCCTAAGGCCAGATAGTAAACTCAGGCAAGAGCTAAGATTCAAACCAGGGAAGTCCTGATTCTCAGCAGAGTCTCATAGCCAGGACAACATACCAGATCTCTATATTCATGAGGATCCTTTTAAAGAACAAAAATCCAGGAGATGAGGTGCAGGTCAGGCCCCAGATGACATGGAGCCAAATGTGAAGATTGTGTTCAGCACTTCCTTCCTTTGTTTGAATGTTTTGCTTTTTATTGCATTTGTAGCTCCTTTCACAAGATTGACATATGATAGACATGCATGATTTGTCCCTGTCATAAATGCCACATATAAGTCAATCAAGACAAAACTTGCTTCTTCAAATCATATAGACTAGTGACACTTGAATTTTAAGAATGATTGGAATGCCTGATGCAACCGCCACCGCCCCCCCAAGTACGGTGCTCCAAGCCCCCTGATTGGCTGTTTGGAGGGGATTCATTTCCTCTGCTTGCTGCTCCCTGCCAAACAGCTGGCCAAAGGGAAAATGGGCTCATTGGTATTGGATAAGAGCAAATACTTGCATTTATGTTTATACAATTTCTAGGGTTCCCCCCTCCCAATAATCTGAGCTGGATAACAAGAATACTGAAAGTAAATTAGTTACAACTGGTTATTTTTCATTATTTTATACAAATTGAGTAAAAGTAAAGGTTTCCCCACGACCGAATGGTCTAGTTGTGACCGACTGTAGGGGGCGGTGCTCATCTCTGTTTCAAAGCCTGTAGAGTTGGCGTTGTGGTTTTTTTTTGTCCGAGGACAAGCTTCTGTGGTCATGTGGCCGGCGTGACTCTACGCCGTAGCGCACGGAACAACGTTCCCTTCCCACCGAAGTGGTCCCTATTTATCTACTTGCATTTTAGGTGCTTTCGAACTGCTAGGTTGGCAGGAGCTGGGACAAGCAACAGGAGCTCACTCCGTCATGCTGTCTTGAACTCCCAACCTTGCGGTCAAAAGCCCAGCAACAGCGGATTAACTCGCTGTGCCACTACATAAATATAATGTAATTTAAAATACGTAATTTAAAATATGTAAAATAATGCAAATTGAGTACATACCAGCAATTGATGTACATAGTGTGAAAATGAGTACCCCATCCCTATTATGTACATAGTTGGAAGGTATGCAAGAACAGGGCCGATATATGCAGGTGGCCCCAAGCTATTTGGATGGCCAGGGACTGGAGTTCTTTATAAGGTTAAAAAAATAGCATACTGATAATATGACAAAAACACTGTAGACAGACTGAAGTACTGCTGGTTTGATTTGATTTTGATTGCAACTCAAAGCAACTTCAAATAGGTAACAAAAATTGGAACATACAAAGACTGTTGGGTATTATTCACATCAGAACTTTTCAGAGCAGGGCCAGATTAGCAGACCAGAATCCATACAGTTGATGCAGGTCCCTGAATCCAGGACTACTTACAATCGGTAAAATATACACAGTACAACTTATGGATATCAATGTTTCCTTTCTGGTAACAGAAATACATTTACTTACAAAACAAAAACAGAGCAGAACACCAGCATAACTAATTTTTACTCTGGGGGGGCAAGAGGATAACACAAGCAATTCCACTGCAATGTGTTCCAAAAGAAAGCTTATATCAAAATGGACTAAAGCTGGAAATTTTGAATTAAGGCTTTGGGCTTCATCTTCAGTGGCAAGGGAGTGGCAACAGGATGCAGGCATCTTGTTGTCCATGGAACTCCCTTAGGCACCTGATGGGCCACTGTGAGATACAGGAGGCTGGACCAGATGGGCCTTTAGCCTGATCCAGTGGGGCTCTTCTTATGTTCAGTGGGTGTAAATGATGGTGTCCCCCATTCAGTCACTTCTGAGACTGAATCTGGTGGTTGAGATGTTGATCTACACACCACTAGCCCCTATTAACCTATTATTATTTGTTATGTACCAAGCCTATATGCTATACTTTATGGGAAAAAAAAACCCCTATGGTATTTTGAGTCTGATACCAGAAGATATCACTGTGTTTATACTAGCAGGTCACCAGGCACTTTATTTCAAGATGTTGCACCTCTAGTGCCAGATGGTTGCTCTAGTTGTAGCGTCGTCCACTTGGATTGAGGCCTTGCCTGATCAGACCGGAAAGCGATTCCCGGTGAGCAAAATATCTGGTTTCTAATGAAAAACCCACCCTGTACTGATGTCATAATGTGATACAGCCTTGCTTCCCCCTTGCCATGCTTCTGGTCTACGTTGCTAATCTTCTTGGTCACAAAGGCAGTATAGAAATATAAAAAATAAATAATAGAATGAAAAGAAAACCTAGATGTCTATTTAGACAAAATGCCAAGCAATGATGCACTGTCCCGTTTTCTAATTACTCACAAGGAATTTACATTTACTCCTTTTTCTGCTAATATGTTTTACAGATAAAAATATATAAGTCAAACCTTTCTTATCACATAAGAAAGTATTCACAAGACATACTCATTTCACAAGTATTGGTTTGTTTCCCTATGGATGTCCTTTAGCTATTTTGCTTCCCCTGGGTATGCTCCTGTCTCTTTTCCACACTACTTGTTTATCTCTGGCTCCAAGAGGTATGGGCCTGTAGATTAGCTGCAGGATAAAGATTTCTGCTGTAATTTCCTGGATATGGATGTATATATTGCTGCGAGGGGCAGAAAATCATCCTCTAGGTAAAAATTAATATAATTCACTAATGTATAAATAGAAGTAAAGGGGGGGCGTGGGCGTCCTGTAAGAATGGCCTTTTTAAAAAGTACAGATTCAGGACATAAGAGTCTCCACCAGCTTTACATTCCCCAAAGGTGAGAATGTGAACTTGCCATTCAACACGGAGAAGATGACATCTGGTCATAGTCTGGACATTTAAGGAGAGCAGGGTAATTGCTGTTCATCTGGAGAGAAGCATCACTGGAGATATCGGAAGGGCTTCGCCCACGCACCCAAGCATCTGGGTGCAGGAACTGGCCGGAGTAGTCGGAGCAGTTGCTAAGCCGCGGACGGTAGAAGCCCGGATGAGGCCTGTACAGCTCCTCAGCTGTATATCGCTTCATGAACAGGTAGACGGACATGACCCCGGCACTCTGAAGGAGAGGGGAAATCAAAGCTATGCTCATGCTTGTGGAAGGTGCTGGGACTGACACTGCTAGAATATGACAGTTCCGAACAGACAGGCAAGCCACAAAATGTTCAGTTACAACATGGGCAGGCCATTCTTACCTAAATCCCCGTGGGGTGATATAGTGGCACTGGATTGGCTTCTGATGCATCCTGTGGGGGATTTTCCAGCTGCTGGAAGTCTCCGTGGGGTGGAGGGCATTTGCCCAAGCTGCTGCTATGGGGTAACTCGAACAGACACCAGCCATTGGGCTGGTGCGAGTCCGCATTGCTCTGCGTAAGTGGATCAGGCCTGGGAAGGGACTCGGGATTCCCACCTCCTCCGGGCTTGATCCATTCTCCTCCCCACCCAATATCCTGCCCCTCCCCTCTCTCCCCTCTCCCCAATCCAACCCTCTCCCAGCCTCCCTCCAACCCCCCAACCCCCTATGCTGGCTCAGCACCGCCAGCAGGCATCCATGTCCATTGGCGTGTCCAGCTTGTGGCCAACCCGCGTGCACTGCCCTGGTCAAGTTTTCGACAGCCATAAAGGGGGTTACACTGGCAGACCACGTATTCCACCAGTGTAACCCAATAGGTTTGAGTTACAAACCAGTTATAAGTGTGTTCTCTGATGTTCATTCCCCTGCCAAAATTTCTTTCAATTCACTTCTCTTTGGTTCTGTCTGTGACATAAAAGGAGTAAACACACAACCCACAAATGTGCTAAAGGTCAAATTCATCTAGGGAAAGTCCCTGACAGCCCAAGTATGCAAGGCAATGGAGAAATGTATTGAGCTTGAATGAAGAAAACTACAAATTGGTGCTTCTAAAAACACATTAACTGTGGTCTAGTTGGCATAATCATTCTTGGATAGAGTTTGGCTTTTGGCGCACAAGCACTACTTCCAGTCCGGCATGCATATGTGAGCAAACGTTTCTTGTGAACAGATACACACCAAAGCGGTTTTCACTAAGTGAAAATTCATTTCTCACACCATGTGACACTGCTGTAGAGATATTGCTACACCATGATAGGCAGAAATACTGACACAAACATCAAAGATGACTAATGGGTGATATGCATTCAGCTGGACTAGGTAGTAAAACAAATTTTCAAAATATGTCAACATTGACAAATTTTGAAAATTTCACAAAGTTTGGATTCTGATTTCAATACCTAGCAGAAATATTTGGGCATTCCAAAGTTGCAACATTGGACATCAGAGTTTCACTGTTTGTTTTTGCCTACAAAATGTTTCCTGATTTATTTAAACCATTGAGGGCACCTTCCAAAAGGGGCACTGGGCCATTGCAAGCTGCTTGTGGTGGCCCAGTGCTGTAGCAAATGTGCCATCAGGCAGCAGCGTTGGCCCAGCTACACTGCGGATGACTAGTAAGCTGTCCCCACACTGGCCAAGTTTGGCCAGTGTAAGAGCTTTTGGGGGCAGTAAGATGGGAGGGGTGGAGGGAGGGTGGAATGGGGTAGAGGGAGGGCAGCCCCACAGGCGGTGTGGGGGGGGGGAAGAGCCAGGATCTGCCTATTAGGCCAGATCCTGACCCCCGTCCCGGGGCTGCACTGTTCTGTTGAATCCAGGCAGCTAAATAGCAGGCACAGATCCAAGCAACCCCATAGGGATGGCTGGGGCTTACCCCAGGGTATGGGGACAAATGTCCCCAGGGCCAGTTCTAGGAGCAGTGTGGCCCAATGTGGGGCATTCCTGCGGGGGCCCCCACCCTCTCCGCAGAGCCCCACTCACCAAGAAAAGCACTTGTGGTGCCAAGCACAGCACCGGGAAATGGTGGTGACATGATGATGTCACCGCCAACTGCTTCTAGGAGGCCCATTTTGGATGGTTCAGAGGCAGGGGCAAGTGGGAGGGCCCCAAGGTAAAGCTGCTCTGCTTGCCCATTTGACTTACAGCCCCTAGAGATCCCAGCTGCTGCAGCAGGCAATTTGCTTGCTGCGCTGGTGAGGGGCCCAATGTGACAACATGGATTACATTGGCTTAAGGCCAGCCCTGAACGTCCCCTTGTCCCATAGTGAGCTCCAGCAGCCCTCAAACGTGCACTGGGTACAGCGCAGGCCTGCCAGCCTGCCTGCTCCGGTGCAGGTTAGGATTGGGCTGTGAATGCGATTAGCGCGACTGGGCTGTCAAAAGATGACAACTATTGCACGGAGGAGCCTGTCCAATGCCAACTGTCCCTGAAAAAACCCACTGGATGCTACATGCTTATGTTGAATCTTGAATATCCTCTATAAAAAGCCAGAGAGGGAGCATTTGAGATGAATGGGTAGGAGGGGAATGCCAATTCACTTCAGTCCTACGTGACAGGGAGCTGCTCTGGAAACTGTGAGCTCCATCCATCCCCTTTCCTGTGACACTGTGGGAAACTGTCCGCCCTTCATCATGTAGGAACAATTTCTTTGCACAGCTGTGCCAGCCTGGCAGGACCCGTTCACTGGGTAGCATGCCTGCTCTTGTTTGGGGCTCACAAAGGCAGAGCTCCCTTCTCTCCCCAGGCAAATAAGCGTTCCTCGCCGGCATTGCAGTGAACTCGCAACCAAGACCTACCTCTGTCAGAAGGAAAGAGATAGCAGAGAAAGCAAAGGACCAGCCGTATTTATAAGTGAAGTACGTCTCCGAGTCCTTGGTTCTGTTAATCATTTCGTCATTGATGCTGGAGATGTAGAGGACGAGTCCCACAACCAGGGATAAACCTGAGAAGCAAGAGGCTTGGAGTCAACATGCAGGCGCACACCGAGGAAAGCACTTTCTCGCAGAAAAAGCAACGTTCAGGCACTGCTTCAGAGGCAAATTGCTGCTTCAGGCAGGTGATTTTTGCTTTCAAACGGTGGGGGTGGCAGAAGGAAAAGACTGAGAGTGCAATCCTAACCTGGAGTTAGGCCAGCATACTTGGGCCAGCATAATTAGGCGAGCATACTTAGGCCAGCAAAGTTCGGCTGGCACAAGGGCCACCGTAAAGCACATTTGGACCACTCTAGGAGTCAGGGAGGATGTAATGGCACACAGTCTGTCCACTGGCCTCTATGACTCCAAGAGTGGTCCAAACATAGTTACAGTGTCCCTTGTGCCAACCAAACTTTGCTGGTCTAACTGTGCTGGCCTAAGTCCAGGTCAGGATTGCGCGCTGAATGTCCTTCTCCTGTGTGCCCCAGTCCTGACCAGAGTTGAGCCCCTGACTGGCTGATAGCGACAAAAAGTTTCCAGTGGGGAGCATGCTGAAAGTGCCTACATTGGTGTGCATGCCTACCTGAGCTATACAAGAACATCTGCAACCTGGGCTAGGAATGTGGATAAGGTAAAGCCAGGATATTGAAGTCGCATCTACAGTCATTTGGGAATGAGCTCCTTTCACTGAATGAAGCCAAGTGTGTCTGTTTCTGTTCTCGTGCCCAGTTCTTCTGGACTGCATGTACTCGATGCAAGCAAAAGCTTTTAAGCGCCACAGTCACGGCTGCTTGTTTAACATGCTCCTAATGCTCTGAATGATACATTAGGAATGGTGTTCACAGCTTCTTCTTGAGTTTCAGACCTTCCGCATTGATGCAGGTCATTTTAAGTGCAAGCGCTGTGATCAGGCTCGGTCCAGGGCTGCACAGAGAGGAAGTAGCCCGTTTCACTTTCAACAAATGGTTGGGCATATTGGTAGTGTTCAAGCACCTCAGGAATCTTTCCACCTACACCTAGGCTTGATTGATGTGTAGGGAAATAGGGTGGGGGTCATGAACTAGGCAAGCTGGCATGGCAGAATCTGAGCAGACCTCAAAAATGTCCTGGACTTTTTTGTTCCAGCAATCCAGTTGTGCTCCTGCCTGGATCCTCAATGTGCTCTAGTAGAGTCATGTAGGAAGACTACAGAAGGGATGAAAAGTCAATGTCCCATCACTCTAGGACATGTTTCTCAAACTGTGGGTCAGGACTCACTTGGTGGGTCCCGACTTGGTGTCAGGCAGGTCATGGAAAGCTGGGAGCAGCCATCTTGGAAGCTGCAGACCTTACTCTTGCTTTATTACTTTTTGTGAGTGTTAACGGTTTGAATTTTCAAGTAAGGGTTTTTAAAATTTTGTTTTTAGTTCAGTGCTTTTACATAATATTTCATCCTAATTTTGCTTTCTGTCAGGGATGTTTCATGGTTGCAGTCCAAGAATGCCAGTTTGCATTCCAAGAGTGCCATTTTATTATGTCACAATGATTGCACTTCCTGCTTGATGACACCACTTCCAGGTTAATGACATCACTTCTGGTAGGTCCCGACACAAGTGACATTCTAAAAAGTAGGTCCTGGTTTAAAAGGTTTGAGAACCACTGCTCTAGGCTAAGGCGCTCACATGGATACAAGCTTACGGGTCTCTGCTAGTGACCACCACCACCACCCCCATTAAGAGGGGAGGGTTTTTTAAACACCTGGGGGTCATGGCCCCTAGGTTGGGAACCACTGTTCTAGTATATTATCTGCTAAATTGTTTCTGGCCTCTATTCCAATTCTTAAAAATCCAGGATCACTTTAACAATGCGACTGCACATATCTTTATCACGCTGAAGGCCACCCTCTTTTTGTACTCATTTGGTTTCCCATTAAAGAGGTCATTTTTCCAATAGCAGCTGTAAGGTCAGAAATTACCCTTTGGACTTAACAAATTATTAAGAATTATTCATACTGGGGCTTGCTCTACACTGCCTAGAAAAAGCATGAGTTTTCTTGACAAAGGCCCATGGAAATCCATCTTGAATTCTGTGCCAAGGGTCTAGTTTGCTATACATTTATCCTGGGTATTTTTTAACATCTTATTTGCTTTAGGCAAATATTATCTGGGTGAAACGAACTGATTATTTTATACTTGGAACTAGCAATGCAGGTGCTGATGCAAAACCATGGCAACATATTCCAGTGGAGCTAGAGAGATGGTTACAATATTGGGCAAAGTATGCCATATGCTAATTTTCTTAATAATTTTTTTCAGTCATTATCCTTTTCAGATGGGAACATGAGACATATGAATACAGAATAAGGAGGAAGCAAACATAGAACCAAAGTTTGAGATCTTAAAACTCACCGGATAGAATGAAGAAGATTCCAGACACAAAAGCCAGGATGGTTCGGTGTGGTCGGATATGCCCAATGTTGCTCAGAATAAACCCAATAAACATAAAAAAGAGGCTAACCAATGGGAACGGAGTGGCCGAACGAATCATCTCTGTGAAAGGGAATAAGGGGAACAGAATATGAAAAAAGTGAGTGCCCCTAGAACAGTGGTTCTCAAACTGTGGGTCCATGGCCCGCTAGTGGGTCATGACCCAATTTTTGGTAGTTTGCAAAACTGACAGAGCAGATTAGGTTATGTGCACCAAGGGTTAAACAAGCTGCAGCTTGCGGTGGGGGGGGGGACTGTAGCCCAATCATCTTCAAATGCCACACCCCAAAAAGTGGCCCAAAATGCATGCAAAATCATAAAACTTCAGACTGGCACCTGGTGGAAATGGCCCACTCCGGGTACTCCAAAGTTCCCGGACTTTCTTTCCTGCAATATGCACACCCAGCTCTGAGAAAAACTGCAGTCATACCTGTGGTTGGACTGTGTCTGAGCTTGGGAATGGTGCAGTTTTATTATATGATTTTGCATGCATTTTGGCCCATTCTCAGAATGGCATCTTGTACATTAGCCACTTCGGGTACTCCAAATTTCCCGGACTTTTTTCCTGGCAATACGCACACCTAGTAATGTCAAATCCAGTTGAAAGAGCTTCCGTTGCAATTTTTTTGATTTGAGGGGTCTTTTGGAGCTAACTGCAATGGATAAAAAAAACAACAACAAAATCTCATCCTGATATTTTATACTGCGCAGGTGGAAAGTTGGTTAGGATTGCACCCCTAATCTGCCCTGTTCATCCATTTTAGAAAAAACCCATCAACAGCTGAAAAAGGTGGTCCCATCAACTCCATGTGCGTTCAGTGAATCTTTAGTACAGCTAATCTGGATATCTCATTTCTAATGTTATATATATACACTGGCCATGAAAGTCTTAGCAGCTTATTAATCAAATAAAAAGCAATGTGTTCCCATATGTAAAGAATTTTTTGTCTTTGTTTGGGGGAGGGGGGGGGGTTGACACACCAGCAATGCTGAGTTACAAATTTTCTGAATTTCTTACACACCAAGCCCAAAATGTTCACCATCACTGTTTTAGGTGGATTTTACACCATTTTTTTACTTTTTTTATTAAAATATCTTATTCTTGGAAACTCTGAAGTCCAAATGACTAGACTACATTGGATCCTCCTGTGCAATGCCAGACAAATGTTTGCTTGCTCATGCCCAAATGCCACCCACTTGGCTAAGATCCATGCCTTTATGCCAAAAAGCAAAGGACTACGTATTTCAAACTATGGTACTCTGACTGTTATCGCTCTCTGAGGAGTAATACAATAGAAGTGATGGTATAATGCGATATTAATTGCTGCCAATTATTTACTCATCTCTTCTCACCCATGAGCACAACATATAATACCATCCATTCCTGAAAGCAAGTTACGGATTGCTATAGCAATAGCAGAAAAAAAATTAAACAGATGTGTGAGGTGGAGCATCTGTGTCAATTTCGACACAAATTGGTCTTAAATATTCTGTGAAATGTATTTTTAGAGGACAATTTGGAGAAGTTTTGTAACTGACAATTTTCTGAAACTGCAATAAGTCAAATATTTAGATAAGATTAAAAGACCACTGACGACTAGGGGTAAACAGATTTTTCTCAGCTCTTTTCCTTAATTATGCCAAGATTCTGATACCTCTTTATTAGCTCTGCTCGGCTTCCCTTCTGGCAATATGTCAATATTCTACAGCCCAATCCCAACTAATGCCCCCCTCCCCACTGATGCTGCCACACCTACTGAGCACACAGTGCATCCTATAGTGGGGGTAGTCAAGGAGGTCTTCCCAGGTCTCTGGAGCAGGCTTCCACTGCCTTAATGCATATCCATTTTGCTGGTGCAGAACCAAACAGAGCAAGGGATGGGGATAGGGAATGGGGTTAGGATCCTGGCACAGAGCAGGATCCACCTCCCCTCTCTCCCATTCCCCTGCCAACCCCCTCTAAGCACCCCTCTAAGGTGCTTTTTAGGCACCTGGTGCCATGTAAAACGGCCCGCCCCCCTTGCCTTCAGAGCCATTCGCGGCTGTGACAGCAAAGCATAAGAGATGCCTTCAGGATGGTTCTGAAGGTGAGGGGAAGGGATATGGCGCTTCAGGCACTTGAAAAAACTTGGCGCCTTGCCCCCCTCTGGGAATGCCACTGCTCACATGCATAACTAATGTAGGGCTATAATGACTGGAGGGTGGTGGGGAAATAGTCATGGATATTGGGGGAATATCTGCCAGTGCAGCTATGTTACTTCTTGTTTGAAGTCATAGCATTTTTCTGTCTGCTTTCCTGCCTGAAGTGCACACAATCCTAAGTATGTGTTCATACAGTTCACTATGACACTAGCATAAGCAAGCGCCCAGCATAGCAAGCGCATTGAAATGGGATGTCCCTATGCCTCCCTCTCACATGCCCTCAGATACTCCAGGCAGCCCAATCCTAACCTACGCTGGACTGGCCAGGCCTGCATCCTAAGTTTTACCCTTGCCCTGGGATAAGCCCCAGCCAGCCCTATGGGGCTGCTCGGATCTGTGCCAGCAAAATAGCAGGCGCAAGTCCACGTGGCCAGGAATCAGGGCTGCCCACACTGGGGATGGGATCTGGATATGGCCCAATGGCAATGTCCAGTCTCTGCCACTGTCTCCACCCAAGGCTCTGCCCGTTACACCTCTGGCATGCCCTCAGTGTGGCCCTGCCGCAAGCTGCTGCTTATTCAGGCCCAGCGACCAATTCCGCGGTCTTAATAATAATAATAATAATAATAATAATAATAATAATAATAATAATAAATGTATTTATATACCGCCTTTCTTAAGATCACTAGATTTCTCTAGTGACTGAAACTCAAGGCGGTTTACATGGGCAGACTTTTATTCAAACCCAAAGGTTTTTACAATTTACAGACATGTTCTATCTTTCAAGAAACTACACACATACAGATCTTTCTTTCTGGATTTAGCCCACTTTCTTTAGCCACCCGTCTGTCTTCTGCTGGCTGATGCTTCCCTGCTGCCACCAGAGACGCAGCTGTCTTCAGCACACTCCTCCTCCCATGAGGCAGCTGAAACTCAGCTTTAATCAGCCGCAGTTTGCAAGGTCTGCCGCTCATGGAGACTTTATGGCACATTTACGACAGCGCTGGTCTAAGGCAAGTGTGATGCGCTGGCGCAATGCCAGGTTAGGTTTGCACTCTATCCGAAATAGAGAAAAGCATCTTCTCCCATACATAAGCACTGCTGCAGCTCCTTGTTGATGATGCAACATCGTGTCTCTTTCCTAGTCCATGGAAAGCAAAGGCTGCACTGGGGGGACACCCTCCCCACTCCACTCCACAGAAGCCACTTACTTAAAACATTGACCGTTGATTCCGATGTCAGCTGGACATTCATTGGCATGACATACTCGATGGTGAAACATCTTCCGTGTTCTTCGCCTGGAAGGGGATAAACCTGGGTTATAGTTTCTTAGAGAAAATGGATGGCTTTAATTAAAACCTTGAGCTCCTTTTGCTTCTAATGGCTTTAGGAGCTCTGAAGCAAATGCTCACATCCAGTGTTGAACAAGCTGTTTGCTCAGCTCAACACTTCCTTTTAAAACATCACAAGAACAAGGACACTAATGGCCCAACCCTATTCTAAGTGTGGCGCAATGGTGCATAGTTGCTGATGCAACATCCATCACACCCTAAGTGTATCATGGGAACACCATGTCAATGGCACATTGACATGCTGGTACTGCACTTCTCAGTAACACCTCCAACACCCCTGGAAATACTGACACAGCCTGCAATCTAAGCAGGGGCGTCCTGATGTCGGTGCATCAGTGGGGTGACAATGATGTGTCCTCCCTGTGATATCAGTGCATCATTGCCGTGATGTCAGAGTGACTTGAGGAGGGCCTTTGAAACTGGAATATCGGCTGGAACATGCAGGAAATGTCACTCTTTCATATGGATAAGTCTATACAAACTTGCATGAGTGAACCAATCTACAGATTTGCTGAATAGATTCCTCAAGCTCTTTCCCCTTCTTTAAAATAAAGACAATAAGGACTACCATGTGGGTTTTTTTTTGAGGGTGGTGGAAATAAAAATATGAGGCAATATATACACATCTGTCCATTCAATCATAGTGAATTAAAACTGCACCACATCTAAAGCCAACCCACTTCCCATTTCCCCACTTATCATTATCTCAGTGTGCCGTGTCAATTCCTTTTCATGCCTGCACTCAGTAGGCATGAGAAAATTTGGATTTGTAGAGTGGAGAGGGGGGGAGTGGGAAGGATGGAAGGAAAAGGGTGAGAAACAAGAGGGTGTGCTGGGTTGATGGCACAATCCTAACCTGAAGTTAGGCTGGCACAATTAGGCCAGCAAAGTTTGGCCAGCACCAGGGCCACCGTAAAGTGTGTTTGGACCACTCTCTGAGTCAGGGAGGATGGCGCACGTTTGTGTCCTAGACTCTCTGACTCCAAGAGTGGCCCAAACAAACTTTACGTGGTGTCCCTTGTGCCCAAACTTTGCTGGCCTAACTCCAGGTTAAGATTATACCCTGAATAAATGATATTTAAGACCATTTTGAGAACAGAATACAATTTAAATAAATAAATGGTATGTTTTAATTAAGCCGTTAGTGACAGATGCAATCATGACACATCATTCATAGAAATAATATCCATAATCAGATGTGATTAGCAACAGGGATCATCACAGCACCCTGATTGACTTGTCTAGGAAGCCTCGTACCTGCCAAAAAACAAACCCTCCAGAGGCCTGAATGCAGAGACATCTTGATTTCCATGCTCTGGTTTTGGGGTAGGATGATCCCTTCCTCCAGGTACAGCCAGTAGTCAGTGCTGACAGCGATCCCCAGCAGTCCCAGGCTACACACAGCAAAGATGCTGCTGAGCAGAGTCAGGGCTTTCCTGCCACAGGTGCTCATTCCCAAAAGCATCAGGGTCCAGCGGGATGAAAGAG
This sequence comes from Lerista edwardsae, assembly GCA_029204185.1. Classification (NCBI taxonomy): domain Eukaryota; kingdom Metazoa; phylum Chordata; class Lepidosauria; order Squamata; family Scincidae; genus Lerista; species Lerista edwardsae. The sequence goes on from JAJKFI010000094.1 coordinate 4,702,612, forward strand.
AACTCCTGGGTGGATGGAAGGATGGATGGATGGAGGTGGATCCGGCTGTTAGCAGAATGGAAATGGGCACAGTCACGGCCTGTTTTGCACAAAACCACATTTGCGCTCAGGCGCATCACTGGTAAAATAGCACAAAATCCCTTTAAAAAAGGGAAAAGGCAAGCATCACCTTGTTGTCACACTCTTGCAGAGAGGGGCATGCCGGATATTGAAAGTGTTCCTGAAAAGCCTCTTCAAAGGGCTATTTTAATATTTCTTGCATGTGGACCAGTCTGACCCACTAGCTCAGCGGTTTTCAAACTTTTTCATCTCCCGGCACACTGAGAAGGTACTAAGATCATCAAGGCACAGCATCAGTTTTTTGACAATTGACAAGGCACACCATGCTGCCCGTTTGGGGTGCTCACATCCCCATCAACCCTACAAATAAATGACCTAGCCCCGAGTTCCAGTGGCAGACCTGTGCACCACTTGTGGCACACCATGTGCCACGGCATAGTGGTTGAAAATGGCTGCACGAGCGCATTAGGACAGGGCTATAAGAACCAGCCTATGAGATGTCAGAAGCCTCAGCAGCAGGCATTGGTTTTCCCTCCCTCACTGTGGCTTGTTTTGCTCTGACGCACCCGGACACGGCTGAGACAAGCCAAAGCCAAGAACGGACTGTTGCATGGTCCCAGGAAAGCAGCACCAGTCCCAACCAAGATTGATCATTTGTAATCGTAAGTGGTCTCTAGGGCTTGCAATATGCCAAGCGGAGCAAAGCAGAATGTCTTCTGCCTCACTTCCCATTTGCTGGATACCACTTTAGCTGTCACAGCTCAGATATTTATTTAAGTGACTGCAGCTAAGGCTGATACGTAAAAAGACTGAGCTGCCCAAAGGAGGCAAACCTTGGAATTTTTCATCAGATAGCGATTGTGCCTTCTGAGCCCTCTTGCATCCACAAGGAGTCAGGTTCTCACAACAGTGTCTAAGATTTACTTTTCCAAAAGACCCAAATCACCGTACAGGATATTCTTGCCAAATCCAAGAATAATCACTCATTGGCAAAACCATTCACTAACAGCCCAATCCTAACTGCATCCCCCACCAGCCCATCGATGCCGGCCCGTCAGCAGAGTGTGCACTGCATCCAGCGGGGAGGGCAGTCCAGAGGTCTCCTTCCATAGGGTAGCCCTCTGCTTCCCCAATGGGCATCCCCAGATCTGCACTAGCTATTTTGCTGGTGCAAAACTGAGGAAAGTAAGAGAGTGAGGAAAGTAAGAGAGACTGAATGAATGTGAATCATTCAATCACAATGACTGAAAAGTAAGGAGATAGGGAAGGAGCATAGGATACGGGTGCAAGTGATTGCTGCCAGAACCAACCCTCCTGCTGCAGCAATCATACAACCATGAAAGCAAGCAAGATGTTTTCCCTGACAGAAAGCAAGATGAAGACAAAATATGATGTAAAAGCATTGAACTAAAAACATTTTTTTTAAAAAAACCTCACTTGAAAATTCAAACTGTTAACACTCACAACAGGAATACAACAAGAGTAAGGTTTGCAGTTTCCAAGACGGCTGCTCCCAGCTGCTATAAACACTTACCTGGGAGTAAATCCCATTGGACTCAATAGGGCTTACTTCTGAGTAGACATGGGTAGGACATGCCCTCCTCCCCCCAATGGGGTTGCAATGGAGTTTAGGTAATAAAGTCCCAGCAATGAGTTATGAAAATTCAGGACATTTAAACTGGTGCCGACAGAACGCAGTGTTCACCTCTACTCAGACAACACTATCTTGAAATGCTTACTTAGCATTCACAGTTGTCAAAGCAAGTGCCTTCATCTGGACAAAATGCCCCAGTATACAAAAGTCCACAATGCTAGTGGATTTGTTTGGAGCATAACAAAGCTGTGTAAAGCAGTGAGACATTGAAAACAGAGGCGTGATGTGCAACTGCCAATACAGAAATACAACATGCATAGATGTATAGACACTCCGTTCTCTTGTTGTCCTGCATCCCTCTGGCTGACCCAAGTTGTTACTGGGTCTGCGGCTGGCAAACCACTTGCAAATGGATTGCATCCAGCAGATCCAGGAACAACCCAGCAGCAGCAGCAACATGCAGAAAGGAAATAGTACAGCCTAACACCCTTGGCAAGAAAGGTATATACATGGCCACTGACTATACTACCATGATATGTTGAGTAGGACCCCATACCCCTGCTAACTGGGCAAGAGGCCCTTTTTCAAGTGGTGCTCCTCTTATATTTAGCAAGGGAAGAATAATTGTCCCTCTTCACCACAGCGCAGTGTCTTTTCTAGTGGCTGTTGCTGGGGGTGTTCTGCACTTTTTTTTTTTTTTTTTTAAGATTGTGAGCGCTTTTGAGACAGGGAGCCATTTAACTGTATTATTATTTGCCTGTAAACTGCTTTGTGAACTTTGTGTTGAAAAGCGGTATATAAATATTGTTGATTGATTGATACCCAATTCCACTTGTATTATGACAAACTCTTTGGGATTCAGTACTTTTCTCTGTAACTGGATTTTGGACTTCCTGAGCAATAGGCTGCAGTATGTGCGAGTCGGGTCAAATGTCTCAAATACCATCGTGACGAGTACCGGCTCTCCTCGGGGTTGTGACTTGAGCCCTTTATTGTTCACTCTACTGACTCATGATTGCTGTGCAAGGTTTACCTCTAATTATATCGTGAAGTATGCGGATGATACTACTGTGGTGGGCCTTATTCAAGCTGATGACGAGGGTGCCTACCGCGAAGAGGTGGAGGGACGTGTAAATTGGTGCAAGGAAAACAGCCTTGTCCTAAACGTTGAAAAGACTAAAGAGGTCATTGTGGACTTTAGGAAGGGCGAGTGAAGCCATTTACTATTTAATTACATATTGATGATTCACTGGTGGAGATGGTTAGTAGCATCAAGTTTTTGGGAGTAGGCTGGACTGGTCGCTTAACAGTAGTTCACTGGTGAAACGGGCTCAGCAGCACTTGCATTTCCTTCATCATATCAGGAAAGTGCACCTTCCTATCCCTGTCCAGATCTCCTTCTACAAAGGGACGATTGACAGCATCTTGTCATATTGCATTACAGTTTGGATTGGGAGTATTACTGTTTCAGACTGAAAAGCGGAGCAGAGAGTGGTGAGGAAGGCGGAAAAGATCAACGGCAGGCCACTCCTTTCCATCCGGGACATTGCACAAAAGCGATGCTTGAGCAGAGCTCGAAGAATTGTGGAAGATGCTACTCACCCTCTCCATGACCTGTTCTCTTTGTTGCCTTCAGGGAGGAGTCTTCGGAGTCTTCGGTGTAGAACATCTAGGTTCAGTCACAGTTTTGTTCCATACTGTATCAATCTAGTAAACTCCCACGCTGCTTCTTTCCACTATGTACTTCAGCAGGGTTAGTTGTTAATGGGATGAAACAGGCTACAGCAGTGGTTATTTGTGAGTGTAAAGTTTAACTTCTGGGTGTAAGTAAGCAATGTAATTTCATTTGAGTGTATACTTGTGGGCCTTGGCCTGGGTGTCCACTGTAAAATGACAATAAAGGTTATCTTATCTTATCTTATCTTACCAGTTGCTGTTAAAGATAACAGATAGTGCTTCATTTACAGAGCATACAGGGCAAGAGCTACTTAGCATTGTGTTTTTTTAAAGACTTGGGGATTCCTTAGTAACCAGGAAGAGGAACTCTTCCTTGGTGGCCTCTCTTTTCAGTCACCCTAGCTTTGGATGGTGGCAGCTACTCAGTGGTGTCATTCAAATGATTTAGGAACAGGAACTCACTTTTGATTGGCACTTGTTGGGAACCCGGAACCAGCCACAGAGCCCGTTAGGATCCGGAACGCCCGTTCTGGTCCGTTCCCCCTGAATGACATCACTGTAGCTACTCAGTACCAGTTTCCCCCAGTTTCCTCAGTAAAGAGGGGAATCAGGGCTGGATGGTAAGCGCTACCTACTAGACTCTATGCCCTGCCACTCCTTTAGCTTCCCTTACAGTACACATGACTGAATGTTGCAATATTATCATAATCTAGTAATAGTACCATATTCTATTGCTAATCATTCATTAAGAAATGAGAGGGGATAGAATAAAAAAAAAACCACCCATGTCTCAACAAAGGGGTTGTGGTTTCTAAGAGCCCAGCCCCATCTTTCTCATAAGACCCCTGGTGCAGCCACAACAAAAATGGGCACACTGTATCCAGCAGGGGCAGGGGGGATTAGAAGGCTTCAGCAGAGAAGCCAGCCAACCCACAATGGGTCTCCTCAGGCCTGTACTAGCAATTTCACTAGTGGAAGTCCAAGGATAGAACAGGAATAGGAAGGCTCTGCTGGAGGGGGTAGGATGTGGGGTGTGCCTTCGGTACCAGATCCACCCCTCCTACTGCCCTTCCACCCCCTGCCATGCCCCTCCCTGCCCCCACAGCTGCCTCACCTGATCTAGCGGGTGTAGGCAGCTCCAGCAGTGATCCTGGAATGCTGCCGCCTAACGAGGCATGTTCCTAAAATGGCTGCTGACTTAGCTCTGTATGCTCCATCAGCAGCCATCTTACAACAGTGGAGATTCCTGCTGCTATCTCAAAGGGCTCTGTGTGTAGGCTCAAACCTCAACAGGGTTGGGCCATACCAGACTAAAAACAAATATTTTTCCAAAACACCACAAAACAAATACTTTTCCTTGTGTTTTGAAAAAAGTATTTGTTTTTCACCCAATGGGTTCAGAGAACAAGAAGTAGATCAAGACACATGATTCAAGTCAATCACAATTCAAGTTTTAAATGACACAAAAGCAGAAGAATGAAGGACTCCAAATAGGCCCATCAGTTGCATGATCTGTTGCATAATCAACGTTTGATCAACATCAAGTTACTACACCACCATTAACTACAAATGTAACTAATTGTAACAACCATAACCTGCACCATGTTTTTGTGAATTTGGTCAGGTCTCTTTGATTTTACACTGGCTGAGACCATGAGACAGGCGAGAAGGAGATCGCAGCACAGAAACAATTTTAGAGCACTTTTAGGCCTTTCTTCACCATCTCAGTCCAACTGTGAACAGGAAGACTCTGTGGGGCACCATATGCAAGATGTTGCTGACTCATGGCTGAGTAAAAAAGCAATTGACAGCTGAAAAAACTTGGAGCCCTTTCCTAAGCAGAGAATGGAAGTGACTAATCTTCTAAGTACAGAGCAGGAGGAGGTTGATCAGATGCTGCCAAACACCTTGTTTGCGAAATTTAGAAATTGTTATGGTACCAAAATGGTTACAATCAACCAAGAAGCAGGTCTTTTGGAGGAGAGAGAAAAAAGATTGAAACCTCTCTCACTTTCTCTGGCATGTAAAAACTGGATTCGAGCTAAGAGGAGAGGTTATACTTCAGAGCTTACAGATCTGCTAAAATTGACAATCCATGCATGGATTGTAAAACTGACAAGCCAAGCAATCCAGGCAACTTCCTGAAATTAATCACAAAAAATATGCTTATAATTAGACGTCTAGCAGCCCAGTCCAAAGACCGTTTGCTCAGAAATCAACCTAACAATTCAATGGAGCTTACTTCCCAGGCAAACGTACTAAAAACAAGTGCCACTGAAATCACTGAAATCAGGTTTCTTCAAAGCAAATTGGTGGAGTTCTGAGGTGTCACAATATCCTCTTGTTAGACCAGCAAGCCCAAGCTCATTCAACCAATGCAACTGTATTGATGCAAACAATAGCTTGTGAGCTCACATATAGTGGGGTGCTCCAACACCGTTCCACTTGTCAGCCAATACTCTCTCTTGACAATTCCTAGAAGAAATGGCTCACAGCCCCTTCCATGGTAGGTATGGTAGGCAAACCTGCGGACTGTGCTGCAGGAAAGGCAGGTGAAATATATAGGACTGAGCTGTAAACTGGCTCAAGAGATGGGTAGCTTTCACTCTAAATAGTTCCTGCTCTGAGGTTATATACATAACGTGTCATGCAGAAAGTTCCAAAGATGTAATATTGTAACAGTAAAATACCATAGCAGCCCAGTCCTATCCTATGTGGCTGGTGGCATAACTAGCCACCATAACTAGCGTTGCGACTTTATGGAAGTTGAGTTCAGTGGCTAGCGCTGCAGACCCACTGACGGGGAGGCTAGAGCAGCCAACCCAGGGCCGGCTCTAGCAGCGGCGGGGCCCAATGTGGGGCATTCCTGTGGGGCCCCCAACCCTCCCTGCAGGGGCCCCCACTCACCAAGAAGAGCTCTGTTCGCGCCACGTGCAAAACATGGCATGTGGAAGTAGTTGGTGGTATCATAACATCCCCGCCAACTGCTTCCAGGTGGCCCATCTTGGGCTGTTCAGATGCAGGGGCAGGTAGGAGAGACCAAGGTAAAGCTGCTCTGCTTGCCCCACTGACTTACAGCCCATAGATATCCCAGCTGCAGCCACAGGCAATATGCTCACCCTGCTAGTGCGGGGGCCCCTGAAGCGCGGGGCCTGATGTGACGACACTGATCACATTGGCTTAAAGCCAGCCCTGAGCCAACCACATGCTGGTAGATGGCTGAACATCTGCTGGCCCAAGTAAGCCAGCGCAGGGGACTAGAGGGAGGTGGGGAGGTGGGGTTGAACAGGGTAGGTGGAATGGGACAATAATTGGGGACAGGGTGGATTAGGAGTGGGTGGGTTCGGTGCCAGCAGCGCAAGGCAAATCCTGACTCCTTTCCCAGTCCTGATCTGCCTTCACAGATCAACATGCGCCAACGATATGACTGGCATAGATCCAAGTTGCCTCATAGCAGCGGCTGGGGCTTGGCCCGAGTCAGGGGAAAAGTGATCTCCAGCAACCAAAAATCTCCTGTGGGATGCAGCAGTAGCCATGCTGGTGCCACTGCATCGCTGCACGGGGATCTAGGTAGGATTTGGCTGCCCAAGAAACACAGAGAAACTAGCGTGAAAGCTAAGATGGTCCCATTGAAATGCCACTGAAGCACAGTGTTGCTCAACTAAGATATAAACATAAATTATTTCACACTAAAGGGCTATCAACTTTTCTATTTCACATTCAGAAAAGACAGACGTTTGAAATATTTAAGATCAGCCCTTCTGCTTTGAAACAGTTTCAGGAAGCTATTAGGGTGTCAATTTATCATAGGGACAAAGTACTCAGTTTCTAATAGCAAAATACTATGCATGTCTACACAGAAGGAAGTCATTCTGGGTTCAATAGGGCTTGTTTGTTACTTGCTAAGGTTGCTGTCCCCCATCCATGTCTGACACTGTCTCTTGGTCCTTGGTATATCTCTTTTGGGGAAAAGACATGGTTGGATTTCCAAGGGGTCATCTACCACAAATGGCCAATTTCATGCATCGCCACGCACGAATTTAGTCAGGATTAGGCTGTTAATGCTGCAAACAACAACTTCAGAACACAACCACTGACTTTTATATGTCATCGCATATCACAGGTCAGAATGGTTTGCCTACTTAAATTCTAATGTTTACAGTCTACTGATCCAGCAGTCCTATTTTCCCTTCAGCACTTTGTGTTAACCCAAGCTTTCAAGTGCCTGCCTTAAATAAAACATTTACTGGAACAGTGATGCAGGGAAGAATACAAAAGCAAAAATCAAGCAACAAAATCAACAATTTTGGGCACAATCCTAACCTGGAGTTAGGCCTTGTATTTTGGAAAAGTATTTGTTTTTCACCCAATGGGTTCAGAGAACAAGAAGGAAGTCAAGACACATGAGTCAATAACAACTCAAGTTTTAAATGACACAAAAGCAGAAGAATGAAGGACCCGAAACAGGACCCCAAAAAGGACCCCAGCAAAATTTAGCTGGCACAAGGGACACTGTAAAGTATGTTTGGGCCACTCTCAGAGTCAGAGAGGCCAGCACACAGACATGTGCCATACAATACCCCCTGGCTCAGAGAGTGGTCCAAACACACTTTACAGTAGCCCTTGTGCCAGCCAAACCTTGCTGGCCTAACTTGTGCCAGCCTAACTCCAGGTTAGGATTCCACCCTTCATGTGGGAAGGGGAACACAACTGGCCCACTTTGACCACTATCTTTTGAAGCTACAGAATCAACAGAATGGATGACAGCAGTCATTAAAAGACTGTTGAATTTGGCCCTGATGTTCAACTGTCTCCCAAGCCCACCACAGCTGCCCAGTGCAGGGTTCTGAGCTCCTTTGCCATCAAAGTTGGAACACCAAAGGCTGCCAGAGGGATTCAAAGTGCCTCTGTGACAACACAACCAATCAACCCTCTCTGCAGGCTGACATTCAGACTCCATGAGCGATGATCATACTAATTCTTTTCAGTTACATACAGCCACTTTAATACAGCAAGTGCTTTTCATCTGTTTATCCTGATGTTAACGTCCTTAAAACAGTTCACCATTATTCCCATTCAGAAACAGAACTGATGTCACAGGTCACTGTCGGCTGAGACTAAGTGACAGCTGCCTTAGCACTCTTGGGACTGAGTTGCCAGAAGAATCCTGAGCATTTCCATGTTCTTGCCTGAGGCCATTTAATGACTCCAGGCAGGAGAGAGAAGAGATTTGAAAGAAGGTCTCCAGCGTGAATAATACAGTACTCAACACTGAGAGCACAATCCTAACCTGGAGTTAGGCCGGCGCAGCTAGGCCAGCAAAGTTTGGCTGGCACAAGAGCAACCGTAAAGCATGTTTGGACCACTCTCAGAGTCAGGGAGGATGCCACACTCAGGCTGATGCTACTTGTAGCGTTGGCTTGAGAGCTTTAGCACAGACACGGGGGGTGCCGTTTGGTGCCCCTGCGTTGGCGCTAATGACGTAGCGTCAATGCCACAGGGCAGCCAGGATTGCGCTGTCAATGAGTTAGGACTCACTGAACTCAATGAGACTTACTTTTGAGTAGACATGCATAGAATTGCTGGCAAACTTAATACGCCATGGGAGTGTTTAAAAACTAAAAAGAAAATGGAAACGGCTATTTTTTTTTCCCCATGATTTTCAAACAGAGCACTGCAATGCAATATGACAGATGAAAACCCTCTGGACATAATTTCTGTTCTTAGACTCATAACATATTTAACAAGTTCTATGCTTCCATTAAGCACACCGAGACCCATGAGAAGCTGATTTACCACCAGCATTGAACACATATTATGCGTTACACAACCTGTACTTTAAAGGGCTAAAGATTACCGAAAGTGATAAGTAAAATTATCTTAGTGGGGCCAGAATGATTTATTATTATTATTAATTATGAGAAATGATAGGAGGGTATAATCCAGGGCACTACCTCTTTCTCTTTTTAAGTCCTAAGGCCAGAATTCAAAGGGCCCAGCTGGGCAGTTAACTTGCCACTCTCTGTTTGCATGCAATCTAGCCTTTTCAAGCATTCTGGCTGCCTGCAGATTCCTTGCGCACACTATGCATGCTCACACTATGCAGCTTGCATTCTTACAGCGACCTACAAAAAGAAGAAACATTTTGCTGCAGTCAGCCTCTAAACTATGTTTAAAGGGGGCACGGGGGCTGAAGTGGGCCATAGAGATAGGCAGAGGCATAATCCCCCTTTAGGCATGCCTCTGGAGACAGAGTTCCCCCATATCCATAAGTTTCCATATCTGCGGGGGAGATATTGACTGGACCCCACACACACACTGATAGAGGGAACACTTGTACTGCAAATCATTCGGCCAGGAAGCCAGTCCAAGCCAGAGGAGGAGGAGCTCATTACCCTGTTCCCTCACTCTGCACAGGCTGCTTTATTAAAAAGGCTCAGCCTCACAGCCAGGAGTGAAACCTGCCATTGCTACCTGTCCCCCCTCAACTGGCACAATGCCCTTGCATGGTACACCTGTATTGTGCAAGGCACGAGAGAGAACAAGAGCGTGGCAAAGGCAGCAGCCGTGCTACTGAATGAGGTCGTCATCAGTTCCTATGATGGGACTGGGTTTGTAGAACCTTGAATATCTCATCGTTTTTGGAAGTCCCTGCCTCATCCTCAGGGTTGCAGAACCTACTGGGAAAACAGTAACGGCTCTATTATCTGCATTCCGAAAGATCATCTCCAGCTTTGTGCAGAAGGTCACTTGAAACCGTAGGCATCTCTGTTCTTACAAAATCTAAGACAGACAAGAGCTTTAGGCTGCCATCCTAAGCACAGTTATTAGTGAGTAGGCCTGATTGGGCACAATGGAACTTACTTCTGAGTAAACATGCTTAGGGATGCACTGTTAATTTATCAGAACATATGCATATAGCCAAACCACATCTTCCTTGTGAACTGAGCTGGGCCTCAGGCTCAGATCACAGGCTTATCAGGGACTGGATCCATGTTGTCATTTACAGGTCAGGGTTATTTCACACACTGATCTGAGACTTGCATCCCCTCCCCATCATTTGAGACCTTGTATTAAGGCATTTCTCACAGGTGCACTGTCCAAGTCCATCATTTTAGGGAATTCTCATTTGGCAACCATATTGTTCAACAAAAAGGACCGCAGAGTATATTCTTATAATTTAGTTTAGCAGAATACTCAGGGGTTGCCAGGCCCTAAACCTAGGTTAGGCCCTAAGCCAAGCTCATATGGAAGCTTCTTCTATTCCCAGTTGAAGACTGTAGTACACCACTGAAGTTTCAGAAGAAAAGGCAGATAACTTTTCTATGAGAGACATGAAGGCTTAGAAACCAATGCAGATATCATGCTAGTTCTCTCAGCTGTGGTGTCTGGCAAGGGCCCAGTATAGATCAGAACATATTGTACACATCTGGACTATAGGATTCAGAAGCAATGAGGCAATGTACCCAATGCTCAATATTATAATTGTCTATACCAGTGGTTCTCAAACCTTTTCCACCAGGAACCACTTTTTAAATGGAAGCCACAGACTAACGGGACCAAGTGATGTCATTAACCAGGCAGTGATGTCATGGCTGGAAGTGACATCATCAAGTGCCGTCACTGTGAAGTAATCAAATTACACTCAGGAATGCAAACTGGCATTCCTGGACTGCAGCAATTGCATAACCATGAAACATCCATGACAGGAAGCAAGATTAGGACAAAATATTATGTAAAAACACTGAACAAAAATATTTTTTTTAAAAACCTCACTTGAAAATTCAAACTGTTAACACTCACAAAAGGGCAAGGCCTGCAGTTTCCAAGACGGCTGTTCCAGCTGTCTGAGACCCCCCTGACATCAGGTTGTGACCCACCAATTGGGTCCCAACCCACAGTTTGAGAAACACTGGTCTACACCTAAAAGCATCTGAAGAAAAGCTGCAACACTGCTTTAACTGCTGGCTCTTCTAGGTCACACAATTCTCACAAGGACCGTATGTCACACAGTGGTTGACAGATGCCATTTAATTTTAAGGGAAATTCCTACACATCAGAATGCTGCCATTTCAAAGATCACGGAGCAATATTTCTTGTTTGAGACCTAAATGGCTCCAGAAAAACTAACAGCACAGAGGAACAAACAGCAAACAGAATTGTGAGTTTCAGCATGCAAAGCCTGGTTCAAGCCCTGCTGCGGCATGAAGGTAGCCTTGGACAATATGGTGACTTAGCCTAGTCTATCATGCAGAGTTGTGTCCAGTGACAATTGCTATGCATACCAAAAAGCACTGTTCAAAACAAGGGCCTTTTGGACCTCGTGAGTTCATGCAGTTGTTCTTCCAACAGGCTGATGGGTGCTATTTTATTCGAAGACACATTATGTACGCTGACATATAATCACGGTACTATGCTCACAGCCCAATCCTTCCCCACTGCCAACTCATAGCACACTCATAGCACACAGAACTGCCAAAGGAGAACACACTGCACACTGTCCATTTTACTTACCACCCCATAGCCCACTTGGTCTCAAATGGGTCTCCCTGGACCCTGTATTAAATAGAGTAAGTGCAAGGAGCATCAGGGACAGGCTCAGGCTAGGAAAGTGGCATCAGATCTTGGCATGCCTGGCTGAGGCTGAAATCCTCTCCCTCCCACCCCCAGCCAAGCCTGGCCCCTGCCCTAAACCTTCTCTGAACTGCCCCACCAACCTACCTGCCCTGGATGGGAGTTTGGCAGCCTGCCACTGCTGGTGCAGAGCTTCTCTCCTCCCGTGTTGTTATCAGCTACTGCAGCAGCTCACACAATGGTAGTCGAGGCCTTACCCTGGAGCATCGTGAGATCCGTCAGCATAAGGCCACCGTAGGACTGGGAGAGGAGAATCTGTGGGAGCAACTGAAGTTGACTGATCTTTGGCTACAACCTGAGGGAGTCTTTGTAAAGTGGATTGGGGGGGAAGGGGCTGGATATCTAAACCCACCTCAGCTCTACCTCTAATCTGAAGTATGAACAAGGAATATACTGCAGGTATAATCCAGCTATGCTAAAACCTTTTGATTTCTCTCCAGTTTATGGCTGGGGAAAAAATAGATCTGAAGAAACAAAGAAGTTCTATATCTTTTTGACGGGATGAACAATACTTAATTATTTCACATTTTTATGGTTATGTGGCAATGAAGTGCTGTTGTGTGTAGCAGGCCTGCTTGAAGATTGTCTGATCTCCCACCCCCCGCACAGCGATGGGATCTACAAATGAACAAGGGGAATGCTGGGCGGGACGTAGGCGGGACTTCCACTTGAGTGGCAGCCTGTCCGTAGCGTTCTGCGGCTGCCCTGGCCTGGGGGGGGGCTCCTGCTTGCCGCGGGGGACAGGTGAGGGTTGCGCCGGGTGCCTGGGTGAGCAGCGGGGGTGCACGCTAACCAGGGGCAGCCCCCCCCCAGGCCAGGACAGCTGCGGAATGCTATGGACGGGCAGCCAATCACGCAGAAACCCCGCGTAAGTCCCGCCCAGCGTTCCCCTTGTTCATTTGTAGATCCCATCGCTGACCCCGCAACACAACTGAAAAAACCCCTTTGTGCACTGAAAAATGCTAAAGTAAATAACAATAATGTTGTGAAAACTTCTATATCCTGAGGTTTTCCAAAGGAACGCATACTCTGAGGAGACCAAAGGCTGAGCTAAGTGTAAATGATCTGGACAGAACTGGAATAACAACTCTATAATCCTCTGTATTTCCAAAGTACATGTTAGAGTCAGCTTTGCAAATCTCACTTGCAAATTTGCCATCCTTGTCATAGAGACTTGGCACCAATCAAGAAACAGACTTTTGGCAAGCTTCTTTCTTCAGTCCCTTCTTACATGAAAAGTCGTTAGGCCCTCTTGCAGGAAAAAGATATTGCTTAGATCAGAGGTTCCCAAACTCTGGGTCTGTGGCCCACCACTGGTTCACAACCCAACTGCTGGTGGTCCATGAAACTGACAGAATATAGATTAGACTACGAGCATCAAGGGTTAAACAAGATGCTACTTGGGGGAGGGGAGTTATAATTCACACATGTACTGCATATGGTGTCCACAACAGCATTAGACCTGTGGTTCCCAAATATGTTAGCACTGGGACCTACTTTTTGAAATGACACTCTATCAGAGTACCTGTTTGTGTGCAAGAACCATCATCACCTGGTCCCGTGGCCCAGCGTCAAGTGTCTGAGAGATCAGAACCAGCCCCAATAGGCCAGGTCCAGGACAGGCTAGTTGGACCAGCTGCTTCCTGGAGAGGAGGGCCAGGCCAGCTGAGGTTCCACATCTTGTGATAATTTCAATTCCCATTTCCAAACATGCCTCAAGTTTAGTAAAAGGCAGGGAAAAGCAGCTGGTTCTGTGTCTTAAATATATAAGAGGTTACCTTAAATATAGAGGTTAATCCAACTGAATGGAGATATGAAAGGGCTACAAGGGTGCTGTAAGGAATGGGGAAGATCAGGAGTAAAACAGAAATCTCTCTGCTGCCAGCTATCAAGCTTAACAGATACGCTTTCAAAGGCTGGCAGACTGACGAAATCTTAGCAGATTTGCTTCCCCCCCATCAAACAGCTTTTACAGGTCAAGTTGTAACATTGACCTCACTGATGTCCATAGGAATAGGAGTGCGAAAAGGAAGGCAGAACTCAACAGAGAAATTGCAAGGTTGTTCTACATGTCATTTTAGCTTCCTGCTAAGAGACCAGACGGTATAGAGGAACTCTACAAAGGCAGAGTGCCAATTTAGCGGTCCATGTGCCAGTAGCTAGGCCAGAAGCTATTCCTTTGCAGGCTCTACCAAACTTATAGCAAAAGGGGCTGTATTGGAAAAGGCAGGAGATACCCCGAGGAGATAGGGAATGGTATCAGCAGTGGCCCCTTGTCCCAGATTAGCCAGGAAGTACGAGGGTCATCCCAGAGCTTCTGCAAGCCTCAGGAGCACAGCTGCAGGCTGATGAGGGAAGGGATTAGCACAGATGCAGATGGGTGTGGCTGATAAGCTAGAGCCTGCCCAGCCACAGACATCAATTGGCCTGCCTCAGTATAAAGTGGGAAGTAGGAGCTGCAGTAAGGGACCTGGAAAGGTGCTGGAGGAGGGCACCAGGTAGGTGCTGGATGGATTATTAAAGGAAGGGTGATTAGCACCAGGTAGGTGCTGGAGGAGAGGCATCGGGCAGGTGCTGGACGGACGGACGGATGGACGGACGGTTAAAGGACTGGGTAAGCTAAGGTTATCGTGGGGAGCATCTGTGGGGAACTATTGTATGGCCGCCATGGCCCTGGAGCCACCAAGTGGAGGAGGCAGTTGTGGCTTAGGCAAGCTGACTGCCTATTGTTTGGTGGTGGGGTTTGTTGGTGTTAAACTTAGGGTATCATGAGCTAAGCCAGTGATGAGGGCAGTCTGGAGGAGGCTGGCCAGCCGGTGATTCCAAGCAAAGCTGCTGGAAGAGAGAAGATCCAGTGAGTGAATCACCCCCCTCCCTCTTGCCTATCTCTGAGGCTGCTTAAAGGGGAAACTAGTCAGCCTAGTGTGGGCATTGGGGCCCTTGGGAGGCTCAGAACAGGGGCATTTGTCACAAACATAAATCTGTGCCGAACCACCAGCTGTTGTCCACCCACCCTGCACTGTGTACTACTTCCCAAGTTGGAACATCTGCAGGATGTCTAGTCCAAGAACATCATTTGAACATCTCTGCACCATGCCATGCTTCCAACTTTATATGGCTCCAGTGGTCTTTTGCTTAGCTGTCTTCCTGGATAGGGTTACCAGATAAAATGGGGAAGGCATGTCTATACCTTTAACCATTGTGTAGAAGAGGGAATTTTGGCAGGTGCAGCTCAACATGGAAGGTATTAAAGCTGCACCTGCCCTCTTCTGTACAATAGTTAATAGGCCCAGGGGCCTATTCCTGGGCTCAGGGATGTCAGTGAGCCCCCTTACACCCCATCACATTCCTTTCATGGCTACAATGGTGTCTGCGTTTGTGGCTTCTCCTCCTTGTCCTGCCAACAAGGGCCAAAAGGAGGACCAGAAAGGTGCACAGCAGAGCTCCTCCCCCATCTCTTTTGTCTCCAGAGACAACTCATTGCTCATCATGCACTCAAGCTATTTCAGGAGGTCTTGTGAGCAATTGTCTCCAAAGAACACTCATTACTCACAATATCTCGGGCCGCAATACATTTCTAAAAATATACAATTAAATATTCCTCTTAAGAATAATAATTTGCTTTTTTCTAGTACAAAGTTTCACGGTCCCCTTTCTGGGGCCTGCCGCCCAGCCTGCCTCCCCTTTTTCGGTGCCACCCGTCCCTTTGAAAAATTCCATTTTTGAGAACAACTTTTCAGAGCTGCTCCTTCGATTTCCAGCCTGGGCCCCAAAAGCCTCTTACTGAGGAGGCCAAAGGAGGATGGTGGGTGATAAATTCTTCCCTCGTGGAGTCTTTCTGCAGCCCATGTAGGCAGCAGCTCTGTTAGTCTTGCACTTCATTTAAACCACGCTGGAACAGCATGAACCATTCCCACCTACAAAGGAGTCACATTTGCCACTAAAATTAGCCCCCAAAAAACATGCGTTATTTTTGTGAATTCAAAGGAGAAGGAAACAGGGAAACAAAAGAGGCTGTGGCAGAACAGCAGTCGTGCACTAATGTTCCTGCAGCAGGGCGAAATCATTAGCTCCTCTTGTAGTTACCTTTCCGATGCTGAAAGCACCAGCTCCGGAAAGACACCTCTCAAGAGAGCTGCTCCTTCCTCTCCCTAAGTGCAGTTCCCCACAGGGCCCTTTCATTACCACAAACTCAGCTAATGGGAAACTTTGGGGTTGGGGGTGTTTCAGTTGTTAGTGAGGGGACTTGTTTTGTCACACTGACAAGAGCTTTCTCTAAAGTGTACAAGTTTCAAGCTGCTTGCTAAATAATCTCTCTCTCTCTCTCTCTCTCTCTCTCTCTCACACACACACACACACACACACACACACACAGACAGAGCCATCTTAAAGGCAAAGGGAGTATAGTATGGGCACCCTCTCCTTGGCCTCCATAGTTCCTTTTTCCTCTAGCAACCTGTCAGGCAAAGACTGGATTGACACAGGCTGTCCAACATGGTGATGGAATCCTGAGGTGGTGGAATGGACTGTAATGGAATGTCAGAAAGCGGGTTCCCCTGCATAAAACAAAAGGCTTTTCTGCAAGGGGAAAACTAGAAGTACAAGAGCTCACTAGCCATTTAATTCCTTGCTATGCTAGTTTTCTTCAGGCAAAGACACTTGTAACATGCAGTTGCTTTTACAAATGCTTGCCCCTCAGTCTTCTGACCCAAAGTGGTTCTGTCTACTCAATGACCACTGAACTTTACCTATTCATTTGGCTGCATCTGCAGAGCAGATTTGATTAAGGAATGGCTGTAATCCTGGCCATTAACCGTTTTTAGCAGTTGTAAACAAGCAACATTTGCCACATCCCTTGCCTCACTTTGCTGATTCCAGCCTGGCATTTTTTAACTTATACTTCACTTCACAACCAGGTCAGATATTTGTTAGTAAGGCTGACTGACCTAAATTCCTTCACTTAGAGCAGTCCACTTCAGTGTACATCAGCAAACTGAAAGCCACTCTGTTTACAGACAGCTAATGTAAATTATTACTCCAGTGAGATTGGGAGCGCAATCCTATACTGAACTGGAATGGCGAGGCCGACGGGCCTGCACCGTATACAGAGCAGTAGAGTGGAGGTTGGAGCCTCCCCAGCGCAAGGGCACATTCATGCCTTTACTGTAGAGGAGGCGCCAACCTCCCCTATGCACTCCTTGGATCTGCGCCTGCTAAACAGCAGTCTCTCTCTCTCTCTCTCTCTCTCTCTCTCTGCGTGCGTGCGCGCACATGAATATACACATTGCAGGAGATATACACATTGCAGGAGTCCAAATGTGCATCTGATCTATAATGTATTAAAAGTATACGTGCCACATCTTTTTATTTGGTAGAATTTATGTACTAGAGGCCAGGCTCCTAATCTAGGCAATTGTAGCTTAGACAGCAATTTCTTTCCTCCCTCACACAAAAACAAACAAATACATAAAAAAGCCCCTGAAGGCCAGCCCATTCCTTTTGCAAGTCCAGCATATTTCAACGGATACTATGGTAGGGCATGGAGCATGCCAAGTGTGCAGAATGGTTTTGCTGGGAAAGGAAGCGAACAAAGGCACAGAACCAATCCATGTCACAGTCAACTATCACTGGAGAAACATATCTGATATGCTTCTAGAGGAAGTCAAAAGACATACCCAGTGCGGCTGTTTCATGCAACTTCTCAAGCTGTAGTGCAGCTTCCTAGGAAGACTAAGGTAAGCCCAGGTGAGTGGAGAAGCCCAGGGCAGATGTCTGAGACCTGCCTGATCCCTTTGTTGCAGTCAACCACACTCACATCTGCTGGCCACCAAGCTGTTTTGGCCATGCACTATTCAGGGGTCTCCAAACCCCTCCAAATGGTAGATAGGATCTGGGGTTTGGATTATTAACCCTTCTTTCATGTGATCAGTGCTCTGCTCCATTTCTATGCAGATTGGCTGGAAGGGATGCTCTGGGCAGTTACGTCTATGCCCAGCGTCACAGAAGGGTGTGCAGGAGAGCATAGAGGCAACTGCCCAGAGCATCCCTGCCAGCCAATCTGCATGGAAATGGAGCAGCACTTACATGGAACAGTAAGCGACACTCAGATTTGGGAAGGGATTTCTGGCATGCAGCAGTCAGTTTAGTGACCTCTGCATAGGTCAACAGCTCTGGCCTAGAGAGAGAGAGAGATTGTTATTCTATGCAGTACATAGACAGTTCTATGAAATGATTGTATATGGTGCTCATTTTAAAAACAGTGCGCCCAAGCCCACAAAGTGCAAGAAGGAACTTTAGGAACCATGACAACAGGACCGGCAGATGGCAGGAATGATCAGAACTGAGTATCTTGTGATTTGAAGGCACCTGTGTGATCTGCCTCTGTCTTCAGTTGACCCTTCCATCCGTTTCTTCCTCCATTAACCCTTCAGAGCAGACTTCGTGAGTTTTTGGCCCCAAGGTCTGTAAGGACTATCAGAGTGATTTTTCATTCATGTTATGATGCATTCAGTTTTTGAAAACATTATCATGGGATAATTATCCATTTAATAATCAACTTGGCTTTTGGGGAGCCCTGGGAGCAAATCCAGTGTGGGGCCCCCAAAGAGCATAGACTTCCCCTATGCTTGCAAAGTGCATGTGCACACCAGCTATGCCATCATTGTGCCTGGGAATTGGGCAGCAGATGAATCTGGGGCTTCCTTTCTCCTGCCCCCCTCTACTCAGCCCAGTGACAAAAGAGGATTCTCATCTGCTCACTCCCAGTCTCCAGTTAGATTTTCCTCCCCAGTGGGGGAGGCTTACTAGAGGCCATAGGAAAAGGTAGTGGCAACATGCCACCTTCCCCTGATGCTATTTAACAGTTCCTGGAGGCTGCCTCCAGTGCCATCTCGAGGAACAAAACATCTGGGAATTGGAAAGTGGCATTGGGGGAAGAAGACAATGGCTGCTGTTGGCAGAGTTGCCATGGGCCTTGATTTACCAAGTGACAGTGGAAAGCAGCAGACACATGCAGCCTCAGGGGTCCGAATGTAGCCCCTTGTGTGGGCATGGGCCCCAGCTCATGCCCCATGAGGCCTCAACAACTGTTCAGCCACCCCTATATTGAGTGCGCAATCCTAACCTGGTTAGGCCAGCACAATTTGGCTGGCACAAAGTATGGCCACCATAAAGTATGTTTGGACCACTCCCGGAGTCAGAGAGGCCAGCACACAGGCATGCGCCATTCTCCCTGACTCCAAGAGTGGTCCAAATGCGCTTTACTGTGGCCCTTGTGCCGACCAAACTTTGCTGGCCTAACTGTGCCAGCCAAACTCCAGGTTAAGATTGTGCCCTTAATCTATCACATCTGTGTCCCAGCACAGCACACATAATGTGCTAACTTTATAAATGCAGAAAAGCTGTTTTATACGGGCAGCATTCAAACATGTGATTCTTTCCCTTCATATCTGAAGAGGTACAATCCCAGAAGGACTCTACCATGCTGTTTTTTCTTCTTTTTTCTCTTATCACATATAGCTCCTCTCTTAGTAAGACACTATGAAAGTTCAGAGTATAATGGTCTCCGGTGTTATAATCCCTTTAAAGTCCTGGGTGGATTATATCTGAGTGAATGAACCATCTGATTCACAATCCAATTTACTTTAAGTTTAAGCTTTAAGACTAATTAAATCTGATTGGCTTAAAGTGGACAAAAAATGGGCAGTAGGATTGCAACCATCAAAGTAAGGAGTCCTCTAGGGTTCTATTAACAAACCTTCCCAAATCATGTTGGTCACGGTTACAATATTTGGTGAAAACTGAAGGAAGTGTGTAGTCCTTACAGACTTTGCAAAGTAAAAGAGGCTGCTTTGCAGGACTGAGGAAGAAATGTCTGGATAAACGAAGTGAGGACAGAGGAAAGTTTGTTCAGTGGGGCTTATTCCAAAAGAAGTATGCAGTTTTTCAGCCCAATCCAGTGCAATAAAGGTAAAGGTTTCCCTACTAGTCATGACCAACTATAGGGGGTGGTGCTCATCTCCATTTCTAAGAGCCGGCATTTGTCCGAGGACAAGCTTCTGTGGTCATGTGGCTGGCATTACTATATGCCTTAGCGCATGGAACACCATTACCTTCCCACCGAACTGGTCCCTATTTATCCACTCGCATTTTTACATGCTTTCAAACTGCTAGGTTGGCAGGAGCTGGGACAAGCAGTGGGAGCTCACGCAGTCTCGAACTGCCAACCTTCCGGTCAGCAAGCTCGCAGCTCAGCAGTTTAATCCGCTGCACAGTTAGTCCTACTAACTGTTGTTAGTCCTACTGCGGTATCCAACACAGGCAGAACAACAGCCAGAGTCTTCCCTGAGGTGAGTAATACTTTCCTTACCCCCATGTTGAGCCCCAGCAGCCTCCATGGGTCTATTCAGAACCAAGTGAGCTCAATTGCTGGTGCAGAACCAAGTAGCCCAGTGTTGGACTTTCAGGTCCGGGGCAGAGATTAGGATGCAGTGGAGACTTCCTTTATTGTTCCTGTCCCGCATGGGCCTAAATTGCCCTCCTCTCTGCCCTGAAACATCCCCACCCTGTTCCGCCGTCCCCCCGCCTTCCCGCCACCCGGTGGTATATTTACTTTGGTGGGTGGGCGCAGCTCCAGCACCATTGCAGGCCTGTACTGGTCTACACACAGATACAAAGTGCTTTACAGCACATTTGTGACTGTGCACATGCCCATCTCACTGGCGGGAGCCGGCATAGAATAGGGCTAAAATGCAGAATGCTAAATGCTAAAATGCACAATGCAGCTCTTGTTTATGTACCATTCATTCCTACAAGAGAAATTTAACATGTTCTTAACATTCCCACTGAAAACAATATTTTAACTAAACTGTGGCCAGATCGTGTCTATATGTTGTGAACTAATATTCTGTTCAAACCTCCCATTTCAATATGTTGTGAATATCAAATCATCCTGCCAAGAAACAATCAGCTAATTTACAACATTCCTGAATTCATTCTATGTTAATGTAATCATTTCTGCAAATGCCAGATTTATCTAAGCTGGCCTCCTCCAGGTGATGGTCCAAACCATTGCAGTTTTCAACATATTTCTGGTTTTGAGCAGCTTCAGAATAATTCTAAATCTTTCTCCTACCGTCACTCTACATTTTTTTACAATCCTCAGTCAGACTCCATCCTGAGTTTGTCTTAACAAAAATGTGTCCAGAGTTTAGTTCCTTGCAACAGTCCTCAAAATCTAGATGTGTTTCCCAAACTGTTGGTCAGGACTTACCAGTGGGTCAGGATCTGATTGGTGGAGCATCATGAATCTGACAAGCTGATAGCTGACAAAGAAAATGTACTGAGCCCCAGGGAAAGTGAAACTGAGCCATTTGTGTATGCTAACTTTTGAGTAGGCAGTCCTGCCTCAGTCCACTTCAAAGGGAAGGCTGAGAGAAATGCAATGCCACCAGAATTGTCCTAATCCAATGAATGCAGGCCCCTCAAATACTTCTCCTTTCAAGCTGAAAAGGAAAACGTATTGGTAAGGTGACACTTTTTTGAAAGTCTCATAAAGCTAGGTGGGTCCCTTTAGAGCAGCCATTTTCAACCAGTGTGCCGTAGCACCTTGGTGTGCCACGAGCGGTCCACAGCTGTGTTGTGGGAACTTGGGGGAGGTTGTTTATTAGTAGGGCCAAGGGGGGATGTGAGCCCCTCATTGGGGCATGGTGTGCCTTATCAATTGTCAAAAAACTGATGGGGTGTCTTGACAATGTTAGTACCTTCTCAGTGTGCCATGAGATGCAAAAGGTTGAAAATTGCTGCTATGGAGTGTTGTTTTAAAAAATGGGTCCCAGTGCTAAAAAATGTGGGAACCACTATACCCTGAAGCCAATTTTAATGTCGCATGTGGTTCTCATGAAATAGCATCCGAAATAATTCTGTGGCAAATATCATTGTGCATGGAAAAGTGATGAGGGACCAGGTTATTCACATAATCATCAGAAGTCGTTCAGGAAGTAGCCCTTACAAACAAAACTCCTATGGATGAGGGTGGAATGTACCATATGCCATACATGCCTGAAAAAGAGGGGGGGGGTCTGTAGCAGGAACCAGAAGACTCCACTCTGCCCTTGGGCTGCCCAAAGACATTTCCTGGAGGGCCCCTGGGAATATCTAGCCACTTTCCTTTGGGAGTCACATCACGCCGACTCTTGGAAAGTCTCTTCCGCAAGCCCAGCTTCTGCAGTGTGAGAAAACTCTGCATTCATTAGCACTGCACGGAACTTACTTGGTAAGGAGCGTTCTTGCTGTCTCACCTAGGACAAACGAGGAATTCAGCTTCTCACCATTTCTCAACACTCATCCAGCATCACTCCAGTCACACAGCGACACCCGCCCCCGCGACAGAACAGCCTGCTTGGGATGGAGGCAAGAGGGCAAATGCAGCTCCTTACGTGGCCTATTTTAGGCTGGTTGTTTTCTATTGGCAAGTGGCAATGCAAGGAGGGCTGTTTTCTCCCTTACAGTCCAGCACAGGGGAATGGGAGCAGGCATGTCTCCCGCACACCCAGGCCACCGTTGTGTCTTCCAGCACGGAGCTGGCTTATCATTCTGGCACCGAAACATTGGTACACATGCGAATGAGCCACAGGAGATCAAAGCCTTACACGGAAACTTCACATCAAGGTTGTCTATGGAGCAAGTCCACACGTTCTGCGAAGAGCCACCAGGTGGTGGGTAACAAAGCAGTGGAACGGAACGTGTGAGCGCCCCGTCCAAGCCACAGAGAGCCCTCCTCAAGGCAGGCGGCAACAGCCGTGATAAGACACCATGCCACCTTCCCCAGACTAATGGGCTGGCTGAAACTCAGGCTGGTACTTGCCTCTCCCTCCTGCCACTATCACCTGCAGGAAAGAGAACGGATGACGGATGGGATATCCCCACATCCAAGGAAATGCTCAAGGCACCAAATGCTGCTAAGCACACTTGCCAAGATGCACAGATGCCTTGCCCAGTCTCTTAGGTTCCCCCCCCCCAACATAGGCAGAGGGGTCCCCGCTGTGCCCTGCAACCCAGCTTTGATGTGCTCCCTGCAATCCTGGGTGCCCCTCACCTTCCCATTTATCCCCCCCCCCCCCCCCCCCCGTAGAGATCTATTCCGGGTGGTCAATCTTACCTTTGGACGGCCGGTGACTGCGAAGATCTCCTCGTGCCCTTGCTGAGCTCCAGGCACCCCCACCCCACCGCAGGATCAGACCCTCGTTCTTCTCTTCCCGCACTTTGCAAAGGCGCTCTCTCTCTCTCGCTCTCACTTAATGAGGGGAGGCGGAGCCCGGGAGCGCGCGGCTGAGCTCTGGGCTGCTCCGGCGCCGGCTTTTATGCCTTTCCTTCCTTGGGGAGGGGGTGAGGAGTCGCTGCGAGGGGAGGGAAAGGACGGGGCGTGCGGAGCCCACGGGAGAGACTTGGACAATCGGGGGGGGGGGGGAGGAGGAGGGCCAGCATCGCAGAAGGGCGTCTTGCTGCAGAG
This sequence comes from Lerista edwardsae, assembly GCA_029204185.1. NCBI lineage: Eukaryota > Metazoa > Chordata > Lepidosauria > Squamata > Scincidae > Lerista > Lerista edwardsae. The sequence goes on from JAJKFI010000094.1 coordinate 4,726,086, forward strand.
AACTCCCTCCCTCCCCGCCCGCACGCCACCCGCGACGGCTTCCCTCGGTCCATTCCGTGGCACTCAGCCGCCGCACGCAGCAAATCTGGGGCGCTGGACAAACGCGCTCGGTTTAGGCTGGAGCGACCCCGAGATACCTCAGGATGCCGGGTGGTATCCCGCAGCCCCACTGAATTCCCATCAGGCTTCTGGGGAAAGCCCAGCATCGTCGAAAAGGCTCGCCCTCTCCCAATTCCCCCCCCCCACCCGCATCGTATTAACCTCTGAAGGTCATAAAGTTCGAGCGTCTTTGCCCGATGCTTTATAACCGCAGGCGGCCAAGCGCGTTTTATTTCGTTTGAAACGATGGATGTGTCTGTCGAGCTTTAATCCATCCCGACCGCGTTAAAAACGACAACACGTGTTAATCAAGCCGTGGGCTCGATCCAGGGCAAAACCAAGTCCCACGCGCTTGAATGGGCGAGTTAAAGTACGTGCCCCTAACCTAATCCTTGGCTGGATTCTGCCTTCACAATGTCAAGCAAAGCCACGGAGATAATATCCTGCAGAGCCAATGGAGGGGTTTGCACACAAAAAGGTGGGGAGGGGGTCCTTGGAACAGAGGCGTTTCAATAGGGAGGGCAAAGCTCTAAGTTTTGCAAGAAGTCTTACCCTGTCATGTAAATCCCTCCTCTCCCTTGCTGCTGTAGCCAGTAAGCAACGCCAAGATTGGCTAAAACGGTGCAGGAGAGGAGTAATCTCCACTGCAAAGTAAGGCTTCTTGCAAAACTTAGAGCTTTGCCATCCCTGTAGAAACGCCACTGCCTTGGAACTTCTGGAAGGAGAGACTTGAAGTTGTGGTGACGGTGGCAATTTTGGTGCCCCAAATCCAGGCATTTGTAAACCAAGATGGGTCAGTTCCAACCTCCTTCCGGGAGGCTCACATTGGCCTCAAAACACCATTCGCATGGTCCAGCTTGAGAAGCAGAGCAGGAGATGATGGAGGCAGCCTGTTCACTTTCAATGGACGCCTTTTATGGATTAGACCTTTTTTGTCTCAAGCCTGGCACACAGCCACACATCCATCACTGGACTGCTGCTGCATCAAGTGACGACCTGCATGTGTGAATAAGCACAAACGCAGCCACCAAGAAATCATGTTTCATGTCCCCGCAGTGGCAACACAGATGGGGGGGGGGGAGAAGTCACACATTTAGCTGCAAGTTGTGTGGCAGTGAACTATCTCACAAGGAGTAAACAAGGGGTGCGTACAACATGTCCATCACCCTGTATAATTTTGCATCCCTTGCATCCGGTACCATTCTCCCCGCCCAGGATCAGCTTCAGTTTTTTTCAGGCCTTCAATTGGTAAGAAATGCTTCAGCTTTAGCCAGAGCTGCTTGTTAGGAGGGAAGCTGGGCAAGGGAGCAGAAGCTGTTTCCCACAGAGAAGGGAGTGTGACGTCACCCTCCCTTCCAAAGAGAGCTGCCCAGCTTCAGAGCACAATCCTAATCTGAAGTTAGACTGGCATAAACTAAGCCAGCAAAGTTTGGCCAGCACAAGAGCCACCATAAAGTGTTTTTGGACTATTTTTGGAGGATGGCACATGTCTGTGTGCTGGCCTCTCTGATTCCAAGAGTGGTCCAAACATACTTTATAGGGTCCCTTGTGCCAGCCAAACTTTGCTGGCCTAACTGTGCCGGCCTAACTCCAGGTTAGGATTGCGCTCTCAGTTGTGCTTGAAAAGGGAGGCAGAGAAGAAAGCTGGAATGAGACAAGAACAGTGGTTGGTTACCAGCAGTGAGTAAGCAGCTAGGCCAGCAAAGTTTGGCCTGCACCAGGGACACTATAAGGTATGTTTGGACCACTCACAGAGTGAAAGAGGCCAGCACACAAATATGTGCCATCCTCCCTGACTCAAATGCACTTTACAGTGGCCCTTGTGACAGCCAAACTTTGCTGACCTAACTGTGCCAGCCTAACTACAGGTTAAGATTGTGCCCTAAGGCATCTGCTTTCCAGGGCAAATAATATTTTGTAGCCCCTCCCCATGATGAAATCAAATTTAAACACACACACACATGTTTTCTGGTTAATTGGCCGTAACTTTTGATAGAATGCAGATCTTCTAACATGATTTATTCCATTTCAGTTAGCATTAAATTACCTTTCCAATGATATAGAACATGATATAGAACAATTCATACATACCAAAGTTTTCACAATTTTGACCATTATGTCAAGCTCAGTTTGTTGCCCCCCTAAAGCTTCTTGCCCAGTGCAATTGCTATCCCTCTGCACCCCTTTAAGTATGCCACTGTTTACCAGTCCTGGGTGCCAGCTTGGCACAGACGTTCCTTGGTACTGTCTGGAATGGGGGCATTTTGTGTGAGTCAGTGGACAAAGAAGCCAACAGCGAGCAGAGCACAGAAGTGGCTCACTTTTTGTGGGCTCAGTTAGTGTGAGTTTTCACAGTGGAGTCAGCAGCAAAGTTATGCTGGTGTTGACCCCTTTTTTGTGCCACTAATGACTTTTGTGTCACTAACGTCAGGAAGCTCCCAGGATGTGGTTTTTATTCACAGATTCAAACGTGCTGTGCAAGCAAAGGGGATTCACTATTATGAGAACACCAGGTTGCATTTGTAGTGGTTTGGGTTGAATTCTTCTCCAATTTCACCTCATGGTATCCCTATTCCTCCCCATCCTGATCACCTTTTTCACATTTGCAGTTTGGTTTTCCTGCAGCGTACATGATTTTTTGTGTTTGCAGTTTGATTTCTTTTATGCTTTACTCTTTGTGTGTGTGTGTAACCACTTTGAGCTTCCTTTGACCAGGCATGGGGTGGCGGACACACACGCATCCTCTAAAAGTGCCTGCAACCTGAGAAAAGCAGACGCCCGTGCTTGACACATCAGGAAATGCCGCTCGCCACCCCTGTAAAGCTTGGAGGGGCTTTGAGCCTGCGAGTCGTCCTGCACACAGAGCTGTGCTCTTTTGCAAGCCGCTGAACCGCTGGGGCTACAGAGGCGGATGGTTCAGCAGCCTTGGCAACAGCAAGTGCCGCGTAGGCAAGAGCCTTTATTTATTAAGCAGCAATGGAGAGACTGTGCGGAAGATAAATATAGCTTGGTTGCTTTCAGTACCAGACTGGAGATTTCCCAGGACGAAAATAAAACAGGGCAACTCATCTAAAGCTGCACCATAATGAGCCGTCGCCTTGAGTTGGACCAATCAGTTTCTCCGATTCTTTCCAATAAAGTCATGGCTGTCGGCACCATTGCTTCATTATTCATGACGTGCCCTTCCCGCCGTTGACAAACTACCTGGGGACTGGCTGGCCTCAAGAGCTGGAATGGGGTCTCTCTCATGTCATCACAGTGGTGGGACGTACACAATCAGTTGGAACCACCTCGAGAACAAAAGCTCCAGCTGGTGTGCTTGGAAGCACCGCCGCTGCAGCCCACAGAGTCCTTCCCAGCAGATGAGGATCCAGCCTGCACTAGCTTCCACTCACATGCAGCATCCCACAGGACAACCTTGTTCTGGACAATGTACGGCAGTGGATTCCAAACTGTGGGTCACGAGCCAATTTCAGTTGGGTCGTGAAGCACCTAGAGCAGCCATATTGAAAATATGGGATGATGGGATGCTGGAAAGGGGGAGGAGGGCTGTGTGGTTGTTTTGCTTGTGGGCGCAATCCAACCCACCGCTGGAATGGCAAGGCTGGAGCCTCCCTGCGGGCGCAGATCCAAGGAGACAGCATAGCCCGAATTGGGGCCGCACGGCCTCTCCAATGGGTCTAGGATTCGGCCTTATGGCTGACTCAGAGGCCCACCCATGTCCCACCCTTGTTCCGCCCACATTCTGCCCTTATTCTGCCCTTCTTCCGTCAATCCCCGGGGCATGCTGTCATGGCGCCTCCTTTGTGCCAGCCAGTTTTATTTCGGCCGATGCAAGGGAGGCACTGCGCAGGCGCTACAGCACCAGCCCTGTGGCCTTAGCATTGAAGCGCGGCACCCGATTGGTGCCCCCACATCAGCGCTAGGCGCGCAGCGCTGGCTCAACCCCATTGTGCTGGCACTGCGCACACTGTAGGATTGTGCTGCCCATCAAGGTTGTAAATAGGCTTTTTTTCTTTCAGATTCACTTTGCTATTGGAAAATGACTGAGAAATAACCCAGCTTATTGCTGCATTCTCAGGAAAGCAACAGGCTCTGGCATCACAATGACAGCACTTCTGGCCGTGACATCACTTCCAGCGGGTCCTGCACAGATTTTCATTCAAAAAGCGGGTCATGCTGCTAAAATGTTTGAGAACCACTGATGTACCATGTTATGTAAACCTAGCAACATGCTTGTTATTATTATGATAGGCAGGCGTGGTCTGCCCCTGGTGCGGCAGGGCCCAGTCTGAGGCATTTTCACAGGGCCCCCACTACCTTGAACCCGCCCCTCACCAAGCAGTCATGGTGCAAAGCAACTACGTCAAGCCCAGGGCTGTTGGCGCCCAAAGCACAAAGGAATAGTTGGTGGTGACGGGATTGCATCACTGCCAACTGCTTCCGGTCAGCTCAGCTCAGACTGTACAGACCCAGAGGCAGATAGGAGGGCTCACAGAGTGCTCCACTCCCCATGTCTTGGCATGGATGACTCTGGGCCAGGCATCAGCCACAGAACAGGCTGGTGGTGGCAGGGCAACCACCAAAGGCAGCCCCTCCAAAGCACTGGGTCCAAATTGAGCAAATTGGCCAAATTGCCCTAAGGCCAGCCCAATGGGCGAGTGGACTATAGATATTCGCTCTTCATACAGAGGCACATTGCCCCTTCTTCCATAGACCTTCTCCTTAAAGGCTGGCTGGGCCATTTGGTGCTGGACTGGAGATAGGTTTAACCCCACTGTGACAAATTATTTTTACTTTTCCATCTCGGAGCAAACCTAGACTGGGCTCCCATGCCCCCTAAGCTTACTGGCATGTGGCAGCTCCTCCCCACACCCAGTAGGCAAATGGGAGGAATCTTTGGCAGCCACAGCTTCTCCCACCCCCTTTAGAAGTGAAGAGGAAGAGGAGCCAGCTCTTTGTCTAGCAAAATGGTGCCACTGCTGGGGGTGTTCCGGACTGGCCCAGCTAGATGGGTCTTCTGATAGGCAGACACTCCTGGCCAATGCCCAGCTTTCCTATATAATCTTATGCTGAGGCTTTCCTTGAGTGAAATAGATGGCGGGAGCAGGGAGGCGAAGGGAGCTTATTCATCCCAGAGAGTAAGAGGAGATTTAAATAGATCTGTGCGCACACGGGCGGCCCAGTTCTACTCCTCTGCCTTCACAGTTTCTTCTGCTCCCTGCCTTCTGTCTCTTCAAAAGCCATGCAGTGGGAGGAGCAGCAGCAGCAAGAGTAACCAAGTGGGGCATCAGAGCAGCAGTTGGATGGCAGGGAGCACTGAGCCACGGATGGGATGCTGCGGGGGCCACCTCATCACACTGCACCTGTGGGCTGGCCATGCCGCCCCCTGAGATGTAATTGCCTCAGCTGCCACAGAAGGTTTGTTCCAGCTCCATGCTTATGCTCACAGTGTCGCGGTCCCCAAGCGTACCGTGGGCACAGCGCCTTTCCTCCAGGGCGCCTTGTTGCAGGGGTGCCAGCTTTTTGGCTTGTGCAAGATTTCACAAGATTCACGCAAGATTTCGTAATAATTCTGGCAATCCAAAATGGCAGCGCCAGGAGAGCCGTTAAGACGAGGCTGCTGGAGACACCCTGTAGCACCCCTGTGAGTTTGCTGTGGAACTCCTTGCCACAGGAGGTATTGATGGTGCCTGTCCTAGGTGCCTTTAAAGGGGGACTTTAAAAGGGAGAGATTTCTGGAGGAAAATCCATTGCAGGTTACAGGCCATGTTGGATGGTTCAATCTTCTTCTTACAGAAGTGAGCTTCTTGGAATGCCAGCTGCAGGGGAGTTTCTTGTTGCCTTGTGTGTTCCCTGAGGCACCTGGTGGGCCACTGTGAGATACAGGAAGCTGGACTAGATGGGTTTTTGGCCTGATCAAGCAGGGCTCTTCTTCTGTTCTTATAAGAAGGAGGAAAAGGAGAGTTGTGGTGTGGTGTGTGATAAGTTGAAGCACAGTCCACTGTTCTTATCCAGGTGGCAGCAGTGACAAACCCAGGTTAGCTGTTGTCTCAATCCCCACCCCCCCGGGCTGCCCAAGTCCAGTGCACAAATGTATGCAGATGGCATGCGCTTTTTCCCATCGCAAGGAGAAGAGAAACAGGCCTTTTTTGCTCTCCGAACCTGGGCTTAATTTGAATGGAGAAGGGATAAGAGGCATCTGCCAGCCATGAGTTACGGGTGACACAAGGTGAGTGGAAGAGGAGAATTCAAAACATGGAGGGGTGAGATGGCGACACTCCTGCACGAAGCCGTGAGTCCTTCGGATGTGGCTTGCCTGCAATCAGAACACACAGGCTCTGGTGAGCAGGACCGGAAAGGTGCCTTTAGACCGCTTCAGGGACACAATGAGCTGTCCTGCATCTCCTATTTACGATATTGTGATACAAGTCCATTTTTCCTCTTGTTCTGGAATGGAATTAAAGCACAGTGGGGTTTTTTTTCCAAAGGGGCTCATGAAAGCTATCATAAATATTGATTTACACCATTTAGGAGCAATAATGAAGAGAGATCTCCTTGGCCATAAGAACAAGAACTGCTGACCTCTCAACTCTGCCTTAACTGAAGTGTCTGTAGGCATCCCAAACCAGAGAACCACAGAGGCAGAGGCCACATGAATGCTGCCATGCCAGGAGTTCCAAAAAAAGAACACCAATGGTAACATCAGTGCTGCACAGAAGTGCTGTAGTCACTCATTTTGAAGTGCAGGAGCTCATCATGACACCCCATAGCCATCGCTAACTAGAGGCCCAATCCCACACTGGGGCAGCACTAGCAGGTGTGCAAGTGCCAAAGGCACATTGCTGCTGATGCTAAGCCCACTGTGTCAGTGCTGAAGCCAGTGCTGGTCGGCACTGAGTGTTCCGTACCAGGGGGATGTGCTGTGGGAGTGCTGGCGAGAAAGTTCTTCCACCAGTCAGTAGGAAGACCTATTGGGGTGGGGGTAGGGCAAGGGAAGGTGGGAAGGGTGGAACTGGGTGGAGGGAAGGAGGACTATGGGGAGGATCGAGCCCAGGAAGAAAGCGGGGACAGCAGCAGAGTCTGTTGCCAAATCCTATGTCTACTCCCACACCTGAAAGTCTAACACGGGCCTCCTTCCGCAATCCACCTGACATCAGGTTGCAACCCACCAAGTGGGTCCTGACCTACAGTTTGAATAACACTGGTTTCAGAACCACTGCGCTTGCCTGTGTAGCGATACACTGCCATCTCTCAAGGGTAGGATTGGGCCGCAAGGCTGCAATCCGATACACGCTTCCCTGGGAGCACTTCTCATTGAACTCAGTGGGACTCACTTACTGCACTTCTGAACAGAGATGCATAGTGATTGCACTCTTTGATTTGAGTGGGACTTGGTGTCCGCCGTGTCTGGCTCAGATCTACAAATGTTGTCAGACAGCAGATGTAGCCGTGCATGCGCAAAGGCTCTTTCACTTCTGGATTGACCTCAGCTGGCTTCTGTCACACTGTACTCGCTGCGTTCCAAGGATAATAAATAAATAAGTCAGCGGCACGTCTGGGCAACCCCAGTGATCTGCGCTAGGTTGGAGTTCCTCCATGCTGCACAGGTTTTAGAGGCTTGCAGCCCCAGCATCTGAAGCATCCGCTGGCAGCTTTTGTAAGAGCTGCCGTCTTATTGCCAAGAGAAAGGATGTTGCCATCGTCAGATGGCTTCTGGCTTCCAGCTTTGTTCCTCGCTCAGTTATGTTCAGTAGACTGCGGAATATGAGGAGCTAAGAAACGTCCATCTGTAATGTTTTCTCCATCCACATGTAGAACAACAGTGCGTGGCTTTTGGGTACCTTCTCCTGGAGCTCAGGCTGGGTGCCACCTCCCCAAGAAAAGCAACATTGCAGGCATTCCTACTCTCCTACACGTAGGCAGTGCTGGGGGATGGGAAGGATGCAAGTTCCCCACTGCTGAATCATAATCTGGACATTGAAATGAAATCCATATAATTCTAATCATGTGAACTTGAACTCCATCCAAATTGCAATGGTTTCATTTAGAGAAAATACGTTTAGGACGGGAGCATTAATGTTACACTTACTCTCATTTCTCATTCAGAAACTGAGAGTGCAATCCTAAACTGGAGTTAGACTGGCATAAACTAAGCCAGCAAGGTTTGGCCAGTACAAGGGCCACCGTAAAATCCGTTTGGACCACTCTCAGAGTCAGGGAGGGTGGCGCACGTCTGTGTGCTGGCCTCTCTGACTCCAACCGTGGTCCAAGCATACTTTATAGTGGCCCTTGTGGTGGTCAAACTTTGCTGGCTTAGCTTATGCCGAGCTAATTCAATTTAGTATTGCGCCCTGAGTGTGTGGAATGAAGCTCTTTACCCTGCTGCCAAAATGCTTTGTGTCCCTTGCTATTCATTCTGCTGTCTCAGCTTACATGATCTGGAAGGAAGATGCCCCCCCCCCTCAATAAAGAAGAGGCACTAAAATGCTTGTGGGCTCATCTTAATTATGTGAGCTGGAAACCAGCTGGATTTTCCTGTGTTTAAATACAGTGGGTGGGAAAGACTATTACTATTACTGACTATTACTGAGAGCACAATCCTAACCTGGAGTTAGGCCAGCAAAGTTTGGCCGGCACAAGAGCCACTGTAAAGCGTGTTTGTAAAGCGTGTTTGAAGTGCGCCATCCCCCCTGACTCCGAGAGTGGTGCAAACACGCTTTACAGTGGCTCTTGTGCCGGCCAAACTTTGCTGGCCTAACTGTGCCATTAACGTGAATGCCTCAGTCCAAGGCAGCACTTGTTGTAAGCACCATCATAAGCAAATGAGAAGAAACCACCAGTCCTGACTGCCATGGGCTTAAAGGACTAGCCATACAATCCTGTTCAGCTGGCGGGCCAGTGTAGCAGATGCTGTACTGGTGCTAGTGATCATGAAAGTGCCATAAAGTACTGTGTGACAGCAAAGCAGTTGCTGGTGGGCGGCGCAAAGACCCAGTGCAAGCCAGACGTGGTAAGTTCCACTCAAGCAGCACAGGGGCAGGGTAGGGCAGGGAGATAGATAACGGAGCCGGAGGAAGGCAGCGACAGGGTGGGCGGATTGGGCCTGGCCCGGGGCAAGATCAGCAGCAATGGTGCTACATGGGATTTTGTGCAGGAACGGGCTATCGGGGAATTAGCCCTAAGTGGAGCAATTTCTGGATGACTGTAACTCATCAGGACTGCTACCGGCCTTCAGAATTTGCTGCATAAAACAAGCAACGCCAGGCAGTTTCCAAGCACAGTTGCCCAAATCATCTGGGAAGAATCTCAGAACTTTGGACTGGGGCGGGGGAGGGGGAGGGAAAGGCGTGTGAAGGCTAGAAAAGAGCAAGAGGGGGATCCAAGGAGGTGTGAGAGGGGACAGGGAGACGAGCAGCCGAAGCCTCTGCATGTCTACTCAGAAGTCTCCATGTGCTCAATGGGGCTGACTCCCAGGGAACTGTGTCTAGAATTGCAGTCTGAAGCGCCCATCTCAAACACCTTCATGAATGGGAAAGCCCTGCAAGGAGCTCAGCAGGAAGCAGATAGGTCGTATTTCACTTACGAAAGGGAACCACAGCAGCAGCCATGCCTTTGGGTGTTTTGCAGTCCCACAAACGTAGCTGGCCTTGAGTGAACCTGCCTGGGAGAAAATGCCTAGAGGAAGAGGCTGCAGGTAGTTAAACTATGGAGGGGAAGGGTCCAGTAGGTGCCCCCCACACACACACCTTTTGTTCTTAAATACGAGAGTCCCCTTCCCCCTCACACTGGAGAGGTTATACAGCTGACAAGCGTTCAGGAGGCAAGGCAGGGTCTGCAGCCTTCCCCTTGAGTCCCAGCCTGAATCACAAAGGCCAATGTGTGACAGGAAGTCATACTATGCCCTGTTAAAATAGCACACATTTCACTCTCATAACAAAGGCCCCAGGCTGCTAAATTAAGGCTTGTTGCCTCAGCATTTCCGGACGCTGCCTAATTTTAGATTGCTCATGAGGAGGTGGCATCTATTAGTACCTGGCTGCGAGAACTGATTTGGAGTCGGGCTGCAGTTTCTACTGGAGGGTAAAACATGAAGGCCAAATTACATCAAACCAAGGATAGCCGGAGGTAGGTTTTATCAGTATTTTATTCCATCTGCGCAGAGGGCTGCCTCGGAGTCTCACGACTAACTTCCTGAGGACCAGCCCCGAACAACATATTACAAGAAATTATATACTTGAAATTACGCAGGCATCTCATAGGAAAAGAGCAACATTATAGGTCAATGTAAGGAAAACACAGGGCGTTACTTCCTACGTAATTAGAGAAGGATACAGTTTCAATTTAGAATACAATTCGATCGCTAGATGTCAAACTGACCCAAACTCACTTGTAGTTTACATTCTCTCTCTCTCTATCCTTCCTGGCTGGCACAACAGAGAGGCGCCATCCCAAGGACTCTTTGCCCAAACTTCTTGAATCTTGTTTCACCCCAAGCAAAGCAAACTTGTTTACAGAAGCGGATGCAAAGTCCTAACCTTCAAGCTGGGTTCTAACCAAACGCTATCCTGCGCTGCCTAAAGCATAAGCCAGTACAGAAGCAGACAAGCATATATTTTATGAGACACTAAAATCGTCCTGTAACAGTCCCCCCTTTTTGAAATGGCTCATAAAATATATGTAGCATATCTATTGATTATGGCCTAAGGCGTGTGCAATCAATTTTCATGAAAACATCCTTTCTTACTGTTCCTTAGAATGTGTGAGTGACCTGAGCTATAGAAAGCTGTAGATTTTGAAAGTGTTAGCACTATGTTTCAGTATTACAGCACAGTTAAAAACGCATACAGAAAATACATCATACACAAAAACAAATTACAATTTCCATGTTGCTTGCAGATATCCTCAAGCTTCAGCGTTTGCGTAGAATACCAGCCCCGGAGTGGCATAGCAACGCTGCTTCAGCCCAGATAACTGATCAGCCGATCCCTCTGGTGTGATCAGTTGTTTAAGGCCACGTTGTGGTTTGGATTCCTTGAACACCATGCTCCATTGAAATGATCTTCTTTGCTGCTCGACCTATCTTGGGGAACAAAATTTTTCCTACCCTTCAGTACAGCCACCATTTCCTCTGAATGTTATATATATTTATATAACTTAACAGGAAGTAAATTTGGTTTGTCCCCCCTGAGGTATCTTGAATACAATTTGGTTTCCAATTAAAACACTGCTTTCTGGGTACAGAACAGTGCATACAGTGACTGTTATCTCTTGGAAAACTTGGGACAGAAAATGTGGACCGTACTGATTTGATAAAGGACTACACTCAGATACTTGATTACTCCTTTTTGTTGTCCCTGTAAAGGCTTACTATAAATTGTGTTAAGAAGGTGCATTTTAAAATGGATGGTAAGATATTCTGCTGGCTGAATTATGTCTTTATTAGTTTTATACTAATGTGTAGGTGTTCACATTTTTGTGTCCAATACTGTTCGTGTTGCGTTACCCTGGTGCTCACACACACGTACTGGTGTCATGCATTCAGTGTGCCTCAGTATGCTGTTCTGCAATTACGTGAAATGTTCTAACCGTACATGGAAGATACCTTTAACTGGAAAATAATTATCATGGATCTTTTCCCGCATCAAATCATCTACCACTAGGTTAAACTTTCACCAAGCTAGCTTCAACAGTCCAGCACTTATGAGGCTAATTTTGCTAGCAGTATTTTCTTGCACGCAACAATGAGAAAACAATTGGATAGTTTAAACTTTTTGGTTTAAAACACAGACCAAAAACAAAGAAAAGAAAGGCACTTTTACTCTTTGATTCTTATAGAATCATCCCGGGGGGGGGCCTCCTCCTGGAATGATGTCATTTTATAGCTTCTAGCAAGGAATTGAGACTGGCCTGTGTAACTTGATACCATACAGGTCTTTTGCCATAGTTGGCACACACACAAACAAACAAATGCTCATTGCTACAAGTTGCTACAAGTGGACACAGAACTTTTAATATGCTTTGGAATCTTATTCTTTGTGCATTTTAGCTATTTCTTCAAGTGAACAGCAGATACTTAGCTGTCTCGCTGTGACAGCAGTGAGAAGCTTCCAGCTGCAAATCCCTGGCATAGACACTTTAGAAAGCCACAACCACTTTCATCATATGCTATATGCTTACGGGACTTATGTCCTTAGCTTCTCTACAAACTACAGCCACAACATTAATTATCCAACAACAGCAAGCATGTTCATTCATCTCTGAGTCTCTTGGTGAGACTTACTTTGCCTTTAACAGTTTTGCAACTTTAAAAGAAATTATGGACACTGCTCCTGTTCCAATGCACCAATTTTTTTTGCTGAGGGGGTTACCTGTTACTTTTGTTTTACATATTTTAGACAGATAAAAGATAAAAACCAGTAAAATCTCATCGCACGTGATGGCTTCCATTTTACCGGGATAATTACATTATCTTTAGCATCTGATAGTAGGTGATAGCTATCATCCTTCATCGCCGTGATGGCTTCTAGATAATAGACTTATCACACCTAGATTTCCAATTAAGAAATTGGAACTCCAACCTTGTTTTATTGGCAGCCATTGGTTGCTCAGATTACACTTGTTCCGTGTTTTGAATGGCCCTTGGCCCTCCTTTTTTTTTAATGCTTTGATTTTTACAATAACAAGGTGTTTATATACATCTCCCCTATGCCTGTTTACATCACTTTCCTACAACACTAGCAGCTAAACAACTTAACATTTATAAACAAACACACAAAAACTGCCTCTATTGCTTGGCATATAATTGGGGAAAGCTTTCACCAAACTCAAACTTGGACCAAACATAGACCAGAACAATTTCAAAAACTCTTTTAAAACTAACAAGAAGCTATACAAGCTTGCCAAGCCTGATTGATTATACTACTACTTTTACTGAAGCCTTTTTAGCTTTTTACATTTGCTCTACCTCACAGGGTTGATTTATAACTCAGCAAAATTCAAAACAACTTGGAGACTCCACTCTGTACTGATAAGAGGCTCAGGGTACATCCTTTAACCTAGTGACCAGCCCCCTGGTTACTATAGGGGCCTGTAAAACAGGAAGCTTGTCTTTGACACCTTTGGAGCCTTTTTACTTGGACTGCAATTAAGGCAACCTTTTGTCCAAACCACACAAATCAGACTCAAAACAATTTCTAAAACTCCTCTAAAAACTGACAAAAAAAACCCCTCACAACCTCACCCAGCTCGCTGTGTCTCCTTCAACCACAAACTTACTAAAACAAAACCAGAATGGGATTTTACATTAACTCTTTGAGAGTTAGAGGTGGTGGAATTGAAGATTTCTAACAAAAACAAGCTGTTCCAAACAGATCCAGATATCAAACCAGAGATGGCTATAGAACACACAACAAGCTATAACCCATATAAACATCCCTTTGCAACAAACAGAGTAACACAAACACACAAAAACATGTTAGCTTTTACTTTCCTGTGGGCTACCTTGCAGAACTGACTGCCTCCTTCTTGGAACTTTGCAAGAATAGGTTCTGCCCTGACCCTGTTGGATATATTGATATCCACAACAATTCAGTTCAATTCACAACAGCCAGGTTGTTTCAAAAACCCAGGGTTAGAATTCCTATCTAACACAACTGGCCCATCCTGAGCTGAGCCTTTTCAGCACAAATAATATAACTTTGACAGAAGCAAACAGAAGCAAGGGGAAATACAAAGAACATCTTTTTACCCAGCTAAAACAGAAGCAGGGCATCAGAAACTTTAGCCAACTTTTATGTTTCTTTTCACTAGTACCCTTTCCTTTAAGTTGCTTCACTTAACCACTAGGTAGACATACAAAGAGTACAACTTCATCAAACAAATTAGAAATGGCTGTTGACAAATGCAAACTGTCTTAAACAAACCAGATATTAAACCTTAATTTTGAGCTCTTATTTTACCAATATAGCACAACAATAGCCCAATATTTATAGCAAATAAGAAAAAGGACTTTGTGCACACACATCAACTTGTTAAGTCTTAATTTTCTGTGGGCTGTGTCTACCTTGCAGGGATGACATTTCCTACCAGCCTTCAAGCACTAACCAACCTATAACATGAAGTTCCTTGGCATCACCTTTGGCTGCTTGAAAGAGACTAATCATATGGGCCTTTTCATATACTACACCATAAAACGTGTGGATAGCTTACTCATTTAAACTAAACAAACAATATATATGCCATGCAGACACCTTTACACTGAACTACTGAATAACTCACAGTCATTTAGGGAAATGTCTAAACAAACAATTAAATTTTTTATGATTTCCAGTAACACTTGTGTTTCCTGATTACTTGTTACACATCTATGTACACATGCTTTCCTTAAAACAGAGAAAATACCAAGAAAAATAACTTTAAAAAACCTGCCCAAAACAAACAGGCCTTGCATCTAAAGACTTTTAGAGATGAAAGTTCCCACAAGAAGGAGGGGCAAAGGAGGCACTTAATTCATTTTCTTCAAGCCACACACATTTCCTTTAGGTACACACAAATTGGCTTTTAACTTGAGAAAGGACCAGAGTTTTGCCTACAACCAAACAATGTACTTTACTTTTATCATACACCATTTTTATAATACACCATCTTTTAACTTTGTACATGCACAGAGACTAGTGGAAAAATAGCAAACCATTTAGGCAGCTCCTGTTTAAAATTCATAGCTGCTTTCATGCACACAGCATACCTTACAGCTTTAGAAATAACTCCACTACTAACATAAATACAAAAACTTTTGGCCTTCTCCTTTACATGTTCAACCCCAAGGAAACCCATTTCCAAAAAGACAATTTTCTATTATCATGAGCCAATGAGTATCACTGAATCATTTTAAAAGCTGCCTCTTAAATGCAAAAGGCCTAGATTTTCTGCCTCACATACTGAAGACCAGACAAGCAGACTTGCAAATAATACTAAACAATTGTTCCAAAAACCAGTTTCTCCCCCCTTTTTCTCTCTCTTTCGCTGTGCACTCTTAAGATTCACATTTCATTCCCTTTCCAACAATTACAGGGTCCTGTGGTGTCTAAAGACAGACCGTTAGGTAAACATGCTTTCTCCTTATCTGTGCATTCCTTCTCAAACCAAGCAAGCTGTTTAAATCCTAACCAGCAAGTTTACATCCTAACCAGCTGCTATCCTTTACTACCCACCTATCTTGCAGCGTAAGCCAGTAGAGAAGCAGGGAAGCATGGATATTTTATGAACCATTATGAACCAGTGCTCATCCCATATTACAATCACTTATACTAAATTTTCCCTGCAACTATTTTTGCAAAAACATAGCTAAACATACGTAGCTTAGGTTTAGGAATTTTACCCCACAGATGCAACCAGCTCCGGACTTCCCTCCAACGGTATTTGCAACACAAGCTCACCCCCACCCTAGGAATTCATGCTGGTTTGCAGAGGTGATAAGCTTGAAAAACGAAACTGCTTACCATACAGAGAAAGGAGGGGTGGAGGGGGAAGGAAGGAAAGCAAGCACTTTTTAAAACGACCACTTTTTTCCTGTGAGTTGGAACTAACTGAAAGCAAGGGGAGATCTTTTTAAATCCTGCCTGAAAGTTACCTAACATACATTTCAAAGGGGTACATCCCTGCTTCGAGCCACCCCCTCCCATCACGAAACAACAGGCAAGAACACAAGAGGGAAATGGGGTAAAGAGCAGACTGGTGAGGGGGTCCAGCCGCACACGAGACACAAAGGGTAACAACCGCTTCCTCTGTTCACCGGCCGCCTCAGTCTCCCGAGAACGGAAACGCGGTACGTCCAGAGTCCGCACTCAATTGACTGGTTTGGGCGTGCACCCGTCCCCAGATTCCTTTCACACAATCACTCACACACGTGCGCGCACCTCCCAATTTTCCTGACACACGGAGGGTTTTGGCTGGGCCACAGCCCCGCTCCGCTGTCTAGAGGGATCTGGCGAGGATTCCCTCTCTGACCTTGCCCCGGGGTCTTACCTTAGCCGGCATTCACCTTGACACCTCAGTCTCTGTTATACATTACCAGCACTGGATGTCCTGTATCCCTCGGCCGTTTCCCTAGCAACCACATCAACCTCGGTCCGTCGCCTGAACGGGCAGAGGGCTGCTGAGATTCCCTTGTCTGGAAACCACAAGCTTCGCCCAGCAAGACAGCTTAGGTGGCGCCCCGAAGGTTGTGGTCACCAAGCAGAGGAAACACCAGATAGCCCGTTTGCCTCAAGGCAGGTAAAAAACCAGATTACCATCCGAGTCACGGCACCATATAAAACATGAAGGCCAAATTACATCAAACCAAGGATAGCCGGAGGTAGGTTTTATCAGTATTTTATTCCATCTGCGCAGAGGGCTGCCTCGGAGTCTCACGACTAACTTCCTGAGGACCAGCCTCGAACAACATATTACAAGAAATTATATACTTGAAATTACGCAGGCATCTCATAGGAAAAGAGCAACATTATAGGTCAATGTAAGGAAAACACAGGGCGTTACTTCCTACGTAATTAGAGAAGGATACAGTTTCAATTTAGAATACAATTCGATCGCTAGATGTCAAACTGACCCAAACTCACTTGTAGTTTACATTCTCTCTCTCTCTATCCTTTCTGGCTGGCACAACAGAGAGGCGCCATCCCAAGGACTCTTTGCCCAAACTTCTTGAATCTTGTTTCACCCCAAGCAAAGCAAACTTGTTTACAGAAGCGGATGCAAAGTCCTAACCTTCAAGCTGGGTTCTAACCAAACGCTATCCTGCGCTGCCTAAAGCATAAGCCAGTACAGAAGCAGACAAGCATATATTTTATGAGACACTAAAATCGTCCTGTAACAAGGGAGATGAGATACTGGAACGATCCAAGCAAATTCGAGGTTTCTTACTATGCATGTATCATGTGTCACTGCACATTTGAGACATCCATAATGTATCTTTCAGCATCCACGTATACTGTAGAAGGTCCTTTCCATACAGAGTCTTTTTTTGATGTGAGCAGGAAGCCACAGGTTAGGGGAAAGGCACTTGTTCTGATTTTGGCTACGTTTGTCAAACATCTAACTGGTAAATGCATCTAAAGTACACTCCTGAGGGGAAAAAAGCACTATTATTCACCAGGGATGGGAACTCAAGTCAGGTGCGTCCAAGTCACAAAAGCATGTGTTTTTTGCTGCCTTAGGCAGACTCGAGTCACACACGTAGAGGGACTCGGCCACTGACTCGAGTATGAACCTAAAAAACCCGTGTGTGAAAACCTGCAAGTCTGAGTTGCTGCTTTACTTTTTTTGTGGTGTAAAAAACCTGGTGGGGCCTTCAGGGAACCAGCAGTTCCAGTCAGGAGGCAGGGAAGGGTTAATGCGTTGCAATGAGCAGGAGGCAGGGGAGGAAGGAGAGTGGTCCATCTCTGAAAGAACCAATGATTATTGGACAAAGGAGGGCAGAAGGAGGAGCCGAGGATTCTGAGGAGCTCAGGAAGAGAGAGGAGGTGGTTCCAAGTAATCTTGCGTCACTTTTCAACTTCATGGCTCCCTCGAGCTCCGTTTCTTGGGAGGAGGAAGCCTTATTGCTGGCGCAAATGGGATTACTTCTGAGCAGAACTGCAAAGAATTGGCTTGTACTGGCAAGCCTCCCAGCTCAGCTGCTGCAGGCAACCCTGCTCCCGCTTGCTACTTCTGTCCCCTCTCTTTCACAGCCCGTCCCACTCCCTCCTTGCCAAGCTTAAGCGCCTCCCAGTCTCTGTTGCTTCTCTGTGGCATCCCGGCTGCTGCCATGTGACCTTGTTCCCGCTCGCCACTTCTGTCCCTGCTCTCATGCAGCCCATCCCCCTCCCACCTTGCCCAGTCAAATTGACTCAAGTCACAGCTCTGGGTGAGTCAGCAAATGGCGTCCACTATGACTCCTGCATGAGTCACATTGCGGGGGATGGAGACTTGAGACTCTACTCACGTTTCTCTGTGGGGCCAAATTCCCATCCTCGCCCATTCCCATGCCATGTTCTAAAAATGTCATTGGATCATAATTTTCTTACTGACCCTGTTTTGGGGCTTTTAATATATAGTGCCTAGTTCACAGAAAGTTAGCAGAAGCTTTTCCTTGTGTGGGATAAGTGGAGGGGGGAAATGAAGCTTATTTGCCATGTGTCAGGTCCCAGCTATGTGTCACATGCAAACACATGTAATGGGGGCCTGATGCAGGGCTGGGCCTTCCTTGAAGTCAACTGAAATGGTCACCTCAAGCAACAGACTGGCAGCAGAGACACCCCTTTGTCTACAAACCTGGCTCCCCTGCTCTGCTTCCTCCCATTCCTTGGATGGGAAAAGCATGAGGAGGACAGAGCAGAACAGGAAGTGTGGAGGAGAGTAGTGAACGACTGTCTTCCACACTTCCTCCTCTGTTCTGCACCCTTTTTTCTTTCCCAATCCAGAGTGTGGAAAGAGCAGAGGCTGGCACATCCCCAGTTGAAAGGGGCACAGCATTTGGCATGCTGTCTCAGAATCCAGCGGGAGCTTGTGGGCTGGTTCTGGCCAGGTGACCCTTTCTGAGAGCCACTTCCAGCACAGTTAGGCCAGCAACGTTTGGCTGGCACAAGGGGCACCGTAACGTATGTTTGGACCACTCTCGGAGTCAGAGAGGCCAGCACACAGGCATGCGCCGTCCTCCCTGACTCCAAGAGTGGTCCAAACGCACTATACAGTGGCCCGTGTGCCGGCCAATCTTTCCTGGCCTAACTGTGCCAGCCTAACTCCAGGTATTGCAAACGGTAGAACTCATTTCATGGTGGATTTCTCAGAACTGCAGATTTCTCCACTTGCCTAACACAGCATAGATGACAACCCTACTGTGCCTAGGGCTGTTCACAGCGTAGACCTGTGTCACCCTGCCAGGGTCACCCTGCGAGTGCAAGGCACTGCACACACATCTCTTTTCTTCAGGGAAGGGAGAGAAAGCGTTTCATGCCTGAGAATGGCAGCTGCCAAGATGAGGGGTTGCCATGGCAATCAGTGGCTGAAAAGCTCTCCAGATTGATTACACCTGGACCAATTTAGTCAGGCAAAGTGGAGTAGTTGAGAACGGTAGCCTGTAGCCAATTATCACAAGTAGACTGGAGGACCATTGAAAAGCAAAATCTCTTGTAGAACAAGTAAAGAGGCAACTGTGGAACAGAAGTGCTTGAAAGAGGCCTGTTTGCAGGTGGATGCTAGAGAGAGTGAGAAGCTGCTTTGGGGGCTGAACTTGATGTGACTGTAGTCCTATTTTTGAAATAAAAAAGTGTGAGGAAAGAGTGTGTGTGTGTGTGATGATCGCTACATTAACCTGCTTTCTCAAGTGTTTTCCTCTGTGTAGGTTTTGAGTTCTCTGCCATGTCTTGTTCACTGATGGGGCTAAGAACTCTCAGCCTTGGTGTTTCCTCTCTGCAAGCTGTGTTCCAGGTTGGCCTCTAAATGCTCGATTCCTTAAACATGCAGCATATGTGTGTGTTTTAATGTATATCCTGCTTGTTTTTGTTTTGTATATCCTGTGATGTGTTTTTAGTTCTTGCTTTTATCCCTGTGATGCAGAGGGAGTCTGGATTCTGTTAAACTGGTCTCTGATGGTTGATATTGGGTATGCCTGTTGTGTTTGAGAGCAGGAGACTGTAAGTATAGTGGGCCCTTGGTGTTGTGCCAAATTCCCTCTCTGCAATCTTATGCCCACAGTAGGCTAATTAGCTTCCCTTTTATTATTAACCCCCCCCTTAACTTTACACAAGGCACTACTAAACCCCACCACCAAGCAAAGGCAATCAAGTTGCCTGCTCAGCCACACCGGCCCTTCTTCTTCCTCCAGTTGGTGGCTCCAGGGGCGTGCCAGTGGTGTCATTCAAATGATTTAGGAACAGGAACTCACTTTTGATTGGCACTTGTCAGAACCCGGAACCAGCCATGGAGCCCGTTAGGATCCGGAACACCCGTTCTGGTCCGTTCCCCCTGAATGACATCACTGGGCGTGGCAGCCCCACACTAATTTCAGCAGTGTCCTCAGTTCAATCCATTCGTCAGTCAATCAGGCACACTTTTTATTTTAAACTCCCTCCTTCCACTCTTCTTTCCAAATGATCCTCTTTCTACACTTACAACACTGCTCTTTTTTCTTCCTCAGGGCCCGTGTTATCTCCAATCTGCTGCTGCTGTTAACTAGCTGCAGGCAAAGGCTCTGGGTTAACCCTGCAATTCCTGGTTGATATGGACAAGGGGCCACTGCTGGTACCATTCCTATCTCCTCTGGGTAATCTTCCGCATTTTCCATTACACTTGGTGCCTGTTTCCTTACCTTGTTGCTGCATTGCATCAGTGCTGGAAAGTTGGAGAGGATTGGGCCCTTAGTTGGCTAATCATATCAAATAGCATGGTTTTCCTATCACATCACTTATCAAGAGACCTTTCACATGGAACATTTAATAGATTACATTCCTTCTAAGCAGGGAATCTCAGGCTGGGCAACTAGAGATCCTGGGCTAAAAAGTGCAGGTTTTCTATCTGAAATAGGCTTAGTAGTAGTGGTGGTATTCCAAACTGCAATCTGCCCAAGTCAGTAGAGGAACAGTCTGTTCCTTCCCTCACAGCTTGCTTTGGCTTTCATTCCTGTCACTAACTTTGAGGACTGAAGCTGCTATATAAAGGATTTGCCATATGCTTGGCAATCAGATGTTTGGGAAAGTAGGTCACGTTCCGTGCTCAGGCTACTACTTTGAAAAGAATGAATTATTGAAACTTCACAGTGCTCCTATGATGTCTGAATGAAAACGGGCTCTGCATATTTAAATGACATGTCCATGAAGGAATCAGCATTAGCGCTCAGGTCCTTAGATTCTTGAAATCCCAACACTAAACAAAAAATGGACAAAAAAATTTGCCCTCTTTGATTGTCTTGTATAATTTGGCCTAGACAGGCAAAGCATGCCAGGAAACCTGAAGTTTTAATAACTGTCTGATTCTCCACAAACTTCTGTCTGATTCTCCACAAACATGGACTCTCACAATTGTTGGTGTATCTCTGTCCCTGAAACCTAGTAATTATCACAGTGAGCAGCTTCTTGCCGTTGCTTTTAAGTACACTTCTCATCCCTTCCTGCACAATGCCATTGTCGGCTTCTCTGAAGATGCACTTGAGGTGTAGTGAGGAGAACTAAGGGGGGAATTGGACTACAAGTTTTAGAATAATAGGGTTGCGTTTTTTGGTGATTCCCCCCCCCCAAAATTCTTGATTAAAATAGCAAATTGTGGTGTTGTGTTTTTTTATTCTACACTCATTCCAAGTTCTCATTTTTATTAATTTTAAATGCTTTAAAATGTACTAGGTAGATGATATAGGTGATATAGTGCCAAGAGATGTAGCCACAGTATTATTTCTAATTGGAAAAGTAGTCTATTTTTATTTTTGGAATATATCTTAAAACACAAAAATGAGGTGTTTTTATTCAGATATTTTAACTGCCTAAAGGTAGTGCTTAACTGCCAAAAAGCAGTTTTCAACACAAACAAAACAACCCAATTCCTAATAATAGAAAACCTGCACTTTTTAGCCCAGGATCTCTGGTTGCCCAGCCTGAGATTCCCTGCTTAGAAGGAATGTAATCTATTAAATGTTCCATGTGAAAGGTCTCTTGATAAGTGATGTGATAGGAAAACCATGCTATTTAATATGATTACCCAACTAAGGGCCCAGTCCTCTCCAACTTTCCAGCACTGATGCAATGCAGCAACAAGGTAAGGAAACAAATATTCCTTGAGGAGGCCTCCATGTGTTTTCTGCCACTACAGAATGCAGCACACACACCATTGGGATGGCTACATTAGGGCTGGAAAATTGGATAGGATTTGGCCCTAAGATTTTGTTAATCAGATCACAGATCACAAAACTGTTTTTAAAACCACCTCTGTATGGATCTGTCCAGTGATGTCATGCAGGGGGTACGCGAGTACCAGTTTCTAGGATTACAGCTGGCCCCGCCCATTCGCCCGCCCACTCGTCGACTCTGCCCTCTGCAACGTTTGAATTTCCTGCATGTTTGAGTTGCCTGCATGTTCTCAGAGCCAGGCAGGCAGCGAGCAAAGCCTTTCCTTTCCTTGCCACTGAAAAATGAGTTGCTCTGGGGTTTTAACATGATGCCAGGCCTCCTTAACATGTTCTGGGGGTGCTGTGGAATACTGTTGGGTCAGTTTAAAATCATCTGAGGCCTCAAAAAGAGCTTTTTCATGCCACGACATCACTTCTGGCTTATGACGTCACTTCCGGTGGGCGGGTCCCGACACATGCCAATCAAAAGTGAGTACCTGTTATTAAATCATTTAGATGACACCACTGGATCTGTCCCTCTGTGGCCGAACTGGCTGTCTCAACATTGCTGTTTGGTAGTATTGGGCAAGGGTAATACAGGTAGATGATCCTTTATCTGGATATCTGAAATCTGGACTATTCTGAAATGCAGACATCTTTGTCCAAGACATTTTTTAAACTTTCTGTAGAAAGAACGTCTTGTGTTCATTCCCACACATCCGCTGTAAGTTCTATTCTCTGAACTGTGGTGTGTGCTTATACAGACATTGTTGAAAAATGTCAGAGGCCAGCAAACACCCAAATGGGTGAAAAGAGCAAGAGGAAACATTTCTCATTATATTTATGCAAAAAAATCCGGACAAACATGGACACTTTCCCATCCCAAGCAGTCTGGATAAAGGATACTTAACCTGTATTGCAAAATGCAAGATCACTGTGGTTGTTTTGGGATGTTTCTAGAAGGTGCTTATCACTGCGTGCACATTGGATATTGCTCTTGTATATCAGCCATTTTGCATTTCCATGTTGCAGTGGTGCAGCAAGTGGGGGAACGGGGTTAGTATGCCTTGGGTACCATGCTAGAGTGTCACATGAAGGTGTGCCATATGAGACCCTGCCAAGATGGCAGCCACTGCCTTTTAGTGATCTTAGAATAGTGGCACAAGGAGAGCGGAGATGAGGAAAAGATTGCCCTGCCTCCTTTTTCCTCACACTGCCACCACCTTTTAGTGTTTCAGCAGCTTCCCAGGAACCTGCCAAAACACTAAGAAGCAGCAGCGTGATCTGGCTGCTATCCCCTTCCTCCTCCTTTTGGAGGCTCTCATTAGGCCTTCAAAGGAGAAGGGACAGCGGCCAGACCCTCGCATCCTCCTCTGGGAGAACCTGGAAGTGACATTATGATGTCATTACCCCAGATTCCAAGGCCCCTAGTTATGCTGCTGTCCTGTTGTGAGAGTTGGAGCAGCATGATAGCTATGGTGTTTTTCATATACAGGTGTCTAGATTTAGCCCAGTGGTTCTCAAACTTTGGGTTTGTGGCCCACCAGTGAGTCAAGGCCCAATTTTGGGTGGGTTGCAAAACTGACAGTAGATTAGGCTATGTGCATCAAGGTTACACAACCTGCTACTTGGAGGGAGCACTGCTGCCCAATAACCATCATAGCTATAGAGGCTTGAGTGGCTGGCAAAGTAAAACTGTTTTTAAGTGGGTCTCAATGTGAAAAGGTTTGGGAACCACTGATCTGGCAGGTTCCTTTTGGTCAGCCCAGATCCAAACAATAATTCACACCTTCTTGTAAAGTATTGACTGTTCTCCAGAGGAAAACGTAGCTCACTGAGGCATTTCAGCAACTGATTTCTAATGAGTTCCATCTGAGCTGAAATACTAACAACTCTGTGTATCTCCTTTCCTTCTGTTAGGGCAGGTGCCTACTCGGAGAATTCAAGAGATTTATGTTCCATCAGCTTATTTTCTGTCCTACTTTCTGCTGACAAGGGTTACAGAGAGCAAAAAAAGGAAAGAAAAAAAACTGTGCTTATAGGGACTTGGTTTGGATAATTGAGTAAAGGATTTTAGCCAGGTGTCTCCCAGAGATTTTGGTTCTCTTGTTTGTAAAGCCAGTTCAAAATGGTGCCCTCCTGCTACATAGATATGGGAGCTTGGTCCTTATCATGCATACAAATCAGTTTAGTTTGTGCATTAGGAAGTAGCCTCAAAACCCTTGAAAAATGCAAATTACCCATGTGTGTAAATATTATTGGGAAGAAAAAAATCAATGTTGCAACCAAAGAGTTATGAACACACCTGGGTTAGCACAAACTTCAGTATTGGACCAGATGTGTGGAATTACTGTTCTAAATGACAGTGCAATATCTATTGCCCCTTTGCTCTCCACAATGCCTAGTAGAACTTTTCTTGTTTCTTGGGATCAGTGTTTAGGATTTATAGCAAGTCCTCACTGTCGGAAATGGGTATCGCATTCCAACTGTGCATTTGTGTACATAGAAATATTGCAAGTTTGAGCCTTTGTAAACAGTTGGCCCCAAAGGTTATGAAACAAACTTTTAACCCCTACCTATATATGGATATTTCATGTGTAGATAGGATTCATACATAGTACACACACACACACACACAGAGGGGTAACACTTCATACATCCAACAACTCAGTATAGGCAACCCTTGGTATCCACTGGAGTTCTGTTCTGGACCATCCCCCCCCTCTTGTGGATACCTGAAACGGTGGATACAGGGGGTATCTTTTTAAAGATAGGAGTACATCAGTGGTTTTGCTGTGACAAGGTAAAAAATAATTTAATGTTCCCCTATCTGTTTAATAGGCATCCCAGTTTCCATGGTATAGGTCAGTGATGGCAAGCCTTTTGGGTTCGGTGTGTCAAAACTTTGGAAAATGCTTAATTTGACTCTGCTGGTGTGTCAGTCCCTCTCCCAAACAAAAGAGAAACAATTCTTTATAGTCATTTATTTAAACAAAAAATACAGTCCAATCATGTGTGGTGCTACGCTTTCTATAAAGAAACATCAAATAATTGCAAAAAATGAAAAATTAAACTCAGTTTTTGTCAGGTGTTGGTGAACACTGGCGTGTCACCCCAAATGTTGTGGTGTGACACCTTTGACACGCGTGTCATAGGTTTGCCATCACTGGTATAGGTGGATAACTTAAACCGTGGATACCGAATCAATGGATATGGGGCATGCCTATACCTGGAAATTCATCTCCTCTTGGTGGAAAAGTGTGCGTTTCCTAAGCCTTTTCTATACCTGTGATGGTCTGTCAGTATATTCCTGGAGCAGCCGTGAAAGCCAATGAGAACTGGCACCATTGTGTTGGGCAGTCCAGGGTGTGGGGATACCTGGCTAGCTTCCTATAAATCAGGAATGTCATTTGGCCTCTGTACCAAATGTATTTGAGAGCAGGGTAAAAAAGAAGCAAAACTGGTAGTGGAGCCTTGTAGATTATGCATTTTGAAGCTGAATCATCGCTAAGGCACAGTAAAGGAGACATTGTCCAAAAGTCATTACCAATGTGGGAAAAAAGCCAATTTTCAGCTGAGATGGGTGCAACAGGGGATGCTGAGTGAAAATGTACCTCAAACTTATAGCCTGAGAACAGAAATTGCATTGAGGAAGTAATGTGTTCCAATGAGCTGGATGTGAAAATAAGATGACAAGCCTGTCTGAGACCACCTCCAAAAGGAAGCTAGGAACTTTCAGACAAAGGAAAGGGTGGGAGGGGAGAATTTGTCATTGCAGTGAAAGCCTGTATCTCTTCTCCTTCCATCTAGGCAACCTGGTTCAACTCCTTGTTTGGCTAGAGGCTTTTGGAAAGACATAATATCCAGCATACTGGTAATTTTTTTGAAGAAAAAAAAATATGAAGCTCACTGCATGCCTTTGGCCAATTCATGGCCTGTTACCGGTAGTTATGACGCTAAAACAGAATAGCTCCTCATATTATCAAGTCAGACAAGGAATACAATTGGGATAGATATTAACCACCTAATTAAGAAAAGTGGGAGGTGGTCATTTCCTTCTGAGGCTCGTGTGTTTTCTGGTTTTCCATGTATAGCCATCGAATTGGGGTTAGATAGTAGCCCCAAGTGGACAGAAACCTACAGCCTCACAGTCATTATCAGCTTAGCTACCAGATAAGGTTCCCATGTCTTTAATGGCTGTGCAGGAGAATTGCAGCCTCTCCTGTCATATTAGGGTGGTAGTTTTCCGAGCATAGCTTCCCTCCACTCCTCCAGCTTGGCAGGTGCTCTTGGAAAATTGCTTTCTGTGGTGGACCTCAGGCTCCTGTCACCTATTTGGGATGGGAGAGGGGAAGCAGTGACTGCACAACCTCTCTTGGCTAAGACTGTGCTTCCTGCCACTTTGTCCAGGCCCACCACTCATCCACGTTTTTGGAAAAAAAGAGTCTATGGCATCTGAACTTTCACACAGCACAGAAACTAAATGTACCAAAACGTGGTGTCTCTGCACTGGAGAAATGAGATCCAGGATGGTATAGTGCTTTGGGACTTAGACCTGGAGGCTGCAAGTTCAAATCCCTGCTCAGCCTGGGAGACACGGGGCCAACCACTGTGGGCGCAATCCTAACCAAGTTTCCAGCACCGGGGTAAGGGCAATGCAGCTCTGAGGTAAGGAAATAAACATTCCCTTACCTTGAGGAGGGCTCCGTGACTACTACTCCACTGCAGGACACAGCACATGCCCCATTGGCACAGCTATGTTGGTGCTGAAAGGTTGGTTAGGATTGCACCCTGTGTTTCAGCCTCACAGCGTTGTAAGGACAAAAGGAGGGAAGGAACCATGTAAGAACCCTGAGTTCTTAGAGAAAGAACAGTAGAAAAATTTAAAAAGAAATGTGCACCATGAGATGGAAAAATACTCCCCTCTGCAGTATGAAGAGATGTTTCAGGAAGGAGGAAAAGGACTCTTTCTCTTGCCTCCAGAAGACTCTCCTCCTCCCTTGGCCCATACTCAGGTTTAGGCCAGGCAGCATACATAGCAATGATTTCCAACCTTTTTCAACCTTGCGCTGTGTATATGAGTGTAATGGTGTAATACAAATCAGTGTGCAAGAGGTTATTAGAATGTGCTTCTCAGCTGGTTCTAGGACCATTGTTAAAATTGCAGGACTAGAAAACGCCCACTTAAGACATTGAGGGCACAGTGCTAACCAATTTTTCAGCATCAGGGTACGTGCAATGCTGCTCTGAGGTAAGGGAACAAACATTCCCATACCTTGAGGAGGCCTCCGTGACTACCCCCTAAATGAAGGATGCAGCAAATGCCCCATTGGCATGCTGTCAGTGCTGGAAAGTTGGTTAGGATTGTGCCCTAAATGCATATGTGTATTGGAATAGGCGGAAGATACCCCGAGGAGTTAGGGAATGGTGTCAGCCATGGCCCCTTGTCCACATTAGCCGGGGATAATACGGTTTAAAAAAAAACAGGCAGATGCAGGCAGAGCCACTTAGGATCCTATAGTGGGATATAAGAAGCCCTCTTGCCTATCTCTGAGGCTGCTTAAAGGGGAAACCAGTCAGCCTAGTGTGGGCATCAGGGAGGCCCAGCAGGGAGTTTTTGGCAGGACAATACGTTAAATAGTACAAGCACATCCCACCAGAATGCACTGAAACAAATGATGATTAAGTGGATGCTGCCTAATCTCCCTTACAGAAATTGTGCAATTTCAGAGGAAAGGTTGCAAAGTTCAGAGCTTTATTTTTCTTCATTTGAGCATTGTAAAAGATGCAGTATAAGTAGTGATGACACTAGGCATGCAGGGTATATTTTGTAAAACTGTTTTGGTTATATCACTGTTCCATACAAAATAGCTTGCAGTTTTTATATGTTGTGAGAATACAATTTGTTGCAAAATACCATGGTGGCATAAGGTGTGTATTAAGGTTGGCCTAGGGTTAATGTCAGAAGAACATGAATTTCCAGCCATACTTAAAAAGCCATGTTTCCTTTTTCTCTCCTTCCTCCTAGCGGGAACCATGCAGCACCCTGGGATCACACTGAGTAGGTCTGCCTGGACACTCAAAGAACTCTGGCTTCAGGAATGTCTCCATTCTATGTGAGATGTTATAGTGCCACATGACTTTGTTCTGGTACCACTTGTATTATACTTCAGACATGCTCTCAATTCGGAACTTTTTTTTAAAGTTTCAAGGTAGATAGAAAAATGAGCCTCCAACTATACCTGTGCAAATTCTCTACAGAATTCCCCAAACCACCTAAACTTTTACACCTTGAAAGGGTAGGCAAGACCACCATCTTCATGCTCCCCATGTTCAGAAAGTCAATAATTGCCCTGGTGTGGAAGCTCCAAGTCAACTTTCACCAGTATGTCCCAGAGCTGAAATCACTAAAGGCTATTCAGAGCCACATGCAGCTTTAATTTCTAATGAATACTGTGACACTGCAAACTGTGTAGGTAAGTTGTTGAACCTCCCATTGCAACAGCGTGTTGAGCACCAAGTATAGCATATTCACATGTAGATGACAAGATTGTTGTTGAAAAGCAAGTGTGCTTGGATCAAGCTCAAAAGTAGGGCTTGACGTGGTGAATTGTGGAAAATGTGTTTAAATTGGGGTATTATGGCTGGTTAAGACAATCAACAAACTCTGGTTTGCCAAAAACTTCTATATAAGAAAGACACTCCTCCACAAAATAATTGTAAGTATCTTTATTCATACCCACTTGGTTTTAAACTACCATTAATATTTAACAAAAACATGTCATGCGAACAAAGATTAATCATTAAGTTTAAAGAAAAAAGTGCAACAATTTGTACATTAATCTTGCCTGCTATATTTTAAAATTTTCCTCTGCAAAGAAATGGCCTTTCCATTGTCCCTCATCGTACCTTGCAATTATTAAATAAGTAGGAAACTTCTCTTCACTTATAAATACAAATGCCTAGCCTTAAAGTGGTATCTCATATAAACTGTAAAATTTTACTGGTTCAAGATCTTGTCGAAAAAGAAAGGTTAACACAGTAAATACCATGATGGGATAGGTTTCATCCATGCATTCTAAAAGGCCATAGTTGAGGGGCTGTCACATGGCCATAGCCTGTGACCTGCATATTTTAGACTTTACATGAAGCAAAATCACATTTCATTTCATTAGACTGGCGTGCATTCATCTGAGTAATGAAAAGGAGCATCTCACAGATAGTATATGGTATTCAACTCCACTACCCATACAAAAAAGAAAATACAGCTGAAACCCTAGGACTAAGACCATGCACAACCATGCACAGCCCAGTTGACTCCAATGGGATTTTGGGCTGAGGACGTTCTTCAGCCTAACCCAGACATTTTTTCAGGGTGCGGGTGCCTCGCTGAACACAGGGAGTTGTCTCTACTGCAAGAGATTCACGATTTACTCCAATGGTCAGGTAAACTATTCAGATACCATGGAGTGGGAAATCACATTGGCACCTGCTTTGCACAAGCACCTGCTCCTGCCCCCCCCAGGCTCTTGATATGGTCAAATGTCGTAGTGCTTTTGCTGAAAATGGATGGATTCAAGCACTTTGCATAATCAGGAGGCTTTTTTGGTGTTCGATTTTGCCTAACACTCTTGCGCAACTCCCACTGTGTTTCAATGGGGCTTCCGCAGAAGAAATACCCAGGGAAATTTGTGTCCAGCAAGATTCAGCAGGAAAGAAACATATTGAATCAGACTATAGTTCTGCTCATCAGCCATTAATAGAAATCAAATCTCAATTCCACAAGGAATTGTAATGAACTGCTGCAGAAGGACAAATCTGAGCCAACATGAATTATCAGTTGCAAGTGAACTTTGTTGACTGGATCAGGTACTTTCAAAAGGGGCATTTTTTCTTTTCCTGTTGATTTATTAAACACTGCTAGAAAATATCGTGTCAAAATACTGTAACAACTGGAAATTTTTTATTTTCCTGTAACCGGTGCTGTTAAAACTTCTATTTATTGAGTGTGAATCTCAATAGTAGGACAACTGTTCCTATGTGATTTGGTGGCAGCAGCAGCCCTACATAGTATAGGACTTTTGCTTCTCAAGAGCTAAAGCGGTACTCCAGATCCCATTAGAAATCTGTTAGGACAAAATTGATACTGTTTCAGCAGAACTATTAAAGTTGTATAAAAAAAGTATAAAGAGCATGGCATATTCAGCAAAACCATGTACGTTAAGATACATGGATTCTATAGGAAAACACTTGATACCTTTAATAGAACTTTTCACATTAAAAGTGCACCAGGAACAATAACTAGAACAGCTCTCACAATAGCCTGTGAGGGATAGTAAGTATTATTATCCCCATTTTACAGATGGGGAAACTGAGGCAGAAGGGTTTTGTACCTTGCCCAAGGCCACAGAGGGAGTCATTCGCAGAGCTGAGAAAAGTAGTCCATTGTTCTTAGATTCCAGCTTTGTGATAAAACTAAGAACCCCTGTCCACTCATCTTTCTGCCCAAAAAAGAGTTTCATGTGATCAGGAGGTCTTTAGTGCATGCTTGCTTATTCATTATAAGGCTGTATATTTGCCAAGCTTCACTGGCACAGTTATCATTTGATAAGAAGTCATACATAATTACCAGTGCTAAATTGCAGTCAATTTATTTTAAGCATTTCAAATAGATTTGATGGTTATGAATTTGAAGGAAAGAGAGGTTTATCCAGTAGATTTTGTATTTTCTATATTGCAAGCAAACATTCTTTTGAACAGAATGCAGCTACAAGATATTTTACAGATGTAAAGAAGCCAAAATAATCCAGTGACAATTTAATTTTTTAAAAAGGCAACATGTATGACAAATCACATAAACATTTCCTGCAAATCGAATACTGTAAATATTTTTCTCCTCCTCTATTGGCATACCTGTGTTGAGTTTGGCTGAGAGGAAATTACTTGCATTTTGAAATGGGACATGAATACTTAAGTGAAACATGATACACACTGAAGTGCAGCCTGTCCCCTATATACTCCTTCAAGGGCATGTGGCTCTTCTGTAAGCACAGCACTTGCAGGAGTCTGACGATGGAGGTCAGGATTGGGGAGAATGCAAAATGCGACTGGATCGCAGCCTGAATATACAACAACAAAACAACCCTAACCAAGGTAAGTTTTTGTCTCCTAGTGCAAAAAGAATGCAACAGCTGTAATTGTATGCCCACGTCCCTGGGAGAAAGTCCCACTGAATTCAGTGGCTCTTACTTCCAAGAAGATATGACCAGGGTTTGACTAGAATCCTATTAAAAAATGTTCTGCGAGCAAGCTCTGCTGAACAGAATAGAACTTACTTCTGAGTAAACATGCATTGGGTTGCACTGTAAAATAATGGAGCAGACGTCTGCTCTGTGACTTGCTTGCCAAAATTGCGGTATTAACTATCATACAGTAAAAATTCCTTTAATTTAAATAGACTATTTCAAACTGAAGGCTAAAGATCTATTGTGTCTTCTGAGCTGAAAATGAAGTACAGTATTGCATTTAGGTGGATGGCTTCTTAAATATGCATTGTTCCCATGCTTAAAAATAGGACTGTGGCTATCACTGTAGGATCAACTCATGCAGCAACTGATATGTATTGGCTGGTGCCATTTTAATATTCTGCTTAAAGCATGCAAGTGTCTAAACTGGTCTGGGTTATGGAGTACTTGTCATGGATGCTAGGGAAATTATCAGGGTCCCTTTGTTTTTGTTTTTTAACTAATCAGACTTCTCTGTCATAGCCTAGCAACACCCTCTGAATGCCTACCACTTTGATAATACAATTCCACGTTCCTGCATAACTGGTGACCTCCAAGTTAGGTAAGAACAAGGAATGCCTAACTTGTGTTGGCATTAATGCAACCAGAAGAGCATACCACATTATTCCATTGCTAGAACTTTAAAAGAGTAAGAACATATACAAAAGAATACTATGTGATGAGAACCAATCCAGCAGCAAGTGAAGGTGCTTATAAAAATATGAATATCTTTGCCAGACAGAAAGTGAATTATTGTATGTTGTGGTAGTGCAATCCTTCAGTATGCATAACACATTTTAAATACACAGAGGTACAACTGAAAAACACTAATCATATCCCCAAAACATAATTGTTCATTGCTGATGGGGTCATATACATTTAAGTACCTATCAATCTCAATGGCCCAGCACTCAGTCAGTCTTACACCTCAGATTTTAAACTGTAAGCTCCTCGGTGTCAAAACACTGCAGTCGTAATGGAGTGAGTCTGACTGTGTTCATACTTGCCAAAAAGAGGAATTTTCTGTGAACAACAACAAAAAGTGCAAAATTTCCTTCTCAGGAATGTTGAAGGAGCAGTTTCTGAACCTCCTCGTATTTGGAACACCATAACCAAGATAGTCACGTTCCCCTAATGGCAAAAATTGGTTGATTAAATGAAGTTTCAGAATGCTTTGTTAGCGTTGTGCCAATTATAGATAAGCCACCAAGCATTAAGTCACAGCATTCAAAATTATTTACTCAATAATAGCAAAATAAACTTAGCCTTCTGTGACAACTGTTCAGCTCAAGAAGCAAATATTAAAGAGTTGGTGTCAAAACTTAGTTTAATACTTACGTTATAAAATACAGTTACAATGCACCAACTGGTTTAACTGATAGCTTAATATCTTTTTTACACATGAAAGGTGTACCTAAATTTACGATGTTTTTCTACTATTTCTCTAGATCAGTGGTTCTCAACACTTTTAGCACCAGGTCCCACTCTTTAGAACAACAATCTGTCTGGGACTCACCAGAAGTGATGTCATGGCTGAAAGTGCTGTCATTGTGACGCCAGAGCCTGCTGCTTTCCTACGAAAGCAGCAATAAGTTGGGTTATTTCTCAGCCATTTTCCAATAGCAAAGTGAATCAGAAAAATGCCTATTTACAACCTTGACGCATGCAAAATGACCACACAGCCCTCCCCCTTTCCAACCGCCCATCTTCCCATATTTTCAATGTGGCTGCTCTAGGTTGTTCGCAACCCACAGGTTGGGAACCACTGCTCTAGATGATAACAAAATCAACTAACCTTTGTTTAAATGCCTCGTTTACAGTACTGCTTTTCTGATTCTGGTTTTAAATGCATGCTTACTGCATGGCACATATATTCAGTGACGTCAGTCCCTGGAGCCAGCAACTGGAACGCTGCTGGCGCCAGGATCGGGAACGCTGCGGGGACGGACGGGTGAGCTGTAGCTCCCCGCCCCCTTGCGGCGCCCTGCAACACCTCCCTGCGCCTGGAAGAGCTCTCTTACAGAGCTATCCAGGCGCAGGGGCAGGCGGGAGGGCAAAAACAGCGTGCGGAGTCTGCCGCGCACTGCTGCTCCGTTCCCGCTCTCCCCGGAACTACCGGTACCGCCCCGTTCCGGTAGGATGACGCCTCTGCATATATTCCTTGGTGATTCAAGTTATGTTCTGTTGTCCCTTTATTATAGGACAGCATAATATAGGACAATATTCCACCAAGGATATTCCACATGCCAAGTTGGTTCTCCACTGAGATAACTGAGCTAGTAACCTAAAGATACAGGCAAAATACAACTAGTGACAACACATTTCTCTTTAATGTTTCTGTGTTTTACTTTTCTATGATCATTTGAGGGAATGGAAATTGTACTAAAGTCTATAAAAGTAACGTAAGTGCTAAATCGGACAGCAAGAAAATAGGAAACAACAATGCAGGACAATTTTGCAAGGTGCAGCACAAAGTAAATTAGGGCGAGATTACTATGTGCCTATACAAAGGAATAGGATTCCCTTGGACTAACACAACATAGCCTCACATCCAAAGCTGTCTATCTGCTAGTGGAAAACCTCTCCTAAAAGCTTTTGTCAGGGTCATACTCAACGCTGCCAAGCAACTTATAATAATTCTGCACATGCAGATGAATTCTACTCAGTTTTAAATATGAAGAGACACCTAAATCACCTGGATTGCACTGTATTTCTAGAATGAGTGTTTTGTCCAAAGTAAAGCACATGTCCCTCTGAAGTCCTGATGCAGAGCTGCCAGCTGATGCAGAGACTCAGGACCATTTCACACAAGCCCCTCTTTTTTTCTACTGTTTTAAGAAAAACAGTGTATGTATCATACAGGGAAATCATGCACCTGCTTATATTATTACACATGGGCATGTCTTGGAAAACTGTAATTAACAGAAGGTTCCCAATACCTGTATATTATGATACAGCAAAATAGACAAGTGTATGATCTTCATATATTGTCTACATGTGTAGCTATGTATGTGTTCCTCTACACCAGTGTACTTTCATGAAAGAGGACACGTGAAGTAATCCTTACGGTATTGGGTAACAGTAAGATTGTTCAGTGAGAGAACGTTTTCAAGAATGGGTTGATTGAATGTTTTGGCACCATTCAGATGAACGGAGGAAGCTGTAGTGTAAAACTAATGCCTTTCGTAACTGGGAACCTCTCTTTTTTTCCTTCATGGCATTTTGTGTTTAATGTATTTCTCTTTAGGAGAGAGCATTTTCATGTGCAGAAATGGTAGTTAAGAAGATTGTCCTTCATGCAACAAGAGACAGGGTGAGATTCTGGTATTGACATGGGCACATTCAGCACCTAAAGTTGTCAATATTAAGAAAGGAAATATTAAAGGGGAAAAAATAAAAAGAGGGTACAACATTGCAAGTGCCAAAAATGCAAATCATATTTACTGATGGCTGATCTCAAAATCAGCATTTTCTATTAAGACTAGACAGAGGGGAAAAGTTTGAGTAATTTACATAAGGTGACGAATGCTAGAAGAAAAAGAACCTATTGTTCTTTCCAATTTTTTTTTTGCTATCAACAAATATGCAACAAGCACCTAATTCTAGCCACAACTCAAGAGGGAAAGCTACATGTCCTGAGTATGCAGACAAAGGATTTCCTGTACAAATCCTCTCCTTCCTGCCTCCCACAAAACCTTCAAATCACACTTTGCACTGCCTGAGATTTAAAAAAAATGGTAATTTGGTGTACGATCTATGGGAAAGAGAAATCTAGGGATACATATCTATTTAGGAGCTTGTAGCTTGTGGGGATGTTTTAAAGCAGCAGTTCCCAAACTTTTTGAGTCGTAGGGCTAATCACGGAACATTATTGCCACTCTTATGCAATTCTTTTGATTTTTTTTTCCTCTTCCCACCATGCTCTGAATGGGCAAGACCTGTCTAGCCAAAAGTTTGGGCTCACAATGTAATATAAAGAGAGTGAAATGATTGTAAGGCAACCAATTGTAAGTTTTTTTTTTTGTTTCCTCGCCACCCTGGATTACCCCCCCACGCCCTGAACTCACTTTATTTTCATCTACAGCCCATGCGCAGTAGGCTATTTTGAGACTCGGAGCTCCTCCAACCAGGAAGAAGTGGCGAGAGGGAAGAAGCCTGGATGTTCCAAATGGGCTGGATGGTGGTGTAAAAAAAAAAGGGGGGGAACCAGAAGGAAGCTGCTTGCCATAGGCTGCTCCTTTGTCACTCATTTGTTGCAGCAGGGCAAAGCTGACTGAGGTGGCACATGACATGCACCTTGGTCTATAATGCTTGTTATCTACATAACACTGCTTCACAGCACGCGGCAGGAGCTAAATAATTTCTACCCAATATTTACTTATTCACAGTTCATGGCTGCACAAATTCACAATTTTGAGATGTTGTCACATTTATTTACCTCTTTGCAAAGCACTTGGCAATGCTTTGTGGAGTATCAAGTGCTCAATTTGGACAGTTTGGTAACTGCTACTTTAAAGCAATGCAAAAAAATGCCTGTATGTATGGAACATGCATGCATATCCCCTCTTTTGACTGTGAACTAACCCTTTTATAAAACCTGCAGGTAGCCATTATACCTTAGCAGTAGAACTACGTAAGGATAAAGCAGAGATTTCCCTAAAGTATCAATATAATGCAGAACATAAGAAAAAAAAACCCACAAAAGCACACACATACCCCCAAACCAAAAAAAGGAGAAATAAACACTAAGCTCAAGCTAAATTAAAGGTGATCCAGAACAAGATCCTTCACAAATATAGCATAGCTGTGTCTTATAAAAATTTAAATCATTTTTATACTTGATTTAATTTACTTAATGCTTATCTTAAACATGCAAAGTCCATTGCATGACGCATTTGCAAAAAAAATGTATTCAGCATCTTCAATCAGGACAACATCAGTTGAAAAATCACCTTCAGTTGCCTTTTAATTAACATGTTGGGTTGCATCCAGAGTAACACTTCCATAAACGAAAGCACACTCAGTAAATACAAGCTCCCTCTAAAAATGTCAGGAGCATTGCACTCACACAAGGGGCCTCTTTTGCTCTTTTGGTGCGAATGAAACTCTCCTGCTGCTCTCAGAAGGAGCTTGCACTCACAGAGAGCACTTTCATTATTGGAAGCATTACTCTGGATGTGACCTTTGTTTTGCTGTGGCTCCAGGGTTCTTAAACCATTGATAAATATTTAAATTATTTTTTTCTCCTTAATTTTCTTGGAAACAGCAAGGAACGACTAGGAACCTCATATTTCTATTAACTTCTGTACAAATGCTTTCCATATTCTAAAACTACCATGCAGTTTACTAAATAAATAGGAGCCTATTAAGGAGCCTGGGGTTTGCAGATTTGTCTCAGAATCAAAGAAACATTTCATAACAAAGTATTAGAACTGGCTTAATGATAAATCAGAATAATGACGCAAATTAGGTAGTAACATGGCACCCTGGATCACAGTGTAATCTCATGGAGATTAAAATGTATACATGTATAAGTATTATGCAGTTTCACCTTTGAGCTATTTCTAGTAAGCATTGCTTCAACGTATCTATTTTTTCCCATTTTCAACTTTTTTCACTCTCAACATTTGCCTCTATTTTGATCCACTGATTTTAAAAAAGCCATCATGGACCTGATCTTCATTTATTTGTTTCAACTGGTACCACCTCATTTTAATGTCCAGGTATTTTTATTTCACTTTAAACTGTTTCTGTCAATCTTCTCTCTTCTCCCCATTATTTTACTTCTTCCAACCTATTACCATTCAGTCATTCTATAATGTGACACCTGGCAGACCAATGAAAGGACTGGTCCCAGAGGGCTGCACATATAGGATTTCAGATGCACTTCTGTTGATTAATAAGAATGTATTTTCCCCAAGCCTACATGGTACTCTTATTTGTTATTAACCATTTAAGGAGAAGAGTTTAGTGAATGAAGTACAGGGTAGAAAGGGGAACAATAGAAGTTATAAAAATGCTTTGACAATGGCTAGCTTTGTAAGAGTAACTTAAAAGCAGCAGCGATTCCTAGATGAATACATTGGGTGCTATGTTGTGATCTCCTAAGACCACACATTTGTCATTGTAAACCTTTATCTCTTTCCTTCTTACCCCTACAATTTTCAGACCCAAATGGAATCATCAAGGCAAAGGTCTAAAAAATCCAGGGCTAAGAACAATTTTTCACTGCATGGTTTCCTCGCGCGGTCTATCACTTTCATACGGCACTCTGTAACATGGGATGCACAAATTGTGGGTTGACATAGGAGAATCCTTCAAAATCCGCTTGGTCTATGTTAGAAATGACCAACTGATCAGGTGGAGTTAACACTGGCTGTCCTCTGGTAAAGAATTTGTCAAAGTTTTCCGCACCCTTGCCGCACTGTAAGAAAAGGGGGAGGGGAAAATGAAAAATGCAAAAATGGGATTAGGTCACAGTAAGGGTTCACAACAAAGTAACTTTGAAAGTCATAATACTGTTGAAAATAGTGTTCTTATTGCACTGAACTTCATAGATCTGTACCACAGCTAATATATTACTTTCCACAGTTATTGAATGAAAGTCAGTTCC
The DNA here is from genome assembly GCA_029204185.1 of Lerista edwardsae. NCBI lineage: Eukaryota > Metazoa > Chordata > Lepidosauria > Squamata > Scincidae > Lerista > Lerista edwardsae. Next base: position 4,763,935 of record JAJKFI010000094.1, read on the forward strand.
TCTACTTTCTTTACTTAAATAAAGATGTCATTGGAAATTAGCAGGGAACACAAAATAATGCAGTCGTGCCTTCTAATCCACTGAGGTTATATTCTGGAACCCCTCTCCCAGTGGATACCAACTCATGAGAAAATAGCTTTAAAGACCCACTTCCAGTTTTTTTTGCTCCTCCATTGTCATTTCAGAATGCACTGGTATAGAAGCTAACAGCATTCAGCCACTAGATGGGGTGAATAATGGAATGTAATGGAAAATTATTCCATTAGATTCCATTATTCACCCCATCTAGTGGCTGAATGCGGTATAGCGTCTATACCAATATATTGGATTGGGGCACCTCCCTTACAAGGAAAGGTTACAGCGTTTGGGGCTCTTCAGTCTAGAAAGAAGGCGCCTGAGGGGGGACATGATTGAGACATACAAAATCATGCATGAGGTGGATAGAGTAGATAGAGGGAATCTCTTTTCCCTCTCACACAATACCAGAACCAGGGGACATCCTCTAAATCTGAGTGTTAGCAAAGTTAGAACAAACAAAAGAAAAAATTTCTTTACCCAGCATGTAATTAGTATGTGGAACTCCTTGCCACGAGATGTGGTGATGGCATTGGGCCTGGATGCCTTTAAAAGGGGATTGGATAGATGTATGAAGGAAAACTCCATCACAGGTTACAAGCGATGATGGGTATGTGCAGTCTGAGATTAGCTGGCCATTATTTAATGAGAGATGGGTAGGAATTTTTTTCTGTCATCCAAATTGGCCATGGATGGCAGTTTCTGGCAAGGGAGGGATGGGTGTTCAGTAGGTTACATGATTTACATTTGTGCTTAATAAAATTAAATCCCAAACTAATTCTAGTGTCTTCCTTGGGGGTGGTGTAAGGGTAATAGTCTACTTTAGAATGCCAGATGCAGGGGAGTGGCAGCGGGATACAAGTATCTGGTTGTCTTGCATGCTCCCTGAGGCATCTGGTGGGCCACTGTGAGAAACAGGAAGCTGGACCAGATGGGCCTTTGGCCTGATCCAGCAAGGCTTTTCTTATGTTCTTATATGCCTAAAAATGATAATCGTGATTGTGTTGTCACCCTTTATTCTGCCCCCACCAAGATTTTCTGGATCAAAAACAACCCAGAATGCCTGGATCCATACCCTAATTTTAAAAGATGGCCAGAAAAATATGAGGCACACAGCCAAATGACTTAGTCTAGCATTTTTCAATCTCACAAGGAGTTTGAGAAATGAAGCAAGTTTTGGTGGAGGCAGAAGAAAGGGTGACTACATGATCACAATGATCATGCCACTGCCATGGAGACAGGAGCTTTGGTTTTGTTTGTTTTTTATCTTACCACTCTCTGTAGCAACCACCCTGTGAGGGGAGCCCTGTAGAGTCCACTGCCAGGCTCCATGTGCCTCAAAACATTAAAAATTGCAACTGAGACCTGCTTCTGGTTTCACAATCACAACCTGAAAGTGGGCCGTGATTGCAATATTTCAATGTTTTGTGGTGTGGTGAACCCTGCAGAGGGCCACCCGTTAAGGGGGCAGAGGCAGGGCTTTTCAAGCTGGTTTTTGAGCTTTTTCTCAAACCCACCAGTTTGAGAACCCCTGGGCTTAAACCTTAGTATTAAACCAACAGCATTGCACAGCTGTTTAATGTTTGCAAATTCATTGCATTCACAGACCTGGATCCAGGGAAACACATATGCAGTCCCTTGGGCTGCGCAGGTATACCCTGTCAGACATAATTGACAGTGGTATTTTTCAGGCATCATTTTCTTCTCAGTGATTGGTTATGCGTATGGTTATGCAGCATGGACTGCATAAGAGCATGGACTGAAGATGAACTGCATATACAATACCCATTTACTACGAAGTTAGTCATCAAGCTAGGGACATGAGCCTGGAACCCTGATCTGCAGACAGGTGCCTCATAATGAGCTTGGCAATGCAGGTTATGCAAAGGTTTCATTGAATTTGTTTTGTTCGGAACAGCTAAACTGTAAATGGTACAGTATAATTCTTTATACAGGTGGAGGCTTTTGATCCACGAGGGTTCCATTCCCGGAATGTTCGCGATAAATCCGTGGGTAATTAAACCGGCGGATTTAGCCCACTACCCTCACCCTGAACCCAATCGGAGATATGGTCTGGTTGGGTCCAGAGGGCTTTCTGAGTACACTGAGGCTGCACGGATCCTCCCTCAGCTTTGGCAGAACTCAGAAAGGCCTCAGAAAGGCTATTGAAAAAAAGTTACTTCTGGGTTTCAGAACCCAGCCATTCTGGGTTCATTCTCAGCCATTCTGAGGCCCACTGAGGTCATGGGAGGACCCACGTAGCCTTGGTGGGCATCAGAAGAGCCTCTGGAGGCAAAAGGAGCACAACTCTGGTCACCTTCAGAGGCTTCAGGTTGAGCCTAATTTGCATTGAGCCAAATCCATGAATATAAAATCCCTGGATAATTAGGCTAAACCTAATGTATGTATTTCTTACAAAGCATCATGAGCACAACACTTTGAAATTAGAAAGAGGAGGAACAAATGCTTTTAGTACGTAACAAAATAAATAATAATGTCTTCCTAACTGAACTGAACTCTTCTGAACTAACTGAACTCTTCCAAGTTTAACACATGTTTAACATTTTCCTGCAACATTCTAAAGCTCTTTGGAAATCTGAGATTTTTTTAAAAAGCCACACAATAATAATACGCCACTATCACCACTATATGGCCATTGCTATGAATCATAGCTGCCCTGCAGGGGAATTTATCAGGAGTGTGTCACATTCAGCCAATATGCACCATCTTAATGTCTGGTTTACTATAAATGGAAAAAAAGTGTTTCAAATAATCTCTTACCGTTGCACTGTTTTAAAGACAAGCTACTTTGTGACAATCACAAAAGGCCTTTTTCTGGGTGTTTTTGGAAGAATTCCAGCCCACCAGCTAAGAATAGATGCATTATAGAATACTCTTTGCAGATCTCCAGATGACTATAGTAAACATTTTGAGACTAGAACTTCTCTCACAGAATACAGTGGGCTCTCCTTATCTGTGGGCTTGGCATCTGTGGATTTCAGTATCCACATTTGCCAAGCCTGCTGCTGGAATGCTTCAGAAGACCTCCCAGATGTGACCAGAAGGCACTTTTGGTTTGCACCAGCAGTAAAGTACGTTTTGCTTTTGAATTATGGTGTTGGAGAAGACTCTTGAGAGTCCCCTGGACTGCAAGGAGATCCCATCGGTCAATCCTCCAGGAAGTCAAGCCTAGAGGAACCCTTTGGATAAGAATGTGTTCCTGGGGCTGTTTTCATGGATATGGAGGAAGAGGTTGCAGCCATCTAGGGAAGTGAGGATAGGCCATGTCCATATCCTCACCAAGGATTGACTTTGTCTTTAAAGTCTTAAATGTACTTAAAATATTTAAAAGTCTTTAGTACCAAGGTACCAGAAGTCCTGCCCTTGTATGAAAGGGTCTGTCTTCTCAGGTCAGCTGGAGGGGTGGAAGCCACCATTATTAGAGGTTCACATAATTAGAGAACAGCAATGCAGGGGAGGGCCTTCTCCATGTGGTGTCCCATTTGTGGGTCGGTCGCCTTCACTTCTCAGATTAGTTGGTCTCCCTTTCTCCACGAGTTTCCATGGAGACTGAAGCCTTCTTTCTGCTTTTGGGGGTTTGGGATGACTTCTCCTTGGGGGTGGATTTTTGTTGGTTGTCTGGCTAGACTGCCTTTTTTGTTGTATATTTTCTTATTTTGATGCATTTTAATTGCTTTTAAATTGTCATGGCAATTGACATTTTGCCTTGAATGCCTCCGTTTGGATGAGAAAAAGGAATATTTTAAATAAATAAACCACCTGTTCTTGTGTACTGATGAGGCTGCTCACCCTGCTACTTGACAGTTAATGAAAGGGAAAAGGATACTGGGGGTAGGGACTGGGGGGAAAGAAAATTGTAATTAGCAACCAGCTCAGATTTTGAAACCTGGAGGATTATTTAAGGTCTTTCGAAGCTCTAGTATTATGTGAAGGGGGCTTCAGCAAAGACATCAAAGTTATTGTCTAAGCCTGGCTTTGTGGCAACTTCATCCTATTATAACATATATTTGCCTTCATTAGCATGCTTTGAGAATTCCATGCACATTTGCGTGGGACGATCCTTACTTCCTTGTGCACCTGCCTTGCAATCCCCTCAAAAAGGACTGCAGGAACGAACCAAGTTTCGATATGGTAGAGTTTTTTGATACGGTAGAGTATGTTTGGGTACAGAATGTCCTGCCAATCTCTGCTACTAGTAGTCCTGTCTAGCCCATCTTCAAATAATGCTAAGATTCAGAGATGGCCAAAGATTCAGAGATGTGTTTTGTGTGCAACAGTAAATAGTTCACTGTCCAGGGAAAAAGAGGGTTGCTCATCTTACCACTTTAGGCTTGAATGGAGGCTGAATCTCTCCATTCTCCAGTTTCTCCCAGTCAATTCTCCTGAAGAAAGCGTGCTCCCTGATGTCTCTTTCCCCCTCAGGTCCACAACCAAGACGTTTCGCTGGGTGTTTAGTCATTAACTATATAGCAAACACATTCCAAATGAGAAAAAGTGATTTTCAGAATAGAAGAAACTAACTGTTCATGACTTGTTGAAGCTAATTGTTCATACAGCTTTTGGTTTTCAGGTAAATCTGATGTGACAACTTCTTGTATGTGGGTTTGTTTAAACTTTTTCTTCTTGTTTTAGAACAGAGACCAAACTTAACCCTGTCATAAGCAAGGGTTTGCAAGCAATTCAGCACTGTATTGCTAATAATGCAATACAACCAGTGAAAACTATGCTTGAAATTGGCCTTTGTTGCTTCAAACCTGATCACGTATGTCTCCTAAAAAGAGTGTTCTCTCTCTCACTTGGTGCATTATTTAAAAAATCAGCTAAATTTGATCTTTCTTATATTAAAACGCTATAAAAAACACAATTATCTGACCCCATTCTAGTTATCTCCGTTAAAGATTACATATGATTCCAGCTATCAGCAACCAATCGGCCTCTTCAGCTGCATATTTAATGCCAATCTGATAAATGATTTTAGAACAAAGAGCAATGCTGCGTATTCGAAATAGAAATGAGGGCTCCTTGTGGTAAATGGGTAGTCGAGGGGACATATTTATTCAATTCTGCACTCTCTACTTATTAGCTTTAGCATTCTGGATATTTGACTTTTTTTAGCTGAGTTCTAGCTATTCCTTTTATTTATTCTCTGTATTTTATACATTCTCTTTCAGCCATGACAGTTTCCATGATGATTTATAAATAAGCAGGCTATCAAAAAATTCACAATTAAAACTATTCACATTTTTAAGAAATATTTGGAATTGAAGAGATCAGACACTCCCCCCCCCCCCGGGAATCTGAAACAGGCATCCTACTAAAAGTGCAATCAAACGTGCATGCTCATAACTTGACAACTGCAGCACCATGGAGTATCTTCCATTTGTGAATCAGGCATATGACAGACAGCTTTCATGAGTTCCCACCACTCAATGCACATTTTCACAGCAGTTTGCATCAAGCCATCAAAGGAACATCTAGCATTGCTTGAACATATGGACCGCTCTCTTCAACAGCATGTCCAAATAATGACTCCGTGGTCAGCAATGAGGACATAATTTTACAAATATTAGTTTCTGATATGTGGAAACATATCAATTTCTGATATCTGTTTCCAGCCAAGCGTCTGGATTAATCCATTTCCCTATAACCCTAGCTTCTATTCTCTTCGGACAAAAAACACATCATGCAATGCAGATTGTCACCCTTTCATTGCAATTCTAGGTCTGTAATTGAAAGAGAGATAGAAAATGAAGAGCATAAAGAGATCTAAGGAAATGACAGACCTGTTTGAATGAAAATCACAATAACTGCTCAGTATTTCAACAAACACTTCCAGAAGCATTCGCTTGAGCAGCAGGTGGTACCAACACTGAGTTCTTATGATTTTTTAACTCTATTTTTAAAATAAACTTGTTAGAGACAGATGCATGACTGCTCCCCTGCTGATGAATCGGGGTCAACAGCTAGTGAAACGGCTTGATTCAAATATGTTTCATAAGGGAAATTAACAGACATTTTTGTAACATCAGAACATTGCCCCTTACATTTGAGTTTCCTAGACAACTGCACAACATCTACACACAACAATCAGCATTTTTTTTTTCCCCAAAGAGCCACAACAAGGTCAGGAAAGTCCTTCTACCAGTTTCTGGAAGCCATGCAATGTAATTTTCAGCACCCTCAGTTCTAGGAATGTGTGTTAGAATGCTCTCTGTCCTCCAAGATCCCCACATCAAAGTGTGGCTGAAGGAAATGTTAAAAGGAGAAATTTATAGAGATATCACATCTCTGCAAGTCAAAGGACAGTGTTAGATTAATTAGTGTTAACAGGCAAACCTGCCTTCATGTTGTATTAGCTGTACGGGTATAACCAAGTTTAATGTCGATCTCATGCTTGTATGCTCAAGATCGGGGTTTTGTTTGGTCAGTTCAGGGACATGAGATTCCTTCCCTATGGGAAGATTGGAGCAGGGGTGAGGCTGAGCAGCATTTAAACAAGCCAGGGCCCATCAATCTCCCTCCCTTGCATGCAATTTAGCGGTTAGACAGGTTGTTCCTGGCCTGGATTCCAGGGGCTGCCTCAAAGGCTCAGTGGCATGGGGTGGCCCTGTGCGGTCTGGCCGCCTCGTGGGGTTGACTGTGATAAGCTGGGGCGGCCTGAACAGGGGTGTGATGTGGGGTCAGTCCTGGACAGGGGCATGGGCTTGGAGTTAGGTGGTAACACCCGGTTGGGGGGCCAGATAGTATTCTGGAGCCCTTTGCTTGATCCAGCCTCTGCACTACAGTTGCTTTGCTGTGCTGAGAGCTGCAGGCCTCCAGATTTCTCCTTTTCTTCATTTGTAATATAACTGCTAGCTAATAAAGTAGCCATTCTCCCAGCTTGGTGTCTCAAGTGTTCATTGGGGTGTGCACAAACAAATGCTTTACAGATCACCAACCAATGTGAACAATAACTTGCAAACTGTATTAAAAAATCACCTCGTGTCACTAATTACAACCTGCTTGCTTACCCCCTTGCAAATGGAAACAGCCTCTTTGGACATTGCTTTTGGGTAAGAAACATTATGTTCCATTATTGATTGAAAGAGTTCATCTTCATCCTCACCATCAAATGGGGGCTGTTAAAAACAAACCAAAAAAATTCAAAGGACATTCGAGTCCAGCAAAGGAGATTCACACAAAAGCAGATTAATTTCAGGAAAAAACACCACACAATTCCAGGTAGGGCCTAGTCAGATGTGTGCTTAATCGTGCTTAAACTTACAGCAATCCTATTGTTGATGTTGCATCCATGCAACATTGCTGCGTCGGCGCTACATCACTAGTGCCAACGTGGGGCGCCGAGCGGCACCCCCGCATTGGCGCTAGGGCTCTCAGGCCGACACTACAAGTAGCGTTGGCTGACAGCACCAACAGCGAGCCTCCCTTGCACTGCCCAAAGCTGGTCAGCGCAAGGGAGGCTCTGTCCTGTTCTGGGACAGGGATTGGTGGGGGGGAGGGGGGTTGGGGGAGGGATGTGGGCGGGTTCAGGATTCAGCCATACGGCCAAATCTTATACCCGCTTGGGAGGCTGCGCGGCCCCGATTTGGGCCACGCCATCTCATTGGATTTGTGCCTGCTGTTTAGCAGGCGCAGAGCCAAGGAGCGCATAGGGGAGGCTGGAGCCTCCTCTACGGTAAGGGAGAGAATGCTCCTTGCTGCGGGGAGGCTCCAGCCTCCACTATACTACATTGGATTTGGTGCTGACTGGTCGGCCTTGCCAATCCAGCGCAGTATAGAATTGTGGTCTCAGTCAGATAATTTAGAACTGAATTGGGGGGGGGGGTATCACAAGATTAAAAAAGCTTTGTGGGTGTCCTAGTTGTGTGCTCCCACAATAGTTTTAACTACTTTTGGTTCTCTTACCTTTATGTCTGATGAACATCTACAAATAAGTCTATGAGGCCCATAACATTTATATTATGTTAATATACATTCCATTCTCTTCATACATGAATTTGCTATCTGTGAATTCACTTATCCACAAGGGGCAGAATTACCTACCTCTCATCAAGATTGCTTTTCAAGGGAAATACTGTGGACAGTTCTAACTAACTCTCATGGGATTTACCTGAACAACTATTTCATGCACCAGCAGAATAGAGTAGAATTAAACAAAATTGGTATGTTACCTTCAGCTGAACTCTGCCACTGAGTGTTTGCTTTCCTTATTGTATGCTCACAAGACATGTATCAGCTTGCATGCACTAAGAAGTAGGCTGGTGATGAAGACTGATGTGCTAATATCCATGCATGTAATATGTATATTGTAAAGCTGGCTGGACCTGACCAAGTCTGAACAACTCTGCCATTAATCACTCTTTCAAATAGGGCATCTTTAATATTTAACGTTCACCTTACTGTAGTGCTTACTAAATGAACTCTTAAATGTACAGGCACAGTAAATTCTTACCTGACCAGCTAGCATCTCATATAGCAATACGCCATAGGCCCACCAGTCCACTGATTTTCCATATGGCTGATAGGCAATGATCTGTGGATTTCAATGAAAACAATTTGTTACCTTTTGTTCAAAACAACAAATCAAATGTACATCCCAACATACCAACTCACAAGGATGATGCAATCCCAAAGCTTCTACTATAAACTGCCTCAGTTCTACATTACGATAACATGATCTCATTAAAGTAACTGAGCTGATGCAGTCATGACCTATAAACTTGGAGATGATTCAGCTGCTTTGTGCCAAGGCAAATGGTGATTTCCACAATCCCAGTTAAAGAACAGGGATAATTTGATTAGTTACTGGTATTAACTTTTTTGCTAGTACAGGTGGGGCCCAGGGGCGGTTCTAATTAGAACCGCGCCCATGGCAGGGGCTGAAAGGGCGCCCCCCGCGACATCATGACGTCACAACGTCATGACACTGCGGGGGTGTGGCTTCCCTCCTGGCTCGGAGGGCAGGGAGTAGCCGCCCTCCGAGCCAGGAGGGAAGCTGCTGAGGCGCTCTCTCCCGGGCGGGGGTTTAAAGCGCGCTTTAA
>JAJKFI010000094.1:4773471-4811768 GCA_029204185.1 Lerista edwardsae
GGCGCCGGGTGGCAGCGCCGCGTTCTCCTCGCTCCAGCTGGGCCAGCCGGAGCGAGGAGAATGCGGCGCAGGGTCTGGTCGGGAGTGGGCGGGCCGTGGGCGCCATTCTGGGGGGGCGGGCGCCAAGCGAATGGCGCCCCCCCGCAAGATGGCGCCCATGGCTCGTGCCACCCCCCGCCACACCCTAGAAACGCCCCTGGTGGGGCCTTTTTATCTGAGTGGGTTCGATTCCCTGAACCCTCCTGGAGAAAAAAAATCCATGTGCGTGTTTGCACCTAGCCTCAGTGTCGCTCAGAATGGAGGATTTCCTCCCCTCCCAGCCCTGACTGGAACTGTGCCAGGCTTTAAAAATGCAACTTCTGGTCCCCCTCTCTAAAATCGGAGAGATTTTAGAAAAAATCTTTTAAAAAAATTCGAAATGGCCTTTCTGAGGTTTCATTCAGATAAAAACCTCAATCTCAGTGTTCCTCAAAGTTCTGCTTGGATGCTGAGCTCCAGTATTAGTATTTGTGGGGTGCGGATTGCATTTGGGGAGGGGGCTGGATAGTACCACAGCAACTGCAGTGCCATGGGTACCCAGGGGCTTTTGCCCTTACCTGGGGGGTTGCGCTGGCTGTTGGGAGAGTTTGGGAGGCCTACAGCCTCCTCTGCGGGCCTTCCTAATGTTTACAATAGCTCCCTTTGAATTTCAGAGCCCACTTCTGGTTTTCACGCTTGTCACTGGATTAACAAGATTTCCATTTGAACACTTTTTGGGTTACAGCTTTGTTTAGCCCAGTACTGTATTGCCTGACAGGTAGAGAAGTATTCCAGGCATTTTTTGTTCCAGACTTTGAATCTAAAGTTCTTCTTTATGTAAAGGATATCTTCCACCACTGAATTATAGACCATGCATTTTGCTGCTGGAGAATATAGATGTATCCCCCCTTGAACCCTATGCAATTTTACAACACTGCAATATTAAGCTCTACAGACATTTGCATCATGTCAATATGAATACCAAGCAGATGCATGTGACAGCATGGTTACAGAATTTACTATGGTGTCTGAAATCACGACAGGCAGACAAGCTCTTGGAATGTAGATGATGTAACAAATGCCAATTGAAGTATATATTAATTGAAGTATATATGGGGATTATAGTTTTAGTTGTTTTAACTTAACTATGTGTGTATTATTATTCTGTATGCCAATTAAAGGTTTTTGATTGATTGATTGATTGATTGATTGATTGAACAAATGCCAAAAGCTAAGTGACCATGAAGATATACAATCTGAACTGACTGTTCACACAGGAGGAAATACAGTGAACAGTGAGGTGGTAGCACTGGTAGTATGGAGGCAGTTCCACTTGCTGACTGCGAGTGAATATTTTGTGTTTTCTTATTTCTAAGGGGTGGATATAATAATAATAATAATAATAATAATAATAATAATAATAATAATAATACTTGGATTTATATACCGCCTTTCTTAGGTCACCAGATTTCTCTAATGACTATAACTCAAGGCGGTTTACATGGGCAGACTTTATTCAGAAACCCGAAGGTTTTTACAATTTATACAGAAATGTTCTATCTTTCAAGAACTACACACATCCAGATGGATCTTTCTGGATTTAGTCCTTCTTTCTGGCCACCCGTTTGTCTTCTTGCTGGCTGATAAATGGCTTCCCTGCTCCCACCCGAGAAGCGGCTGAACTTCGGCACAACTCCCCCTCACACAAGGCAGCCGAAGCTCAGCTGTTAATCAGCCGCAATTAATGAGGTCTGCCGCTCACAGAGACTTCCGGCTGTCCCGAACTGGCGACCTTCAGCTCTTATCTTCAGGCAAACGGAGACATTAACCCTCTCGACTAAATCTTCTGCCTAAATCTTCTCGACTAAATCTTCTGATCAATAGCTGTATAAGTTCTGGTAACAGAATATCCTGGCATGCACCCATTCAAGCTAGTCAGAATTTAGGATGGATCCCCATAGGCCTTTACAACACAGAAAAACTATGAATTCAGCACATTACAATTATGTTGAATACACAGAGCTCTCGCATCTGGAATTCTGAATAATGCATAATTTGGCCTGAATGATTCAGACCACTTCACAAGGAAGTAGCCTTTTATGTACTGATTTGCCAAAATAATAATAACTGCAGTAATACACAAGTTCCTAAAGCATGCCTGAGTAATCTGTTATCTTTTGATGTGCAGTGCACTAATAGTTTAGTACCTGAATGGGTAGTCATTATGAGCATTTAAATGGTAGTGTTGTGGACTTCATTGTACCAAGTCCATCTGGAATCAAATCATTGCTTAAATTTTAATAAGAGATTTGGATACTATTACAACATAACTCTAATTAGTCTACTAAAAGATGTGAAGGCCTCTTCACATTTGATTAAACGGGACAAAAATTAGGAACATGCTCAATGGCCAGAACTCCTATTTTTCTAATGTACCTGGTGTACCAGGCTTTGCTAAACAAGAATGTGTCAGTGCATTCATGCTTGTACTTTATCAGAAAATACAGGGGAAAATTGTTTGGATTTAATGACTTCATTTAATGATACCAGGACTTTAAGTTGGGCTAGAAATGAAATGAGATGAAGGGAATGATACACATTTTTCACCTTCCATGGAACTAGACTTAAAAAAATCCCCCAACGTTCTGTTTGCTACCTTCTTAACAATATGAGATGTTGTAACCATCTCAGAGAAAAAGAACTATGAAAATTCAGTCTTAACTTTATTCTTATGGCTCAACAAATTGCACAAGTTCTAATTTGCATAGAATTTCTTACACTCAAGGCCATCCATTTTCTGTTATACATAAGACCAGATAATTTTTACGATTTCCTATGAATTAGGAAGTTCCCAGGGCAGGGGGGCTCATTTATAAACCAATGTTTCTATTTCCCAGGTTTCAACTAGAAAAAAAAAAGTTGTACATAAAGGCCACATTCTTACAAACCGACTACCAGGTGAACACCTTTCTGGGTTACAGCATATACTACATGCTTTGTTTAGCCCAGTACTGTAGAAGTATTCCACCTTTTTTTTGTTCCAGACTTTGAACCTAAAGTTCTTCTGTATGTAAAGGAGTAGCTCAATGCTGCTTGTGTCCATGGTGTAGGCAGCAACAAACTAAGAATGGAGGCACCGCAAATCCACTGCCCCCGCACACCTGCCACCATCCACTGCTGACAGGTTGCTCCTGGCTGGGCCAGACACAGTCTGAGGTGTTTTAGCAAGCCATGCTTTGTGGTATGCATTGTATCTGTGCCAAACAAACCATGATTAAGGGCGCAATCCTAACCTGGAGTTAGGCTGGAACAGTTAGGCCAGCTGGCACAAGGGACACCATAAAGTATGTTTGGACCACTCTTGGAGTCAGAGGGGCCAGCACATGAACGTGCGCCATCCCCCCTGACTCTGAGAGTGGTCCAAACATGCTTTACCGTGGCCCTTGTGCAGGCCAAACTTTGCTGGCTTAACTCTAGGTTAGGATTATGCTCTAAGGCAGTTTTCTCACCATAAAAACATAAGAAGAGCCCCACTGGATCAGGCCAAACGCCCATCTAGTCCAGCTTCCTGCATCTCGCAGCGGCCCACCAGATGCCTCAGGGAATACACAAGACAACTAGATATATGCATCTCATTGCCACTCCCCTGCATCTGGTACTCCGAGGCAGCCTAACTCTAAAGTAAGGAGGTTGCACTAACCATCATGGCCTGCAGCCTGCGATGGACTTTTCCTCCAGAAATCTGTCCAGTCCCCTTTTAAAAGCATCTAGGCCAGATGCCATCACCACCTTCTGTGGCAAGGAATTCCACAGATTAATTACCCGCTGGGTAAAAAAGTATTTCCTTTTATCTGTTCTCACTCTCCCAACACTCAATTTTAGTGGATGTCCCCTGGTTCTGGTATTGTGAGAGAGGGAAAAGAACATCCCTCTATTGACTCTATCCATCCCGTGCATAATTTTATATGTCTCAATCATGTCCCCCCTCAGGCGCCTTTTTTCCAGACTGAAGAGCCCAAAATGCTGCAGTCTTTCTTCATAAAGGAGGTGCCCCAGCCCCGTAATCATTTTGGTTGCTCTCTTCTGCACCTTCTCTAGTTCCCCTATATCTTTTTTAAGGTGTGGCGACCAGAACTGTACAGAGTACTCCAGATGTGGCCTTACCATCGATTTGTACAGTGGCGTAATAATATTGGCCGTTTTATTCTCAACACCTTTTTTTAGTTATTCCAAGCATGGAATTGGCCTTCTTTACCGCTGCCGCACATTGGGTCGACACTTTCATAGAGTTGTCTACTGACATTCCAAGATCTCTCTCCTGAGCTGTCACAGACAGCTCAGAACCCATTAGCCTATAGGTAAAGTTTTGGTTTTTGGCCCCAACGTGCATCACTTTACATTTGTCTACGTTAAAACGCATCTGCCATTTGGCTGCCCATTCCTCCAACTTGGAGAGATCATTCTGGAGCTCTTCACAATCCTTTCTGGTTTTCACCACCCAGAAAAGTTTTGTGTCATCCGCAAACTTGGCCACCTCGCTGCTTATGCCTTTCTCCAGGTCATTTATGAACAAGTTGAAAAGCATGAGTCCCGAGAGAGAGGCGGGGCTAGCCAACATAGATGGTCTTGCTTCTTCCACAGGGGAAGAGGGGACCACATTCTCGCCTTTTATCTGAAGCCCGATGGGCAGTAGTGTCATTCAGTAATGATCAGACGGAACGCGAAGCGGGACTTACCCCTTGATTGACAGGGAGCCCGTGACGCGTTGCCGCCTGCCTTTCCGCCGCGGGGGCTTCTTCCGGGTGGCGCGCCCCTCTGCAGCCCTCCTCAGCACCCAGCGCGCCCCCCAGGCAAGCGGGCACCCCCTCCGAAGCCAGGGGTGCCCGCACGGCGCTCGGCAAGGTCGCAACGCGTCATCAACGAGCAGCCAATCAGGCGGTAAGTCCCGCCTCGCGTTCCGTCTGATCATTACTGAATGACACTACTGCCGATGGGGTATTCAGCCTGTGGTTTTCAGGAAAGGAAACCCAGGGCATAGGCATTTGCCAGCTAAATCCTGGGAATGGCAATCTCAGGAGGAACGCTGGGAGCCTGGAGCAGAAGGGCGAGAAAATCCTGCACCACCAATGTGGACTGCAGGCAAATGTTGTTTGCCTCGTTAGAAAAGATTACGGACGGTGTCGGGAATGTTTTCATCTGGATTTGTAATCAAGCCTCTGTTGCAGATTTTGGCGCAGAGAAAGCAGAGAGCAGGAGGAGGAGAAGAACGGATGATAACCTGGACAAATAAATAATGGACTGAGAGATTGGAGACGCTTTAATTGCTTTTGGCGAGAGAGATGGCCGCCAGAATCTCAGAGGGGTGAAGGAGGAAAAAAGCCTGAAAAACATCAAAGACCCCAGCTGGAGTGCAAAAAGAAAGTGCAAAAGTGTTTGACAAGATAAATTTAAATTAATACAAAACCAACTGACTTTCATCTATTTGTGGTTTTAAAAAAAAGAAGAGGAAAGCACATTATTTTTTTTACCCCCTTTAAAATGGAGTCTGTGGAATGCGGCTTGAAGAACATAGCATTGGAGTTCACTGCCAAAGAATCTGTATTGAACTTTGGGATGGAGGACTATGGCTGTGATAATCTTGAGAAAATTACTCCCTCTTCACAATGAACTTAAGATTTATGGTGAAACAATTAGAAGACCAGAAGGAAAAGAAAACTTAAAAATTTTAAATTGGACTATTTTATATTACTGAAATTTATGTGGATTTTTAAGAAATATGTTTAATGTGAAGGTGAGGAATCTGAATTATAGGGGTAAAACATATAATGATAAAATATAATGGGTGACTTTTGGAATAGAGGTAATAGAATTAATAGTAAGAAACCAGAATTATTTGACATTTAAGACACTATAAGAAAGTAAGATCAGATGTTTAAAATGATGATCAGTTGGTGGAAGAGATGAAATATCAAGCAGATTAATCTTTTTTAGCTTAAAGTTTTAATTCTTTTTAGTTTTGAGTGTTAAAGTTAGTTTAATGCTTGTTTAGAAATGCGTGCACCCTATGGAAAGAGAATATTAGAACTTCAACTGGGACAAGATTAATTATGCTGTTGGAATGTTTTAATTTAAGAACGTTTAAAGGGGCTATTTATAACTAAGCGATATTTTAGGACCCCTCCCACCTTGGACTAATTTGAATGCCCAGATATAACTGAACTTATAAGGCATAGGCTGTTGGAATGTATGAATTTAAGATTATATAAATGTGAATGATTTAATAAAGGGAGGGATGTCTTTATACTAGATATAAAGTTAAGATTTATAACAAAGCAATATTTTAAGACTACCTTTTGACTTAAATCAAACTGAATGTCCAGATAAAACTGAGTTTATAAGATATTATAACCCAAGGAGAAGATTTTGTATTTTTATCTATTTTTTTCTTCGGAATGTTGAAGTTTAGAATTATACAGGGGTGTTACACTGATAGAATTTATTAGATTTGAAAGCAAAATACAGGCAGTAGTCTCTCCTCAGCTGCATTTTATATCTCTTATTATTATAATAGTAAATGTAGTCCTTTTTTGTCTTTCCTTTTTTTTTTTTTTAGTGGTAATATTTGCTATGTTTTGCCAGTTCAGTGAGAAAGAAGGTACTATGATAACACTTAGTCAAAACAAGGGAGAGAAAAGGGGCCAATGAGAATCAGGAATAGCGTAAGATAAGAATTGACGTCAATGATAATATTTTTCTGCTGAAACTTCTTGGCTCCAAACAATTTTAAAGACTGGATTACACTGACAGACAATGGAATATTAAGACTACTAATATAGATTAATAAATTAACTTAGATGGATACATTTGCTTAACTTTATATGAGGCTTGGCTTGGCAGTATCATATTATTAATAATTGCTGAAGAAACGGATTGTAATTAAAGTAGATTTTAATATATGGATGTAATCTCTCCATTACCTTGTGTGTATACCTTGTGTCACTACCACCTCCCCTTTTGTATTAACATCTTCCTTTTCCCATTACTGTATAGTAGAAAATAAAATCATTTTGGAAAAAGAAAAGTAAAGCATGAGTCCCAAGACGGATCCTTGGGGCACTCCGCTTTTCACCTCTCGCCATTGTGAAAATTGCACCAGCTGTCTCTGGTAACATTCTATGATGTCCTCTGGAACAGGATTTTCTCTTAGCAACCTAAACCATGTTTTCACTGTATAACTGTTATCTTAACAGGGATTAAGGGAAACAAACTATGCTAAGCACTAACTAAGATGAAGTGTTAGGTTTGCTACAGGACAAAATCAGTTGAGATGGTAAGCAAGAAGCATCAATGGATATTCACAGGTGCAATTTGATAAACATGTTGTAGCTCTTCTAGATTAGCATCTTAATCTAATTATAAGTTTTAAACTTAAATTATTAAATTTAACAGAAGGATTTAAATCTTTTTGCTTTGCTGTAGTAATAGGCCTTCATAGGAAGTTAGTACTAACACTGAACAAATAATCACTCTTTTCTGGGGCCCTAAAAAAGCATTTTAAACCCCCGAACACCCTAGGTAGCTACATACTAGGTGAATCATCAATTACGGTCTAATAAGGTTTTCTAACCACAGTATAAATAAATGCAGAAATGCAGCCTACCATGCTAATTCACTAACTTGAGTATAATAATAATAATAATAATAATAATAATAATAGGATTTATATACCGCCTTTCTTAGGTCACCAGATTTCTCTAGTGACTATAACTCAAGGCGGTTTACATGGGCAGACTTTATTCAGAAACCCAAAGGTTTTTACAATTTATACAGAAATGTTCTATCTTTCAGGAACTACACACATACAAATGGATCTTTCTGGATTTAGTCCTTCTTTCTGGCCACCCGTTTGTCTTCTTGCTGGCTGATAAGTGGCTTCCCTGCTCCCACCAGAGAAGCGGCTGAACTTCGGCACAACTCCCCCTCGCACAAGGCAGCCGAAGCTCAGCTGTTAATCAGCCGCAATTATGACACAAAATGAGACTGGAAGCTGTGTTCACACTTAACGAATAGGTGCTATTCAAGGCTCTAATTGGGAAAATGTGTACTTCAAAGATATAACTAATTTGGAAGCTGAATAATTCCCTTTCAAGTTATAAAGAGAAAGGGAATGGAAAGGTGAGATCCTGAGGAAAGAAAACATTTCAGCTCTTTGGCTTCACAGGTATAGATGACAGATAGAATGTCTAGAAATAAAGTATTTAAACATTATTTAAGGACTTTATTGCAAGGAGTGATGATTGTAAAGTAATAAGCCACTGCCAGCTGCCACTAGTTTAAGATTGAAAGGTGTGGCAAATTCTGGCCTAGTTGCTGGCACTGTGTAGTTGAGAGTATGGTCTAGGGGCACATGATGCAGACACTTCGCTGAAGCTAAGCAAGTCGAGGTCTGTTCAGTACCTGGATGGGTGACCCCAGGTCTGCTGCCTTGAATTCCATGACTGAGGAAAGGCAGGTTATAAATGTAACAAACCAACTGAGTAATTGTCAAGGTCCCCGCCAGGGTCCTTAACTACTAGGGATGTCCAGAAGCATAGGGACCACAAAAGGACATGGAGGCAGTGGGGTGACCAGCCACGAGGAGGCAGATGTGATAGCTGCACTGCTGGCCAAGGCAGCCAGCGGTCAGGAACTGAGAATGGCGATTGCACCACAGGGCTTTTGGGGGAAACTTCCAGCCCCCATGCCAGAGGTTGGGGGCCCAACCTTCCACGCTGACCTTTGGGAGGATGCTGACCTTTGGCAGGATGGTGCTGTGGCAGCCAGCTGGGTGGCTCCTCCTGGCTGCTGGGCTGTTTTGTAATTGTTTAAAATTGTAAATAGAAGTTGTTGAAGGGGGAGAGACACAATTAGGGTCAGGAGCTTGTTTTTAGCAGGAAGACTGGTAGGTGTGCCAGCCTGGGGAGGCTGCATCCAAGCCTCCATTTCCAGGCCGTGTGGCCCCTAAACAGCAGGAACCGTTCCGAGCAAGCCCTTTGTGGCTGCTGGTGCCTACCGAGGGAGGCTCCAGAGGCCGCCTAGCTTGCACTGGATATGGTGCAGGCTTGCCGGCCTTGCGCCATTCTTGCGCAAGTTAGGATTCTGCCACTGACTATCCCAGTCACATTTATGTGCTGCAGGAAATCTAGACAGATACAATTTTTTTCCAACCACCCATCACTCCCATCATCATGGGAACAGAACTGATTAGGGAATCTGGCACAGAATAGATTACTCAAATGTCCATTTTTCAATTGTTTTAGGAGAATTTATGTATGATGTTTAAGATCTTAAATAATAATTACCTCAGGGGCGATGTAATCTGGGGTTCCACAGAAGGTCCTTGTTGTTACTCCATCAGACATATTCTCCTTGCACATCCCAAAATCTGCAATCTTAATGTGTCCTTCATGGTCCAACATTACATTATCTAGTTTCAGGTCTCTATGATAAATCAGAGCACATTAATACTGTTGCTAGCACACTGATGACACATTATTTGACAACAGCCATCTTAGCTGTGGACGACTTTGAGGGGCTGTGGGTGAGGTAAACAGACCAATCTAGGCAAGAGGGACATAAACTGATTGGTGAGAGATTCAAGGGCTCTCAGGGTGGTGAATCTGCTTGCTAATGTGGCTCTTATTCCCCCGAGGATTCTGCTTTGCAGCCTAGGAGTGCTAATGGGCTTGGCATTGCTTCTGGAATCCCAGGTGGTTGGTAGCCATAATGAACCTAAAGGATTAACTACTATCAAGTGCTTCATAGGGGAACAGCTCTGAAGGAGAGTGTCAAAGCTTCAACCAGTACATTTTTCAAATGCGAATTAGGGTATGTGAACTTATTTAAAACTGAGTTATGACAACTGCAGTGGCTACAAATCAACTTCTGATATAATTCAATTCCCTTTACAAAGCAGTTGCATCTAAGAACTGTATCTGTCAAGCAGTACCTCCGTTTAAATGTACTTCACCACTGAGATTGGTTGGAGAAACCTGCTTAAGGTTCCTTCAGTAACATCAGATCTAGGGATGTCAGGACAGTCACCCTTAGTGGTATTCACAGTATTCTAGGACAGGCATCCTTCCTAACTGAAGAGTTCAGAGCCTGACTATGGAGGTGTCCATAAAAGCTTGTAATGCTTTATGTATGCAATTAAGAGTGCAATCCTAACCTGGAGTTAGGCCAGCACAGGTTAGGCCGGCAAAGTTTGGCCAGCCGAAGAGCCACCATAAAGCGTGATAAGATCACTCTTGGACTCAGGGAGGTGCACGTCTGTGTACTGACCTCTGACTCTGAGAGTGGTCCAAACATACTTTACAGTGATCCTTGTGCCAGCCAAACTTTGTTGGCCTAATTTGTGCCGGCCTAATTCTAGGCTAGGATTGTGCTCTAATTTGCGCTCTAAATTTCTTTCATCAGATTGTTGTTTCTAGCTATATGATCACTCCATCTGTTTTATTGGCATGAGAATTTCACCATATTTTACATGTTAACTGATCTGCCTCATAGATAAAGCAAGATTAAACCCAACTGCTATGTACTCCAGTGTGACATGCTGTTAAATGTGGCTATAGAGTATATAGATAGCTATGAAGAAAAAGTATCACAAAGGTCATTTCAAACTGTGAACAAGTAATACTGGTCTATTAATCATACTTCTACATAAAGTTCCCAACATACCACACAGTGGCTTCTACAGGAATAGTTTACATGTCCTTATCCCAGAAGGCCAGAAATGAGAGAGAAGCCACTCTAAGCTAGATCAATATCTCATGGAATTTCAAGAATATAGATGTGTACATTTCCTCCTCTTGATGAGAGGCCACAATTTGTCTTCTTTCTCTTTCCTTTTGCACCCCTTGTGATAAAACTGGTACAGAATGGCAAACAGAAATGATTTTGGGTGTGATTGAATAATACTCACCGATAAATGATTCCTTTTTTATGGAGAAAGAAAAGTCCCACTGAGATCTCTGCTGCATAGAACCTGAAAGGAAATAACACATTAGTCATATGATTCATATCTTCTTCCTCTTCTGCCAAATTAAGACTGCAAAATGCCAGCAAATACTGGAACAGAAGCAGTGTGACACCTGTTCAGTTCTATGGGATGGTCATAAAGCAATTGTCTCAAACCATAGCCTGACATTACAATGGAGGAATCTGTGCATTTCTTCTGTATTTGGAGAAGTTTGGGAGCAATTGCTCACACAGGAAAAGGAAGGGGAAAAGACATTCTCTCTCTCTCTCTTTCTCTCTGACAATACCTAAAGCACCATCCTTTTGAGGCAGTCCTACTCAGGCTGGCCTTCAGCTTGGTCACTTTGGAATGGGATCATAACTCAGACGTAGGGCACCTGCTTTGCATTCAGAATATCTCAGGTTCAAGACCTAGCAGCATCTTCAGGTAAAGCTAGGAAGAACTCCTTTCTGAAACTTTGGAGAGCTGCTGCTAGGCACAGTGGGCAATTTTGAGTGAGAATCACAGCTTCCTATGTTCATAGGCTGGCCAAGCAGAGCATATGCTAACTCAGAGCGCAATCCTAAACTGGAGTTAGGCAGGCATAAGCTAAGCCACCAAAGTTTGGTCAGCACAAAGGCCACCATAAAGCGTGTTTGGACTACTCTCTGAGTCAGGGAGATATGGCTCTTGTCTGTGTGCTGGCCTCTCTGGCTCCAAGAGTGCTTTAGTTTATGCCGGCCTAACTCAATTTAGGATTGCGCCCTTCAACCTTCAGGTTGGGACCCCAATGGGGTCAAGGAGCCTCAATTGTGGGGTCATGGCAACTTACAGGAATGAAAATATAGTCTAAGACCAGTAGACTACAGCACCACCAGGCAAGGGGGAGGCTTCTGGTGTACCCCTTCAGGCACTAGGAGATTGTGTCCTAGTCCTGCTTAGCTTCTTAGCAATTGTGCTAAAATAGCTTTTCACAAGTGCCAGGCTTCAGGGTAACTTTGGGTTGTGGCACAAGAAAGATTGAAGATCACTGTGCTAACTTTTATAAAGGGGAGAGAGTGGCCCAGCATAGCTCCTAAGGCTTCATCAGAAGAGAGCGGCAACCAGCCTCAAGAGCTTATGGTACAGCATCTCAACACACAGTGGTGAGGGACCTGGGCCTTTGGTAGTACAAGATATATGAAAGGAGGTAGTGGTTGAATCCATATTCCACAGGCTCCAAAGATGCTGGGAGACTTCTAGGGACATGGGGAACTAAGGGTCTCATTCAGGCCCTCTATGTCCTTCCTTGCTCTCTTGTTTCCTCCCTTCCTGACTTCTGGGTCAACTTAGCTGGTCACTAGAGGTTTCATATCTTGTAACATATAATAGGTTTTTCTCTCCTTGAGTTACCAATATTAGCCCATAATGTTATACTACAACTTAAGAGAAGCTTAACACAATCATCTTGTTCTGATATAAGCAGTCTGAATGGAGATCAGACACTGCCATATCAAATGACATCTTTTTTTGTTTTTACTCAAGATGAAGCGGAGTTCATTTAACCCCGTAATCCTGTATAGTAATTCAAGAAGTGCTGTTCCTTTCAAATTGTTCAATGCATTAATTACATTAAGCTTACTGAAATAAATGTCATCTAAAACGTAATTGTGCTGAGTTGCAATACTGATGAGCTTTTGAAGCAAGAGTTATTGTGATGTTCTGCCAATTAAACATCCCAGAAGAGGAAAATAGGGTGGGATAGGGTAGTGAAAGATATAGTCCTAAAACAAAATATTAAACTACTTTGATTTAAAAGCAGCAGAAAGACACTCACACTGCTTGGGGCTCCTTGAATTTTCCTACTTGCTGAATATGATACATGAGATCACCACCATTCACATACTCCATGACGAAGTACAAGCGATCCTAGCACACAGTAATGAAAATAACAAATACGTCAGGAAAAGATATTGCCACTGTAAAATTGTTTAAAAAAAATTAAAGCACACCTTTATATTCAGAACACAATAGCAAAAATAATCAGATGATTTATAGCAATAATAAGGAAGTATCAAAGTTCCATTTTACCGACACTCACATTTGTTTTTTAGTATTGTTTTTGTAGTAGCAATTCTTTTTACTGACTATCTAAAAAACCCCACTCCATTTCCCATTTCTTATATTTTTGAGACAATATAAGGAGGAATTAAATCAAAATTGCTACCTTAATTTTGAAGATTAACATTTGTTCCCTTCTTGAGGATAAGCCTCCACATTGTGGAGTCTATTCAGACCTGCCCCAGTGAAATCGCTCCTACTGCCAAGCCCATCCCCTTCCCAGACCCAATCTACCTGTCCCCATTGCCACCTTGTTCCACCCCCACCCCAGTATATTTGTTTCCATTTTTCTTGATTTTCAGAAGTATCTTTAAATTTTCTATATTTTTAGACTTTTCTGTTGCTTTTATGATTTCGGTGTTTAACGTTTTGATATGTTTTTGTTAGTTCTGTATTAATTTTTATTGACTTCTGAATCTGTATGCCTGAATCATACAAAAGAAAAAAGGGATATGTCTATTAATTAATAAATAATGTAGTTATTTCGGTGGGGGGCTGAAGACCTTTTTATTCCAAAAAGCTTTTAACTGTTGACAGGCTATATCTTGATTAAATCTTATGATCCACGGGGCTTATTGTTTTTTAAATTTTTGAATTGTATTTTAATATTGTTTTTAAATTCTGTTTTTATTGTTTCTTTTGTTGTAATGCCGCCTTGGGTGCCTTTGGGCAGAAAGGCGGGATATAAATCCAATAAATAATAATAATAATTCTAAGGCTCACCTTCCTCTCACAAGGAGAGGAAAATAATCTTCCAAGTCTACCTTAGTGGAACACAATTCCATTCTTAATTAGTAAGTATACTCACAACTAATTATGAGGGACGTGGTGGCGCTGCGAATTAAACCACTGCTGCTGGGCTTTCTGACCAGAAGGTTGGGAGTTCAAGACCATGCAACGGCGTGAGCTCCCGTTGCTTGTCCCAACCTAGCAGTCCAACCTCCTGCCAACCTAGCAGTTTGAAAGCACATAAAAATGCGAGTAGATAAATAGATACCAATTTGGTGGGAAGGTAACAGTGTTCCATGCGCTATGGCATATAGTCATGCTGACCACATGACCACGGAAGCTTGTCCATGGACAAACACTGGCTCTTCGGCTTAGAAACTGAGATGAGCACCGCCCCCTACAGTCGGTCACAACTAAACCATTCGGTAGTGGGGAAACCTTTACCTTTATACTTACAACTAGATCCAGCTTTAAACCAATTGGGCTTGCACCTAAGGGCTCCCCACACTAGGGTAATCTATTTTATTCTTGTATGCAATTTTATATTAAAATGTGCTTAGATCCATTTGGTCCATTAACTCACAAGCATTTTCTGCAGACTTTGGCTGTGAAGCTGGGGCCCCATAAAAGATGACCCCATTTGGGCCCTGCAGTTTTGCTTTCAAAGTTGTGAGTGGCTCTGAAGTAAAGGCGCCACTTTAAGCATTCAGGAGCCTGAAAAACTTAGTGTTTTGCCCCTGCTAGGAATGCCACTAGTATCAAAAACTCATTAATCTTAGGTGAATATTCATTTTTTTTTCTTTCTATTGGGAATCTTCATTTAAAAAATACTACCATGTCCAGAGGGTTATACTTTCACTTGTTTCCTATACTTGTTTTTAGGACAAATACTCCTGGTTAAATTTAATAACTAAGCAGATACATGCATTGTTTATACCCAAATCATCATTTCCTTTCAGTCAAAGAACCTACAAGTTCTGTCATGGGAAAAAACTGTAAATTATAGATAATGATCCTTGCAGACAATAAAATTCTGATAACAATGGGAATAATTGACACTGATCACATGTGAACACATACATACCACAGTCTGGAAGCAAGAATGAAGCTGTGTTAGGAAAGGGGGCTTATCCTGTAAGGCTAGGACTCTCTTCTCAATCATGGTACATTCTACATCATCGTCCTGAATCACCACATCTTTTTTCAATATTTTGATTGCATACAGTTCTTCTGCTCCTTTCCGTTCTGCCAGCATAACCTGCACAAAAAAATAAATGACAGGATGAAAGCCCATATGAGGAGGAGGGTGAACGGCCTTTGTGACATCAGAATCTAGCAAAAAACATGATTTGAGATAGCACACAATTACAATCTGCACATCACATTTCCTTTAAGAAGAGTTGTTGTTTGATTAACCTCTGAGCAATTGCCATATTTGGAATCAAGATGGAATTTTTCTTCCAGATCACACTGGCTAGAGATCTCCAAGAGGGTTTGTGATGGAGCTTTTTTTCTGTTTGAGTCATCTCTGCAGGAAACATTCTAGCACACTGTTGAAATATGACATGTTGGATAGTTCAAATGTCTGCCTAATGGCAGGTTATTGGACAGATTTCTGGAGGAAAGGTCCATCACAGGCTACAGGACATGATGGGTGATGCAACCTCCTTATTGTAGAAGGAGGTGACCTCAGAATGCCAGAGGCAGGGGAGTGGCAACGAAATGCAAGTATCATGTCATCTTTTGTGCTCCCTGAGCCATCTGGTGGGTGACTACGAGATACAGGAAACTTGACTAGATCGGCCTATGGCCTGATCCAGAGGCACTCTTCTTATTAGAGGAACTTTGCCTCATCTTTATAATTTTACCTCATATTCCTAAAACACCAATTTACTCCTAAATGTTAAGGTTTCCTCACGACTGAATGGTCTAGTTGTAACCGACTGTAGGGGGCAGTGCTCATCTCCATTTCTAAGCCTGTAGAGCCAGCATTTGTCCGAGGACAAGCTTCCATGGTCATGTGGCTGGCATGACTATACACCATAGCGCATGGAATGCTGTTCCCTTCCCATCGAATGGTACCTATTTATCTACTGGCATTTTTACATGCTTTCAAACTGCTAGGTTGGCAGGAGCTGGAACAAGCAATGGGAGCTCACTTTGTCACATGGTCTCAAACTCCCAACCTTCCAGTCAGAAAGCCCAGCAGCAGCGGTTTAACCCGCAGCGCCACCACGTCCCTAATTTATTCCTAACAACCCTTAAAAAGGCACATAGAAGAAATTATAAGAATTTCCTACCTTCCCAAAACTTCCTTTTCCAAGCACCATAAGAAAGTTGAAATCCGTCAGCTTAACTTGATCAAGGTTATTGGATGGCAAATTACATGTCCGGTCTTCAATTGGAGTTATAACTTTGTTAGCAGAAGGTCCAAGTCTGGCTTTCTAAATAAACAAAGAATAGTTCTAAAAGATCTGCAGCTGGCTTTCAGACTTGATGAGGCAATGTCTGTATGTGACTGATCTGAAGGTTTGTTCTCAGAGAAAAGGCTGCATAACAAATATGGCACAAGCACAAATTCAGAAGATTCCAACAACACTATGGATATTGTTAAGTGACACAAATCTGTATAACCAGATAGAAGCTGCTTCCCTTATCTGGTTAACAAGACAAAACAATGTAGTAAATAAATCATTACTTTCATGCCAAAATCAATCAATCTTTGATTTTTTTGTCTTCAAACATGAAGAGTGTCCTTATAATAATCCATGCTTTCAATGTGTTAAGACGACATAACAAAATGTTTTGTAGCAAAATTCACTCTTCATAGCAACATTTTGGCAGCTTGTGGCATGCTGTAAGGCAGAGAAGCCTTCAATCTGAACAGACAATATATTACATCAACCAACACTGATCATTACAGTTGCTTTCCAACCAACATCATCATCAAATTTGATTTTCAATCAAATGTTGATCTTGTATTGGAGGAAAAATGTTGTTGCACTCAAAGCATTTTCTTAACTAAGAGTTCCATGCTTTTGCAGGTGGCATCTTTTTGAGTAAATAAATAAAAATAATGAGCAATTCTTTATATAAATTGCTTTTCAAACCACAGGAATATTAATACAAGAAGAGCTGTAAGACTCACCTTAAGGAAAAGGTCTGTCTAAAATATCATCACTGCCTTGTTTCTATCAAATATGACACCCCAGGATTAGCAAGTGTTAAAGCGAAATGGTTTAGAGGTAACATCGTTTAGTGTTTTCCTATTTCTTTGTTTTATTCACAATTAATTTAAAGGATAAATAATACGTCAAATTTTGCTAGCATAGCATGAAGTCTCCCCTTGTAGTTCAGACATCTCTCTATGCAGAAGGTTAACCGCTTTGTGAACTTTGTGTTGAAAAGCGGTATATAAATACTACTACTACTGATTGAGGTAAAGGTATTTCTACTCAAATAAGGCTGATGCACATGCTTGGGGAAATAATGCCAGGACTTCTTCCCCATTCATGTGTTTAACATTTACATAAATTCATATTACAAAGATGTAATGTCATATCTGGACTATTATGTCCAGTTCTGATTGCAACATCTTGAAAAGTATACAGTGGACTGGAAAAGGTACAAAAGAGAGGAATCAAGTGATTAGCTCTGATCAAAAACTGCTAGGAAAAGACACACAGATTGCAAAGGAACCTGAGTTGATTTGGTCAGAACAGAAGGCTCCCTAGAAGCATTAAAAACTATATTAAGAAGTAATATAAACATATTTCACCTGCAGATTAGAGGCCGATGTTTTACGCTTAACATGAATTAAGGCAACATTACTTGAATAGGATGCTAGAATTAATCCTAAAAGACAGAAACTGTAAAAAGACCAGCCCCTATCTCTATTGAACTACTTGAAGCTTCAATATGGGAAAATGAAAAGATTGCTGCAATTAAAGTCAGGACTAATACATTAGTTTACACTCAATGTTGCTTGAGGCAATTCTGAAAGTCCATTAAAGGAAGCTTCACAGTTCAGACTGCTCTCAGGATCCAAAATGAATTTCCAAAGTCAAAGTTATTTTAGGTCAATATTGATAACGACACAAAAAATAAGGAGCACTATCTTGATCAATTAACAGTGATATTTTTGTTACCTAGTTCAACAGGAGCAGATTGTAACCAAAATTTTGAGAAACCTTAAACTAGCATGACAACTAGTATATAGGATAAAAAACAGTGAGAGCCAAAATATGAATATGGTGCTTGAAATCAGTCATAGTAAAATAGTGGGAAATGAGTCTATCAGCCCAATCCTACCTAAATTCCCATGTGGCATTGCAGTGGTGCCAATGTAGGCTACACTGCATCGCAAGGAGGAATTTCAGCTGCTGGAGGTCTCCTTGGCGTAAGGGGACATTTATCCCCTTGCCCCAGGGTAAGCCCCAGGAGCCAAAATTGGTCAATGTAGAACCTGCATCAGCAATATTGCTGCCTAAGTCCAAGTTGATTCGTGCAGGCGGACCAGGACCAGGAAGGCGAACAGGGTACAGAATGAATGTGCTGATGTAACTGATCCTGTTCCCTTGCAGGCCAGATCCACCACTCCATCTGCTACCCATTATAACCCCTGCCTGCACCCACCCCTGTGTTGCACTTCCCTGGTCCAGCTGAACTCATAACAACCAATGGTGTGTGCAGGAAGGCTCTGGCCTTTCCACTGGTGCACTGGCTATGAACACAGTTGCAAAGTTCTTTCTGGCACTGTTGCAGCCGTGAGCACCAGCAGAACACATGTTCCACTGGCAGAAGCCAACCACAAGACTGGGCTGTTAGGGAAGAAAGAGTGCCTTTTAACTCTAGTCGAAGAGTGCCCCTTCCATTTCCCACAAGAAATCAAAACTGCTTAACATTCTGAAATGGGCAGAGAAGCTGTTAGCTGCTTCCAAGTGCTACCTTAAAAAACGATCTTACAAACATTCCACAGCAGTGCTAGACTAACATGACTGTAGCCTGGGCAAGCGTACCCTTGCTACGATGCTTATAATCTCCTGTATTCTTTCACCCCTGCTATTGTGAGCAAGAGGCACTTTTTCAAGATGTGCTCCTCTTATATTTAGCAGGGGAGAGTTATTGTCCCTCTTCATCCCTGCGCAGTGTCTTTTCTAGTGGCTGTTGCTGGTGGTGTTCTGCATTTTACTTTAGATTGTGAGCCCTTTGGGGACAGGGAACCATTTAACTTTCTTGTTGTTATTATTAGCCTGTGAACTGCTTTGTGAACTTGTGTTGAAAAGCGGCATATAAATACTTCGATGAACTGAACCTTAGATGCAGACCAATGTTACAGAGGAATGCCCTTCCTCAGTGGTACTCCACCTTTTTAGCATCAGAAGAACCCACTTAAAAAAAAAAAAGGTTTCACTTTGCCAGCCAATCAAGCAGGCCTGTAGCTAGAGGGGGGCCAGGGTGGGCATTGCCCATCCTGAGTCAGCACTTTGTCCACCCTCACAGTTTGGAAAAAAAAATTGGCAGTGAAAAAGTGTTCTCAGGTCTGGGGAGACAGAACACAGTCCGGAGACCCCTGTCCAGAGCTCATGGAGAGCAGGGCTACCCGAAAGCAGCTTCAAGGAATAGAAGGTTGGGAAAGATTTCTAATTGTGCTGGCTGTGGTGGAGGGAAGGGTGGTATTTCTTCTACTGTGGAACATGCTAATTACTACAAAAATATTGCTGCTGTGGGGGGTGGGGAGAAACCTTTCTGTCTGGAGAAATCATGGTAGGGTTTTTGCCTTTCAGGGATTTTTTTTTAAATTAATTGCTGCAGTTTGGGGAGAAACTTTTCTGGTGGGAGAAAGCATGGAACCAGATCTGAGATATGGGCCTTTGATGTTTCTCCATACATATTCTTTAATTTTACATACCAGTATACATAATCGACATCATTTTCCACTCTGAAAAAATAGTTGCCCACTTACTCACCTCCAGAAACCTGACTATGGGCCTGCACTGCCTCTGGCCTGTGATGGTGATTGGGCAGCAATGCTCCTGCCAACTAGCAGGTTGGGTAAACCTTGGTGCACATAGCCCCAGGAGAAGCCTTAAGCCAATGTGACCAATGTTGTCACATTGGGCCCCGCGCTTTGGGGGAGTGGCCCACACCAGCACAGCAAGCATATCGTCTGCTCCGGCAGCTGGGGGTCTCTATGGGCTGTAAGTCAGTGCGGTGAGATGTGCAGCTTCCCCTTGGCCCTCCCACCAAGCCCCTGCCTCCAAACTGCCCAAAATGGGCCTCCTGGAAGCAGTTGGCGGTGACATCATCGTGTCGCCACCAACTATTTCCAGGTGCCACACTTTTTGCATGGTGCTACAAGTGCTGTTTTCTGTGAGTAGAGGGCCCTGTGGGGAAGTTGGGGGGCTCCACTGGAATGTCCTGCAATAGGCCCCACTGCTCCTAGAGCTGGCCCTGCATAGCCTAATCTACCGTCAGTTTTGAGAACCACCAAAAATTGGGTTGTGTGGCCCATGGACCCACAGTTTGAGAACTGTGTTGTTGAGAACGCCCATTAGAAGGGTGTACAGGAGAATCAGGAAACTCTAAATTTTTGCCTGGCGTCCATTCTTGCAGATTGCCACTTATCACCCTCTCTGAACTGTTCCTTCTATCCTGAGACAGATGAGAATTACTCTGTAATACTGTGGAACAAGGACCTTTAAAAACTGAAAGCATCATGAAAAGCAACAAATGTGGAAAAAATAATGGCCTATTAAATTATTGACACACCGGCTCCAAATTATAGAAAGTGAAATATTACTCAACATATAAATGCAATTATGTGTGTTCATTTTTAGGATACAGCGCTCCATAATTATTATATTATAGCACACTTGGAATATTTTTCCAGTCTTAAAAGATTATTTATAATTTTAATTAGATTATTTTTTAGAGTACAAAGCTAATTTTTGTTAATAATTTTACATTACAGACACAAACTGCCAAGTAATTCTTCAGTAATTACATTACAATAATTTGTAGTGTTTGTTTTTTATGTTGGTTTCAAATACACTCATCTCAAAAGATGCTATAATGAGCATAAATAATCAGTTCATTACTCTGTTTCTATAGGACTGAGTCCTGAAATTCCAGGAATCTGAAGCTATAGAAATATTTTTCTCTAAAAAGAAAGGACAATTGATATATATACACATTGATACAGTAATAGTTTGCATGCATTTGAACAATCTACTGTATATGGGGGTAATAGCAGGGGTGGTTCTGGGGGTTTCCCCGCCCAAGGGAAAAAACCCTGTTGGCCACCCCCCTGTCGTGGAAGTAATTGCGGCAACAAAATCCCGTCACTGCAATTATCTTCTGCCCGCAGTGTTGGGTCGCTCTCCAAGGAACGGCCTCTGCAGAGACCGCTCCTTGGAGAGTGCATGCAACGCCGGCTCACTCCTCTGAGAAGGGGTGGGTCGGTGCTTTGGACCTGCAGCTTTCTTCTCCACATTTTGCTGGAATTTGTTTGTGGCATCTTTTCACTACTATTTTAAATGTTAACCATGCCTACATATATATGGTATGGGCCATACTTACATACAAATGGGGCAAATCATGGCTTCCTAGTACGTACAATGTAACAGGCCATATGCAACATATAACATTGGTGAAGTTTGCCACAAACTCATAGATTCCCACCTTCTCACAGCACAAATCTATATGTGTTTACTCAAAAGTAAGTCCCACTGTATTCAAAGGAACTTACTCCCAGGTATGTGTGTGTACAGGATTGCAGCCTCAGGCAACTATGTAAGACAGTGCTTCCAAAAAGAAGATTAACTACAACACTGACCTAATCCTGACCTAAGAGATAATGCAAGGGTTGAAATCACACAGAAACTTTAAATACTCCCTCTTACAACTCTGAATAAAGATTCTCATTACTCTTACAACTCTGGACAAAGGCTTGAGATAATGGGTCAATCAAAGCGGACTGACAGCTGAGGGCAGCCCTCAGATGACAGCCCGCCTAGCCCCCAACCATTTGGCAGCCAATAGGCTGCCCCCAGTTTCCCACCTCTGCCCAGAGTGACGGTAAAGGAGGGGTGAAGCTCTAAAGCAGCTTCATTCTGCCTCCAAACTATGCACAAAGCATATCTAGCTGATGCCTCTGCAGAGCAGCTGAGTGTTGATCCAAAATTTTTGTGCAGACCGTTTTGTGAGTTTTGTGCAGACCGGCTCCCCTCATGACTGCATCATAGTAATCAGCATGCAGTTGGCAAGCTTTTTTTCTAATTGAAAGAGATTTCTGAGAGAGAAACTAGTAATATTTGAAGTGCAAAAGAGCAACAACCTCTTTATGAATTCATTTATTGCAAGTTTCCCAACATTTTTAAGGAGAATTCACAATGAGAATCTCCCCAGAAGCAACCCATTGGTTGCCCATACTACCACTCTTTGCTATCTAGTGACTACTAACAAGGGGTGGGGAGATGTGGGGACTGAATCTTTTATTTAAACTTTCAGCTCCATTTTAGAAATTTCTTTATCCCAATAGTGAATACACTGAAAGATCTTGTGCACACATAATTATGTGTTCAAATGTGTATATTTCAGAATTAATAGCAATAGCAGAATTAATTGCATTTCCCTACATGGACTTGCTGAAATTCTCATAAAAATTGCCAAGCACAGAGCCATAAATCAATCAACAATATAAAATTACTGTGGCTAAAGTATTGACTTTTCATGAGATAATTCTGTAGAATTGCTGCAGCTACCTATAACTATAATCCTTATGAAACAGTAATGAGATTTCAAAACACTGCTGAAAAATACTGCCATTGGCAGTACACAATGAATATACCATGAGAGTTAACTATTTTTTTGGCACTTTTTAAAGTTCACCAACTTTACCTGTGGTTGCCATTTAATCAAGATCTGAAAATAAAGTTTAATGTTGGGTTTAGATTGTGGCTAAATGGGGATTGTGGTTAATGTTACATTTGTTTAAGGCCTTCTTATCATTGGTGGACGATCTGGCCTAACTCCAGGTTAGGACTGTGCTCTAAGAGGGCTTCAATATTAAGTCAGTAATACCCTTACAGAGATATCATATTTTGACATGATCTACTGATTTGATGGGACCTTTTGACAGGGTACAATATGATATGATGGTAAGAACCGTATTGCCTTGACTTTTTCCTCAAGTCTTCCCCATGTTCCCATATGAAATTAATAAAACTGAATTTTAGATCAACACAAAAATGAATATTTTAAATTTATATCTTCCTAGTAAAATTGAGGGTTATTCCCAGTTTTCAAACAATAATACAAAGTTGCTTCTTTAATTAGATGCATTGGTTGCAAAAAACTCAGAGAGACTTTTAACCTCTGAATCATACTATATCACAAGCCAAATTTCACCATGCAGTAAGCAATGCATGCTGAAGTCTTCAGGCAGAAAATCATGCAGTAGACTTACATTGCCTTAGCCAGAGAAAGTATTTTAGGCAGAAATTTAAAAGGGAAAAAATTGTGTTCAGTATAAAATAGAATGCTGCCTTTATTCCTTGGATATTCAAATGTTAGAGTTATAGGTGGGACAATGGGTAATGGTAAACATGTACCTTACCTATTTTATAGGTAAACCTATGTATGTTTACTCAGAAATAAGCTCCATTGAATTTAATGAGATTTCCAGGGAAGTGCGTATAGGATTGCAGCCTTAGAGCCCAATACTATACTGTGCATATTATCTTTGTGCTAATGCTGGCATCCAACCAGCGTCACAGCATGGGTTCAACAGTTTCTATTTCTGCTGCTGCTGTTTCCATTCCTATGCAAAACAAGACTCTAATGTGCAAGAGGTGTATAAATTTTAATCTCCGCAAACTCATCTCTCATGTACTTTCAGGCCCGTAAGACCTGTGGAAGCTAACTATTTGGTTGCAGTTGGTGGGTTGTTCACAAGGCATCCCACGCTGATTTTGGCAATTGATTAATTAGTGCAAACTCAAGCAGGTTAATAAGATGCCTGTGAGACAACTTGATGAATCTATGTCTTCCTTACGTTTCATTATTAAACTCCACTGCACTGGTCACCACAAACACTAATATCTCTTAGTAAAATCAAATGCAAATTGCACACAATCCAGTTGACAAACTGGAAACAGGTTGTTTTTTTAAATGCAAATTAATCTGCACTATCAACAGGAAAGAACAAGACATGCACATGGTCTTACTTTCTTTGGTTTGGACGCACCTTATCTTGGACCTTTCTTTTGCCCTGTAACCACAGGCAAAATGTACTTTATGCATGTTTTACTTTTATGGTAGAATGCTTTCAATATTAAAAAACTAACACAAAAATCATAATTGACTAATATAAATTAGAAGCCTAACCACTTTGCCTTCTCACACCAACCTTCTTTGATCTGTCCCATCAAACCATCTGTCCTGACTAGTGAAAACCAGGAAATGGCGAGCAAAACCTTTGAGGAGGCAGAATGCAAGTCTAGAGGTATCCTTTCAATGACCAAACTTTAGTTTTATTTGGCATTATGTCAGAATTGAGCTATGAGGTACTGCAGATACTAGTGAAACTAACAGGCAGCCCAATAAACTATACTGGCTGACCGCCTGGGAGTGCAGCAATAGCAGGCGGCTAATGCTGCACCCTGTGGCGGCCAGGCAGCCGCGGGTGCCTCCACGGGGAAAGGGGACATTTGTAAGGGAGCAGGGCGAGCTACGGTTCTATTCGCTTCTGTGCCAACTATTTAGTCCGCGCAGAAGTCAGGGCCTCCAAGTAAGGCCATGCGGCCTTACTTAGAGGTCAGGAACCAGTGGCAAGAGTCGCCACTGGTCCTGCCCCACTCCACCCCGGCCCCAGAACACCCTCCCGCCCCACTCTGATAGAACACGTCGCTGGTGAGTGGTGAACGCAGCACTCGCTGGTGACCAGTGCTCCCTCCGGGGCATGCGCAGCCGGGGTGGCCATGGCGCCACTCCAGCGCCAGTGGTAATGGCTTACCGCCGGTGCTGGAGGCACTTTACAGCACTATTGTGACAGTTGTCTGGTGGTACGAGCATACCGCCTGCAGCGAGAGCCTTAGGATTGGGCTCTAATCCATTTGAGAAGCCACAGAATGTCTCTGTTGTCATGGCAACAGATGATTTAAAGGATTTTTCAGGAGCTTTCTTGCTTGTTTTCTCTCAATGTGTAGAAACGACTTGATTTAAAAAAAAAAATCTAACACATTGGACATATTAATATATGTTTTTCATACATCCATTTTAGTGTTTTTCACTTCAATGACATCTAGTGGCCAGAAAATGAAACAGTTTTGTTTCTTACCTGTGGCTGATCTCTAGAATCAATTTTGCTCATTGACCCACATTTCTGTAGCTCATTACAAATTACTATGAAGTACTTGAGAAGACATTTCAGATATAAATAGCACATAAACAATGCCACTCAGAGCAATGTACATCTACGCAATGTACATCTACGCAACTAATTTTCCTCTGCAGATTGAGGGAAATACCAAAACTGGAGTCATTGCTCTGTTTGAATGTTAA
Organism: Lerista edwardsae; assembly: GCA_029204185.1. NCBI lineage: Eukaryota > Metazoa > Chordata > Lepidosauria > Squamata > Scincidae > Lerista > Lerista edwardsae. Next base: position 4,798,883 of record JAJKFI010000094.1, read on the forward strand.
AAAGATTTTGGCCAAAGGGATGGCATTACATGCCTATTCCAAAGAGTGGATACAGGAAAAAAGCCAATATGTTAAAAAAATCATATTGTCATTTGCAGATCCCTGGAAACAGCGGAAAATGACACACAAGGGTGTCAGAAGGGTGGCATCTTTGGGAACTGAGGGACAAGGTGGTGCAAAGCAACAAGGAAGGTTAACTCTAGGGAAGGTTAGTGGAATGGATGGCCTGGGGCTCATACTGCTTGCCTTTGCTTATTTGTTCATAATGCTCATTTGAGATGAGCACTAACAAGCCCCTGAGACTCTGAGTCCACCAAACTGGTACTGAGACTTCAGCAACGTTAGTAATCACGGACAGCCCCATGTTGCACCACACTCCCCTCATTTGTGTGTCACGTCCAGCTGCAATAGGTGATTTGGCAGGTGAACAAGAAAGCGGGAAAATCAAACAGCATTGGTTTTGAGCCTGTATTCTGGTTGGCCTTTGTAATTAGTATGAACAAGCCAGTGCCATTGGAAACGTCACAGAAATAGACTGGTGGAGTGGTTCATCATCTTCTGCATTAAGGGGGAAGTGGGATGCTAAGTTTTGCAAGGTGAAAAGCTTAGCCATGTAAACCTTACCTTACCTTGCCATGTAAACCGTTCCTCTCATCACTGTTGTAGCCAACACAGAAGTGTCTCCTCCTCATTGCTTTCGCCACCAGAACAGCTACGACAGCGAAGGAGAGTAGCAAGGTAAGGCGCCTTGCAAAACATGGTGCCCCACCCCTATAGAACACTACTGAGTGGGAGTGTCTGTCATTTGCATGTTTTATTTTAATGGTATGCAGCCGAATTCTAATCAAAGAACTAGAGGCTCACTAGAGGAGGGATGTAAGCATGTGCTTAAGTCTCTCCCCATAGCATCAGTGCAATTTAAAAAAACTCACTTTGCCTGGACTGTATCCTGTATCTACAAATATCTTTAGGATATTTTGCTGGCTACATCACTGCTGCTTCTACAAGACAACAGAGAGAAGCGCAAGTGAATTACAACAGGATGCCAAGATTCTGGTATACAGTGACACACATGTACTGTATGTTTGCTAACAGTGTGGTTGGCTCTAAGGTTGTCAGAAGTTAAGAAATATCCTGCAGATAGTTCCTTTCTGCTTTATTGGGCTTCTAATTAGACAGAGTTCTTTAAGGACTGCTACGTTTTTGCTTTGTTTTATAATCCACTACTGCCCTCCTGTGGTTTGCGAATTTAAGGACAATTCTTGTTTGCCAAGTAATGCAATGCAAACTATCATAGTCGTCATGTGCTTTTTATTTATTTTTCCTAAACTACAGTAATAGTTAACTAATGTAACTACAGTAATAGTTAAACCTGTGGACTAAGGTCCTCTGAAAAGTGAAGTGCTCAAGTGCTCACAAGGCAGGATAAGTAAGCAACTTTGCTTGCAGCTAGCTGCTTGTCCCAACCTTGAAAGCCATCCTTGCTAACACTTCCCCATTCTGCTCTCCCAAGGTCCTGCAAAATCCTACTCTGGACAGGGAGGAGGCGGAGGTAACAGTTCAGGGTGCTTTAAGCACTGCAGAGCATTTTTACTTTAAAAAAAAAGTCCCAGTATCATCATAGAGAAATGATCTGCATGCCATGTCATGAGGAGGAGGCTTCTAAACTTACTGTAAGTCCCAAGAAGAGAATATACTCTCAGCATCTATAGCAGCAATTTTCAACCATGAAATTGTGTTCTAGCATACTGGTGTTCACGAACAATCCACATAACAGGTATGCTGTGAGTCTGGGTGAGGCTCATGTATTAGTATGGCCATTGGAGCATGTGAGTCCCCACCAGCAGCATGGTGTGCCATGTCAATTGTCAAAAAATTGATGGGGTGCCCTGAAAATTTTAGTGCCTTGTCTGTGTGCCATGAGTTGAAAAAGGTTGAAAAACACTGACCTATGGGAGTACATGTGACTGTGTCTCTCTAGCCATCGCACACAAAAGGCACAAAAAAGGCAATGCCGCAAAAAGGCAATGGTGCAGTACATGTGGTGACAATTCCTGAAGTCTCTGATGATGCTGGTAAATCGGCGGTGGGTTGGTAATGTATGGGTGTTTTTGGGGTTGGGTGGGTGGGGTGGACCCTAGAAGCAGCAACTCATGCTAGGATCATATCATCTCTTTCTCAGGTCTCCCATCACTTTTCTCTCCTTGGACCTAAACCAGCAAAATGATGGAGACCTATAGGGAATTGGGGAACCTACTAAGGAACAACTGAACATTTTTTTTACTCATTTCCTACTTACTCATTTGTTCTCTGTACCTCCCCAGTAAATACTGAAGCTGAAGCTCACATACTTTGGTCACCTCATGAGAAGAGAGGACTCTTTAGAAAAGACCCTCATGCTGGGAAAGATTGAAGGCAAAAGGAGAAGGGGGCGGCAGAGGATGAGATGGTTAGATAGTGTCACTGAAGCAATGAACATGAAGTTGGGCGAACTCCGGAAGCTAGTGGAGGACAGGGAGGCCTGGCGTGCTGTGATCCATGGGGTCGTGAAGAGTCGGACGCGACTTAGCGACTGAACAACCGCCACCACTTCCCCAGTGCAAGTGAGCAGTGAGCTGCAGCTGCCTCCCAACCTGTGTTACGATGCAGTGCATGTAAGCTAGCCTGCTTGCTCCAGCGCAGGTTAGGATTGCCCCTAAACTAGTATCATGGGGAGATGCTAATGCGTTATAGAAAGTTTGTTTAACATAAAGAATGCCAAAGAAACAAAACAGAGTACATGTTTCTTATCGTAACTGTCTTTTAAAAGCTACACAAAATTCTAATTAACAGTACTTTCAAAGTAACAAGGCAGACTATCAGATACATTGTATGCACAGAAACTATTAGCAATCTTATATAATCAATGCAAACACTAAAGTTAGTTTATAATTGCAAGATAAGATTCAGACTCTCTTGGAAAAAAAAATATTACGAAGAGTCAGATATAAGATTTTACAACCAGAGGATCTCTTATAGGTAAATCCTTTTTCAGAAAGCAAAGTTATTCCATTTAAAACTTACTAAAATCTCTTTCAAAACTACTATACAGCGTACACAAAGTTCATGGCTTTGTGTAGCATCTATGAAAAATTCACAAAATTATAGCAATTACCAAAGACTGACATCAACAAGACTCTGAATTACCCCGTTCGGAATATGAATTTGGCATGCTTACAATACATGCCTGCATTAAAAAATTCCCTTGATGGTTCTTCTTAGCTTGGATTGCAAAAATTCCCACACACTCATTCTAGACATCGGCATCATGGATGAGAAATTCATTTTTCCTAGAACATCTGAAATTCTTAGTATTAGACACCCTAGTAAAGTAGCATTGCCATGGTATGCTCTCATGGCAAAGTGCTAGCGAATGGGAGGCAGGAGGATATGCCAGGAAAGTGCCAGGGAACGGAGAACAGACTTTCTTCTCTCCTGCTCAGTCACCGCCAGATAAAGGTTAGGTTTTACTGTCTATTGTCTTTTGCACCAATTCTTCGCATTTGGAAGAAATAATATATCTCCAAAGTTTAATATGACCCCAACGGATAGATGTGAAAGACTATGCTGCTATTATAGATTCTAACGATCAACTTATTGATAATCTCAGATCCAAAAACATCTGATGCCATGTTTTAAATTTGCAACAGGATACTAGAAATAATCCAATGATTTCATTTGGAAGGTTTTAATTTTCTGTAGGAAACGCTTAAAATAAATAACTCAAGATTTAAAAAAATATTCATTACAAAACATGTTTTATAGAACTTCATAAATGCTTCATATTGAATCATATGTCAATAAAATAGTCATTTAACTGCCTTTTTTAAGATCCAGTGTTACTTGTAAAAAATACCATGCAATTACTATATGAATGTGTAATCTTAAAATTTGAAAGTTATTTGTTTAACTGTCAGCGCAATCCTGTAAAGGACGCAGCTCTGATGCAACGTCGTTGTGTCAGCACTACGTCATTAGTGCTGACGTGGGGGCGTCAAGCAGCACTACTGTGTCGGCGCTAACATTCTGAAGCCGACACTACTCATAGCATCGGCTTCAGAGCGCCAATGGAGAGCCTCCCTTGAGCTGACCGAAGCTGGTCAGCACAAGGGAGGCTCTGTCCCATATTGGGACGGGGATTGGTGGGAGGGAGGGAGGCTGGGGGCGGGACATGGGAGGTGGCCATACGGCCACATCCTAAACCCGTCCGCAAGGCCGCGATTCAGGCTGCACGGTCTCCTTGGATCTTTAGCAGGCACAGATCTGAGGAGCACATAGGGGAGGCTGGAGCCTCTCCTACGATAAGGGAGCACACACTCCTTTGCCACGTGGGGGGTGGCTCCAGCCTTTTCTATGCAGCTTTGGATATGGTGCTGCCAAGTCGGCCTCTCCATTCCAGTGCAGCATAGGATTGTGCCCTGTATATCCTAAGCATCATGTCCTTCATTATCAAAAGTTTCTAACACCTTCTTAGTAGGATTTATTCACTAACTTTAGTAGCAGCAACAATGACCCTTAAGAACACATATATAGTCTTTCACTAGAGCACAGCATAGTCTTTCACGTCTATCTGTTAGGGCCATATTTTCCCTGCTAACTGGGCAAGAGGCACTTTTCCAAGTGATGTTCCAAGTGATGTTTAGCAGGGGGAGAGCAATTGTCCCTCTTCACCCCTGTGCAGTGTCTCTTCTAGTGGCTGTTGCTGGTGGTCTGCATTTTTTTAGATTGTGAGCCCTTTGGGAAAGGGAACTATTTAACTTTATGATTACTATTTGCCTGTAAACCGCTTGTGAACTTTGTGTTGAAAAGTGGTATATAAATACTATTTATATATATAAATAGTATTTATAGTATTAATCATATAGTATTAATTAATTTATAGTATTAAGTATAGTATTAATAGTATTAATCATATATATATATATAAAATTGGGATAAAATAATCTTTTTCCCAGCAGATACCTTAAACAAATATTCGACTACATATATACCCATCAGCAACAAGAACACACACCGGAAACCAAATTACTTCTTCAAAGAAACATAACATGCAAATAGAAAGCTCCAACACATTCATCTGAAATGAAAACAATACAGGAAATTGGAGCATTTATGCAATTATAATGGTAAATGTAAGGTGAATTAATAATCCAGGCACTGTGTGTAATATTTATGGGTTAAATTTACTATGACAATAACTACCCAATATATTACACAGAAAGTTTTGCATGCTTTCAATATGTTGGTTTGTGAATGGGCAAAATTATACACAATTCTGTGAAATGCATTGCAAGTACCACCAGAAATGAAAATAAACTAGCAGTGTATATTTAATCAATGATGCACTATTTCAATTTTTGCTGTAATAAGAAAAGAATAGAAACAGCTATACTTGATGGATCTCAAGACCTTGTAGATGAACAGTGCAAACAATATTAAGATACTGTATATACAATAATATTATTATCCCCCCAGCATATAGCAAAGCAGCTGCAACCACTATGAAATAATACACTGTGCATCTGTACAAAGGTAAGAAAAAATGGCTCAGAATCTGAATTTCAGAAAGTGAAAACAACTCCAGAAGAAAATGTTATGAATGCAAATGCAGAACAGGTCACAAAGGAGAAAACTACCTTTAAGAAGTGCCTATTTATATGATAGCCCTGAAAAAGACAGTAAAAAGGGAGGGGAAACTGCTTTGTTAGTTGAAGGATAGCAAAATAAAGCCATACCAATTAGTAACAGAGACAAAAAAGAAATAAATGCAATACAAAAAGAGTAGCAGAAGCATAGGGAGCACAAACAGGTAGATTCAACAATTACTCAGAGCTGAGGTTTGAAAAGCCAGGAACAATGAATTCACATAGTATCTTCACCACCAATAGCAAGCACACAATGCAAGACATTGCCCTTAAGCTAAAAGTACACCATTTTTTTTAAAAAAGAAGTGAAGTATCCTATCTGCATAAACTGTCATTAATTTCAATGCACAGCATCTTGATGACAAGTTAGAATAATTGACCACAGACAATTTATTGGTCTGTAGTAAAATACCTGTCGGATAAAAGCAATGTGTAGAAGAAAGATTACATGTAAGAATAAATTGCTGGGGGTGGGTGGGAAGCATGAATGAAATTATGCAAAAGAGGAATTAAAAAACACCACTGTATTGTAGTAATGAACATAACAGCCCAATCCTATACTCTTGGCAGTATATTTCTGTGTATGCTGGTGCATTGATAGTCCTGCTCATGTAGAGGTCCACAAGTCACAGAACAGTGCAAGCTCGGATATCACTTGGATACCAGTGCAACACTGATCGCTGAGAGGCCAAAACAGGAAAGAGATTTAGGGTGCAATCCTCACCTGGAGTTAGGCCGGCAGAGTTAGACCAGCAAAGTTTGGCCAGCACAAGAGACACTGTGCTGACACAAGTATGTTTGGACCACTCTTGGAGTCAGACAGGCCAGCACACAGATGTGTACCATCCTCCCTGACTCCGAGAGTGGTCAAAATGCACTTTACTGTCGCTCTTGTGCCAGCCAAACTTTGCTGGCCTAACTGTGCCAGCTTAACCCCAGGTTAGGATTGCACCCTTGAATCATGATGTGGGATGGGACAAGGAGGAGTCAACGTACAACATATTCTATCCCCCTTCAGACAACAAACATGGTCCCCAAACAGAACTGGTGTAGGTAGGAGCAACCCCATAACGAACAAAAGAAAAGGGAAAATCAGCAAAAATTGCCACCTTCTGGCTCCCTGTCCTGTCCTTTTTCTTATGACAGAGTATAGGATAGGACAGGAAGTCAAGCCTGATTGCTCCTTGGAAGCACAAATACTGAAGCTGAAGCTCAAATACTTTGGCCACCTCATGAGAAGAGAGGACTCTTTAGAGAAGATCCTCATGTTGGGAAAGACTGAAGGCAAAAGGAGAAGGGGGCGGCAGAGGATGAGATGGTTAGACAGTGTCACCGAAGAAATGAACATGAAATTGGGCGAACTCCGGAAGGTAGTGGAGAACAGGGAGGCCTGGCGTGCTGTGGTCCATGGGGTCGCAAAGAGTCGGACACGACTTAGCGACTGAACAACAACAATAAGATAGAGATTACCTTGGAAGGCAATCAGAGCACACTCACCCCAGTAAGCCCCTGCCAGGGATCAGACGTATGGCATGGGGCTATACCTCACTGGTCTCTCAATGTTAGTGATGGGCTTAATGGTGAAAGGCTACTTGGCAAACATAAGGACATAAACAACCTCCTATCCCCTCACAACATGCATGGCAAGGTATTCTGCCAACTCTTGCCTTCTAAGAATTCTCACTGCAGGCATTGAGGACTCTGCAACCTGAACTTCTATTTGACAGCTTCACCACAGGAAGCAAGGACAGTGAACCCACCACAAGTGGAGCGAGGGAGTTCCATGCTGCGATGTATTGATGTCGCATACCTGTCTTATGTCTAGAGATATGTGTGCGTGTTTTGTGATATTTTTTTTCCAAAATTTCTTGATTAAACTAGCAAATTGCAATGTGTTTTTATTCTACATGTTCATTCCAAGTTCTCATTTTTATTAATTTCAAATGCTTTAAAAGTATACCAGGTAGGTGATATAGTGTCAGCAGATGCAGCCACAGTATTATTTCTAATTGGAAAAGTAATATATTTTAATTTCTGGAAAATATCTTAAAACACAAAAATGTGGTGCTTTGCGGTTTTATTCGAATATTTTAACCCCCAAAAAGTGGTGTTTTGTGTTTTTATGCGGTATTCAACAAAAAACCAACAACGAACTACCCCTACTTCTATCTCTATAGGGCACCACTGCATTCAGAGCAATCTCCTGGGTAAGGCAACTAAAGCCACCCTGTGTTTTCATGACCAAAATATGGCCATAATAGGGGCCCCCCACACTGGTTGAGTTCCTCCAGGCCTGTACACTGCTTGCAGCCTTCTAGGGATGGCTCTGACCACATGTATTCTGGTGGCACCATTCTCTTTTAGGAACACCAAGTATGCACCTCACACAAGAGAACAAGCATGGCTGATGGTCTGTGCCTTATTACTTTCTGTGTGTTTTCCTTGCTCCTCACAGGCAATTATCCCACGTATGAAGGCATCATGCAATCCTAAGGGACACCTATAGCCTGCAGTGTCTGATGCTAATGAGTTTGCTGGCCTACATTTTCCAGTCAGGTCCCTGTGTCTTTGCAAACTCCATGGCAGACAGTGAACCAATCAGACCTCATAGGCAGCTGTTACTTTGCTACCTGTCGGATAACTTGCAATAGACCAGCTGGAAGAAGATGGTGAGCCACCCCACTTGTGTGTTTCTCTTTTGAATACTACTCTATCACTGGTACAGTTCAAATAAAAACACAACCGCATTGTCTCTTTTGTTAACGATGCCTTCTTCCCACCTTATTTGTTTCTTACCTTGGCAGGCCTCAAGGTGGGGTTCTAAAGGGGAAGGGGTCTCTCTGCTCTTAGGATCTGCAGCACCCTCACTCTGTGATTCTTGGACTCCGAGGTGGATATGCACATGAGCACCTGTCCCCTGCTGTCATGGCACAGTATATGGTGGGTGGTGATACAGAGCAGCATACGGACAGCCACACACCAGGAGGTGCCTGTGATGCGGCAAAGAGCACTGGGTGTGGCTAACTATTGCAGCCGAAACCCTGCATCGTATGCCAGCCCTATGATTTGCCTATATTAGGGCAGTCCAACTTTCAACAACCGGATGACCATATGATCCTTGGTTGGGCCAATGTGGAAGTAATTGGTGGTGATGTAGTGATGTGATGAGACTGAAAAACCTTGGAAGCTGGAGGTGGGAGTGCTGCAGCTGCACTTTTAGAGGCAGCCAAAAAGAGCTTGAGGGGCCACATGTTGGACCACTATGGCCTATAGAGTGTCTCCTTTAATAGACTCATCCGCTAAAGCCTCCCAGCCAGGACTGCCTGTTTGCGGTCATGCAAGGGGTCAACCTGGCAGACGGGATGCTCCTTGCCTGCTTTCTGTTGCGGCTAGGTGATTAGCAAGCAGCTTTGTGGAGTGACTGTTGGTTCTAGATGTGCTTCCCTCTCTTCTTTTTCCCTAAAATGGGTATTTCTGGCCAGTCAACAAAGGTGAGCACCTTGCTGGTGAGGGAAAGACCCTTGAATGGGCTCAAACCCATCTTCCTTGACCCCCAGCCTGTGCCATTGTGCAGTAAGGGTAAGGAGACAATTTGCACCATCGCATACATGGTTTGCCCCCAAGTGCAATGCTAACAGCACATGGGAACCATTCACTTGCATGGGATAAAGAACAAGCAGGTGATGCCATGGGGAATGGAGACTTAATGTGTACCTGGTAATGCCAGTTTCTTGGGGACAGCAGATATTGCCCACAGCACTAAGGCCTTGAGAAACTGAGAAACTGGCAGCGCAATCCAAGTGCGTCCGTGCATCAACGCTATGTCATAGCGTTGGCGTGACGTCAGTAGTGCCTACATGGAGGCACCGAGAGGCACCCTTGTATCAGCGCTACAGCAATGGGACTGGTGCTACAGGCAGTGCCGGTCCCGTTGCGTCTGTGTGCGCCTCCCTTGCGTTGGCCAAAGCCGGCTGGTGCAAGGGAGACATCATGTTGGGACATGGGAGGGGGTGGGCGGGAGTTTCTGGGTGGGTGGTGAGTGGGTGGGCCAGCAGGCATGCTGGCCCGGGAGGGAGGTGAGCCCAGGATTCGGTCATAAGGCCGAATCCTAGGCCTGGCTGGGAGGCTGCGTTGCCCCCATTTGGGCCACGCAACCTCCTTGGATCTGCCCCTGCTAAACAGTGCCCTTTCCACGGGGAGGCTCCAGCCTCCCTAATACTGTGATAGATTTGGCGCAGGCCCACTGGCCTCGCTAATCCAATGCAGTATAGGATTGCGCTCTGAGAAACTTGAGAAACATTTACTTGAGCTACTGAGAACTCCTATTCAGATAGCCCCATTATTCTGTCGGCTTAACCCTTGTTACAGGCTCGATTTAGGCATGGGTGAAGAAATGAAACTCAGGAACTATCCTTCATTGACCTTTTTTTTTTCTTCCAAGACTGTGATCCATTAATTTCTTTGCAGAGTCCTTCAAAATACACTCAAACTGGACTTGGATTGTCACATAGATAGGAACTAAAATGAATCATCATAAAAGGTCAACATGTTCAACAGGTTTTCCTGGATCCACAGCTGCTCCTGGACTCCCAGGTGGTGGCTGTGGCCAGGGGAGCCTTTGCTCAGCTTTGGCTGATTCGCCAGCTGCGACCATACCTGAGCTGCGCAGACCTGGCCACGGTGACCCATGCCCTAGGGACATCCAGATTAGATTACTGCAATGCGCTCTACGTGGGGCTGCCTCTGAAGACGGTCTGGAAATTGCAACTAGTGCAGAATGTGGCTACTGATGTGGTTGCTGGGGCTCATCGGTTCGACTCTGTCAGATCGTTGCTTCGGCGGCTACACTGGCTGCCAGTTCCTTTCTGGGCCCGATTCAAAGTGCTAGTTTTGACCTTTAAAGCCCTTTACGGCTCGGGTCCGGGGTATTTGAGGGACCACCTCCTCCCACCCCCCCCCCCCCACCCCCGGCGCCCGGGGGGGGGGGGGGCTTCTGACTGTGCCGCCACCAGGAGAGGTGAGGGGGATGGTGTCCAGGAACAGGGCTTTCTCAGTGGTGGCCCCACGACTTAGATTAATTAAGAACTAATTAAGAATTGATACCGTCCCCTTAGAATTAAGAACTGCTCCCTCTTTGGCAATATTTTGGCGGGGCCTGAAGACTTTTTTATTTAAACAAGCCTTCAATTGTTGACAGGCTGGCTGGCATTTTACATTCTTCATCTTACATTTTAAATTTCAAATTGTAATTATGGGATCCACGGGACTTGCTTATTCTAAATTTTTAACTGTTTTAATATTGTTTTTTAACATTGTTTTGTTATACTTTGTGGATTTTTAATGTGATAATTTTAATATTGTAAGCCGCCTTGGGTGCCCATGGGGCAAAAAGGCAGGATAAACATTAAACAAACAAACAAATTAATAAATGTTCAATATAACTTGTGCTCTTTTCTAAACATCTGTTGATAGTTGTAAGGTCTATTGGTTTCCTCTGTTACCTGGAATATAGCAGCACTTGTATTCCAGTACTTTGGAAAAGGTCACGTATGGGAAAAGGTTTTACTGATTGACCCACTCATTCTATTCTTCAGCAAAGAATGCTGTAAGGGCAGGTACCCCTTGTCCAGTTGGGCCAAGGATGCAGAAACACAACAGAAAAGCTAAGCACTTGTACAGCCCTCCCTGCAACAGGCAATAAAGACCAAAGGAACAAACATGCTGATTTTTTGATCAGAGGGCGAAGGGAAAGGCTCCTAATTCTAGGATCCAAGCAATTACCTCTACTCCCCCAGGCTGTGAAAATCAGCAAGATTGAAAGGCTTTTGGACATAAAATGGGAACACAAACTGCAGAACCAAGTGCTCTTCTACAGTGCCAATAGCCTAAGCACAACAGTATTATTTTCACTACTCTGAGTAATTAACCTATAAAACACAAGCAAGCCTTATGGAAGTCTGAAACTAATCATAAAATGGGGAGAGAAATTACAGTTTAAGACCTAGTATAAATCATATACAGATGATTCATACATTAATTTCTTTAAAAAATTTTAAGGAATTTTAACGTTTCAAGTTAAACATACAATGACTGGGGCAGCAATGTGCAGCTGTGTGGTGACCCTGCCTTTCAAGAAGAGATACAGACTTGGGGGGGGGGAGGGAGGGAGGGAGGAAGGAAGGAAGGGAGGAAGGAAGGAAGGAAGGAAGGAGGCTGCAGAATGGATAAGACAGAGGCCAGCAACTACTGAGGAAACTCCTCCATCACTGCAGGGACATTTATGGGGCAAGCCATACACTTCTGTTCACAACAAGCATCTCGGCTGATAAAAATCACTGCAAGGGCAATATTCTGAAAAGTGCTACTCTATTATGAAAGTCTTTTCATGCTTCAAGTACATTACCAACATATTGGAACAAATGTTCAGAATGTGTTCAGAAAGGAGAAAAAAATATCTTCCAGAAATATAAATATGCTAATACTGGCCTGGAGGACTTGCAATCCATCAAACTGAATACTGACAGGGCTTTGATAAGGAACCTGCTGCCTGTCATACAGCAAATGCAGAGGGAGCTGTCAAGCACCCAAAAGGGCAAAATGCATGGCTTGTCATTGCCAAACAGTTTTTGACAAAATTTAAGTATCGCCTCTACAGTGACCCATTCACTACCATAAGGTAGCACTTAATTTTGTAAATAAATTACATTCCAAACAAAATTTTAAACAAAGCTTGTTTAATAATTGTCCTAAAGCAGAGTTCTTCAAATGGTAGGTTTGAAGGAAAGCTAGGTTTGAACCCACCATAGGAAAGGGGCCTTTTACTCTTAAGGGGAGTGACCTCAGAAATGATTGCCAATGGAGGCACTGCAATTCCAGCGCCATGGGCACGTAGGGGCAAGTGCCCTAACTGGATACGGTATTTGGGGGTGCAGAAGGGTTGGGGAGGCCCGCTGCCACCTTTGCAGGCTTCCCTAATGCTAAAAATAGCTCCATTGCAAGGTCGGAGCTAACTTGCTTGTCCTTAGAAAAAAGACAAAAAGATTGATGGTTCCCAATGAAAAAGGGTTAACAGAAAACAAAATCCAGTGCCACTCCTGGAGTTTACTGCCAAGAGAAGTGAAATTTCAGCAAAGCAAAGTGGGTAGGGATGCAACTGAGAGAGAGAGAGAGAGAGAGAGAGAGAGAGAGAGAGAGAGAGAGAG
>JAJKFI010000094.1:4811778-4838008 GCA_029204185.1 Lerista edwardsae
AGAGAGAGAGAGAGAGAGAGAGAGAGAGAGAGAGAGAGAGAGAGAGAAGATCCAGATACTGAGAGCGCAATCCTAAACTGGAATTAGGCCGGCATAAACTAAACCAGTTTATGCTGGCATAAACTAAGCATGTTTGGACTCTCGGAGTCAGGGAGGATGGCTCAAGTCTGTGTGCTGGCCTCTCTGACTCCGAGAGTAGTCCAAACATACTTTACAGTGGCCCTTGTGCTGGCCAAACTTTGCTGGTCTAACTGTGCCGGCCTAACTCCAGGTGAGGATTGCACCCTAAATCACAACAGCTAACCTGTGATAAAAGAAATGCAGCAAAACAACAGGAACTGAGCACAGGACATACTGTCGTTTCAAGAGGCAGATAGCGTATACCCAATGTGGCAGAGGGTCTACTAAAAAACGGTTCCAAATAAAGAAGAAACCTTCAAATACAGGATATCAGGGCCACTTTGACGGCGCAGGTAGACAACAGCAGTTTTTCTTGATTCACTGTTTGACAACTCAGGGCACAATCCTAACCAAATTTCCAGCACTGAGGTAAGGGCAATGCAGCCCTGAGGTAAGGGAACAAACATGCCCATACCTTGAGGAGGCCTCCGTGACTGCCCCCCCCAACTGCAGAATGCAGCACATACCCCATGGGCCCAGCTATGTCAGGGCTGGAAAGTTGGTTAGGATTTGAGCCTCAACTGTTCCATAGTCAGAGTCATTTCATACCTCTAACATCACAAAAACTACAGGCAATGGGTTACAGAAGAAACACAGTATCACAGAAGAGCTGTATGGTAAAACCAGGGACTGCAAAGCCCTCCAACCTACACATTTTGCTCTCTCCCCACAGTTTGTCAATACATACTCACCTCAAACTTCTGCCTCAGTTCTGAGTTTCCACCCTCATCAGCTTCTGGAATTGGGACATTGTAATACTCGCCTTCTTCTTGATTAAGTAATTTGTACCTGTGGAATATAGGGAAAATATTTGTGTGTGTTTAAAAACGGTTGGTTGCCTGTTTAACATTCCAACATGCCAAGGGAGCAATCAGTGTCTCAGATGCAAAGCTGAAACAATGCTGTGATGGGGAATCTCTGAACCACTGTCTGGGACTGGTAACAGCCTGGAGGAGGGCCAACAAACTGAAGTCAAGTCCAGCCAAAACAGTGGTCTAGTTAGCCAAAAGGCCAGATGATGAAGTGTCAGAGTGTTCTGGATATGGAAGCATCCCCCCTTGAAAGAACAAGCAGGCAGCTTAGGTAACACTGAGACTGGATTATTGTAATGCACTCTACATGTGCCTAAGAAGACTGTTCTGAAATAAAAAGCGACAGACAGAATCCATCACGCTAAGGGAATAATTAAATCCTATGCATATCTACTCAGGAGTAAGTCCCATTGTGTTCAGTGGGGCTTACTCCCAGGAAAGTGGGTATAGGATTGCAGCCTAAGTGGCTTTAGGGGCCATGGCCATTTAAAACCCGTATTGTACCATCTCCATTGGCTGCCCATACATTTCTGGGCACAATTCAAGGTGCTGGCTACTAACAATAAATCCCTATACAGCTTGAGCTCTGGGTATCTGGATGATCTCTCTCCATTTGAACCTGCCCAAGTCTTGGCAACTTATGATGGGGGTGGGTGGGTGCTACTGTTCTGCCTGTCCTGTGTAACTCCCTGCCTCTTTGGAAATTTGAAAGCTTCCTCTTTGTGGGTTTTGCTTAGAAATTTTAATTTATGTTTCAATAATCCCTCAAATTCCACATTGGTGTTGCTTTGTTTCTTGGATTTAGATCCCAGTGTTTAAAGTATCGCTGCTGTTTGTTTTTGTTGTTTGATTTACTTATTGAGTTGTGCTAGTTACTCAATTTATTACTGAGTGATTGTATGCTGTGTTATATATTTTTCAAAACATTTTTAAAGCTTTTCAAAATATGCTTTTCAAACAGGAATGAAAGGCAGGATACAATTCTTTGAAAATAAATTTAATGCAAAACAATTCAATACGTCCTTACCCAGAAGTAGATGTTACTGAGTTCAGTGGAACGTTTGCCCTAGAAAGTATGCTTACCATTGCAGCCTTAGACAGAGATGAGGAATGTACACAAGAATGCAATGCATATGCCCAATACAGCAATCTGGTTTTGCCATTTCTATTGTTTTGTTTTAATTTTGTTTTATTGTATTGTTTTAATATTGTTTTTTAATGTTAAATTTTACATTTTATTGTATTTTCATGTTGTAATGCCGCCTTGGGTGCCTTCAGGCAAAAAGGCGGGATAGAAATCCAATAAATAATAATAATAATAATTTCAGAAGCTCAGTGAGTTGTACCACTCAGGGCACAATCCTGACCAACTTTCCAGCACCAGGGAAAGGGCAATTTAGCTCCAAAGTAAGGGAACAAGCTTTCCCTTACCTTGAGGGAGGTCTCAATGACTGCCCCTCAACTGTAGGAGGCAGTGCATGCCCCATTGGCACAGCTATGCCAATACTGGAAAGTTGTTTAGGATTGCATCTTCAGGGGCAGCCCCACCCAAACCCCCACAGTGTGCCGACACTAGCTGCTAGCGTTGGCCCAACAGCAGCAGGGCTAGCATGAGAGCGCCAAGTAGCGAGAATACTACTGCCGGTGGGCTGATGCTAGTAGCTGGTGCAGGGGCGTTTCTGGGTGGGGACTGGGGGGGCCGGAAAGTGTGCCAGCCTAGGAGGGGGGTGGAGATGGGATGCGGCCAGTAGGCTGCAACCACATCCATGTCCCCAGGCCATGTGGCCCCAATTCGGGTTGTGCAGTTTGCTTGGAGCTTCGCCAGCTGAACAGCAGGTGCAGACCCGAGCAAGCCCATTGGGGTGGCTGGTGCTACCCTGGGGTAAGAGCGTGAACATGCCCTTGCCTCATAGAAGCTCCAGCCAGCTCTTAACTTGTGCTGGATACGGCATAGCCTGCCTGCTGCAGCGCAAATTAGGATTGCGCCCTAAGTGAGACTGACTTGTGTCAACTCTCAATATGTTCCAAATGTATTGTTGAAAGGAATGCTATGTATGTCCTTCTGATCTGGAGACATCTAGAATCCCAGTATGAAAAAACCCTAACAAAGGACTAATGTTTACTTCATTGTGCTTTTTGCCCTTATTATTATCTACAATAAACTTGTTTTGAAAATAAAACGTTCTCCAAACATGCAGCTGATACATTTTAGAAACATGTAAATGTTTTTAAATAGGATTTATTGCTCATAATATTGATGATGTATCAGTACAGCCTGCTACGAAATCAAGGAGCCTCTTACCATCCTGATGCTGGCATTTTCATGAGTTCTGACACCCCAAAAGAAAGAGAGCCCATAAAATCATTCCTTGTTGTTCGATCCCAATCCCAGACTTCCACAGATAATCTTCTATCTTTGTCTGAAGGTTTTAATTTACTACAAAGAAGAAAAAAGCATAGTTGCCATTGTGATATATTTACAAAAACAAACTGCAATGAATGCAATGGGGAGGGGATAGAAAAAAGTTCAACTTACAAGGTAAACGTTTCATTCCAATGTGGATTAAGAGTGGAACGGATGGTTTTTGTTTTTTGTTTACTTTCATTCTTTGGATCTGGTATAAGTTTCAGCTTCACATAAGGATCCGAAAGTCCATTTGGATCCATAGGAATTAGGTTTTTTGAATCTCGCACTATAACCATACAAAATAGCAATGTTTGTTACATATATATTCAAAGAGAAATGGGTTAATGCTGTCTGTATTGAGTTAAGCATGTGACTATCAAGAGCCAAAGCCCCATTTTTTATCCTGGACCAGGCTTATTAAAAATGCACAGCTTGTATGAAAGAGGCAGCTTGCTCTTTTTTAGACTGTAAGACTTGTGGGTAGGGTCTTGTCATTTTTAATTTTATGTTTGTAAAATACAAGTGTCGCATCCCCCATATCCACTGATTCAGTTATCCATGGATCCAGGGGTGCCCTGTGCCCATTACAGAACTTTTGTTTTCACTTCGTAGCACTTGAAGCATGGGTGTTTCTCACTTAACAAAGGAACTTTCTTGTTTCTCTGAAGTATGTAATATGCAGGCAAGCAGCCTGCATGCTAGAGGGAGATTAATCGAACATTAACAGGAAGCAGAAACTGTCCTGCTTCCTGTTAACATTCTGTTAGCCTTCTCCCTGTAGCATGCAGGCTGCTTGCCTGCTTGACACATTCTTCAGTGAAGCAAGGAAGTTGATTTGTTAAGGAAGAAATACCAGTGCTTCAAAATGAAAACGATGGTAATGGGCACAGGGGCTGCTATTTACATAGAGTCCCCTTATATATATGTAGAATCCCCCTACAGTTTCTGTAGCCATGTTGGGGGGGGGAGAGAACAGAGCCCCCATAGATACTCTCTCTCTCTCTCTCTCTCTCTCTCTCTCACACACACACACACACACACACACACACACACACACCTGTATCATGTTGTTTTTAGACAGTGAAGCAATAATAAATATTGTTGATTATTCTTCCACTCATTTGGCTCTCCAAGATCATGTGCAAGTAGTGTTGGCTGCACTGGTAAGGTGAGAGCTGCTACAGACCTGGGTTAGATAGCAGAAATCCCTACAGAAATATGTATATGTATACTGTCACTAATCTGATGGATGAGAAGATAGTACCCCATTTACATATCATTTCAATTCTACACCCAGGGTTCTTTTCATATGAAGCAAGACTACTAATTCAAAGCTGGGCAGCCCAATTATATTCCTGGCCACAGCTTTAGGAAAACAATTATAGCAAGAACTGCTGCAAGAACAAGTAGGGCAAAGCTTGAGCTCTACCTGATGGATTAATAAATATACTGATGAGGAGCCATGTCTACAGTTCCTGCCCAGTTCTATGATGTTTCCTCAATACTGAGGCCACAAAAGCTCCTAGTTCAAGCCTAGCAAAGGGGATTTGCAGTTCCTTGCGCTAAAAGTAACAGTATAACACAAATGCCATGTTCTGTTGCTACTGTGCAGAACAGCACAGCAGTGGACTTCTGGATTTTTATTTATTGGACTACAGAATGGCATACAGACTTTTTTTTTTTTTAAGAAACAGGGTGAAATCTGACGGTCAAATCCATCTTAATGGGCCAAGAATAGTGTATGTGAATTTCATTATGAGCTGTGTATAGACAAAAATTAGTTTCTAGAGTTGGGAGTAATGGTTTGAATTGCTGAAATCAGCTGTGTGGGTTGAGGTAGGGAGATTCCTTGCTTGTTTCCTAAATTGGACAACAGCAGTCTTGTATTACATTTATTGTGTCCGCACATTTTAATGCGTAAAAAAAGTCAACAACACAGACATTCAATTTCTTATTCACAGGAACAATCACAATACTCTTTGTGCATTGTGTATTGTAAAAAACAAACCCATCAATATTAGTGGGATGCATATAGAAAATTCATCCTTTGCAGAAAGAAGGTTAAGCTGCTCTGTCAGAATAGAACTACTAACAAAACAAGCTTACCAATAGTTTATTATGTAAATTATTACTGAATGTATTCATATCTATCAGCCAGATGCAGGCACATTGTAATAGTTAAAAATACATTCTGAATAATAGTAACACATAAATTCATGAAGCTCATGTCCATAAAACAGAAGCAGTTTGAAATATTGTAGCTAACAATTAATTGGCATGTTCATTCACATTTTTAAGGTTATAGTTGTATGGCTCATCTTGATGACTATGTTGCGGTGATGATGAAATTAAGGCTATTTTTAAACATTCAAGACAACATTGAGAATGTCTGCATTATCTGCCTTTAGCACAAAACAATATACAGAAAATTATTAACAATAAAAATAGCCCTTTTGTTTTTTCTTTGTGAAGCACTGAACTGTTCAATTAAGCTTAGCTTTTTAAAAGAGCAGCTTTTTGAAGAGCTGTGAACCTCATTTCACCTCACCCTTCACACAGTCTTGTTCTATCAAGGGCTTTTACTTGAAAGTGTTTTCTTTTTAACGTTTCTTTGCTGAGTTTTGTCCTCTTCTGGTGAACGTGACAAGGCTGTGTTCTCTCCCACCCCTGATTTCATTGCACCAAACTTCCATGCTATTATAGCATTGGGTTTGGACTTCCATAGCCCCAAGGGAAAAAAAGGTGGATATGGGTCATATTTTGATCCTACTGATTATTTGATCAAAAAATGGCTGGAGAAAAAAGGATGGTAATGCCTTGCCATGAGCTCAAATACAGAAGCATTATATAAGTAACACAACAGAAGACCATTCTAGTTTTTGCTATGCATTGTTTCCAAAGTTCAAAAATAAAAATTTAGATCCAAATAAAAAAGCATATTTATGGGACAATTCTATGCATGATATTTAAAGCTACTACATAGAGGATTCCAACCTTGATCAGTGTTGTCTTTTCCGCATTGATATACATCTGGTTTTGCTACTCAAACACAACGAAGTGCCCAAGCCAAACCAACTTTATCCAATGCATCCAATGGTGCATCCAATGGTGGGAGGGGCACTCATGGAGGCCCTTACTTTGGG
This sequence comes from Lerista edwardsae, assembly GCA_029204185.1. NCBI lineage: Eukaryota > Metazoa > Chordata > Lepidosauria > Squamata > Scincidae > Lerista > Lerista edwardsae. The sequence continues at coordinate 4,818,321 of JAJKFI010000094.1, forward strand.
GCTGCCTTTGCACTGGAAAGTTGATTAGGATTGGGCCCAAAGTGATTTACATAACTAGGTCCTGTATGCAACTACTGCTCTGTTGTCAACCTAAAGACAGTAAGTATTTTTTGTATAGTTACATATGGTTCTTGATGCGACAGGTCAGTATAAAAACTGAATGTGCAATGGAAAATTCTGCTTTAGAAATATTAACCATAATGCTGGCTTTGTATTCCTGAAGTTAAGCCCATCTGTTTTCAGTACAGAACATTCCATTTACATTCATTTGAACAAGAGCACAAAAGCACTGCTAAATTCATCAGAATTCTAATAAAGTTGAAAATTTGATAAAAGTTTTAGACACTGCAGCAAAAATGTAGGCAGACCCAAACGAGAGAAATGGAGCAACCTCCAAACAGGTGCAGAAAAAAACCCAATTTACTATGTAATATTGTTGACATATTGGACTTTCAACTACATTTTATAATACAGTCCATGAAATTGAAAACAGGCATACACAAGGGAAACAATTTATAGTATTTAGTACCCTGTATTCCAGTCAATGCTTCACTCTAAGGAAAGCTTTAAAAAAGACATTAAGAAAAATATAGATCACCATCAACTCCTCCTGGCCAAGTTGCAACCAGCATTTAAAACATCAGTGTTAAAACCAATTAAGATTAACAACATAAAATGTCTGGGTATATAAAAGAGTGTTCATTTGGCACCAAGAAGAAAACAGACTTGGTGCAAGACAAGCCTCCCTACAGAGGGGGTACCAAAGGTGAAGCACCACCACTGAAAATACCTTCTCTAAAATACTATCTGATAGCCACAGCCAAGCTGAGGTCATGAATTACAGTGAGTCCGCATTATCCTCTAGAGTTAGGTTCCTGGAAATCATCACAGATAGCAAATTTGCAGATATGCAGCTCTTATGGGATCAGTGGACTTTGGCGCAAAGGGAACTTTATCTGCCATCAGCAGAATCCAGCAGACTCCCTCAGGAAGCCAGCAGAGTGCTAAAAGATCTCTGAATGCTGCAGAGAGCTTCCAGAGGTTTCAGGGATCTTCAGAATGGCACCTGCAAACCAGCGTGGACCTCTTCCGCCAGCCATTTTAAAGGGGTCAACGCTGATCACATATACCATTCTGAAGGTCCCTGCAGCCTTTGGAAGGTCTCTGCATAGTGGATGAAGACAGAGGCGCAAATAACGAGGTAAGTAGCAATTCTGCTCCTTATAAGCAAATTCACAGATAATACGTTTGCATAAAAAGAGGACTGACTGTGCATAATACGTTTGCATAAAAAGAGGACTCAACCATCAACAAACTACTAAACCTACTAATGTCTAAGATGTGGCTTCATACAGGCACATAAATGGATTGAGGAACAGTATTTGCAAAAAATAAATCCTTGTAGTTTTCAATCTTTAAATATCCTATTCAAAATGATTAATGCTTTTCAACTCAAGTTTCATTACCATGAAACTAATAAAGGCATAATAACCAAGACAAATAGATGCAGGAAGACTATTCTGCACATAGATTTTATTTATTTATTTATTTATTTATTTGATTTTTATCCCGCCTTTTCGCCCAGAGGCGCTCAAGGCGGCATTACAGTATAAAAAAGATAAAATATAAAATTAACATTACCAAGCAGTTAAAAACAATGTTAAAAAATGATACAAACAAAATTAAAACAGATACAATTTAAAACAACACGCCCAGTGGATCATATATAAAAATGAACAAACCAGCCAGCCAGCCAGCCTGTCAACAGTTCAATCAATCAATCAATCAATCAACAGGTACTTATATACCGCTTTTCAACACGAAGTTCACAAAGCGGTTTACAGGCAAATAGTAATAATAAAGTTAAATGGCTCCCTGTCCCAAAAGGGCTCACAATCTAAAAAAAGGCAGACCGCCAGCAACAGCCACTAGAAAGACTGCGCAGGGGTGAAGAGGGACAGTTACTCTCCCCCTGCTAAATATAAGAGGAACACCACTGGAAAAAGTGCCTCTTGTCCAGTTAGCAGGGGTCAGTTAAAAGCTTTTTGGAATAAAAAGGTCTTCAGCCCCCGCCGAAATGTAAACAAAGAGGGAGCAGTTCTCAATTCTAAGGGGAGGGTGTTCCAAAGTTGGGGGGCCACCACTGAGAAGGCCCTCTTCCTGGCCGCCGCCCCTCTCACTTCTCCTGGTGGCGGCACAGTCAGAAGGGCCCCCCCAGATGATCTAAGAGTACGGGTTGGATTATATGGAAGGAGGCGGTTCCTCAAATACCCTGGACCCGAGCCGTAAAGGGCTTTAAAAGTCAAAACTAGCACCTTGAATTGGGCCCGGAACAGAACCGGCATTTTGCCTGGAGAAGCAGCAAAGCCTCTGAATATCCAGCACAGATGACTTGCTGTGCTACAAAATGTGGTGTAATATTTTGTAAACTTTAATTATGGGCAGAAATAAAATTCAGAAACAGTTCAGCGGTAATCAAACCAGCTTCTGAGAATATTTTTCTTTCTTAAAGTAAAGGCATGACTGTGTCGGGAACCACAGCTGTACACTGCTGCTTTTGTCTATTAGAAACAGTCAACAATGAAGAGCAAAGGAGTAAAGATTTCTAGCCGTGTCACAGAAACACATAGTGAAGAGCATAATTGTTCAATAAAGGTCAACAGAGCAGTCTTTTTTCCTACAGTATTAAATCAAGCACTGGAAAAAATGTGCTGTTATTCAGAACAACATAGTATTCAGAACATCATCAGCAATATTTCTTATTTGAAATGTTTCATTTCAGCATAAGGTTTCATGGACTATAGTCCATTTTATCAGAAGCAAGAACTGTATACGGTAGTCCAGTAGTTCCCAAAATAGGGGTCACGACCCAAATGAGGTGTCACATGGATGTTCCTGAGGGTCACATGGAGATCTTTTATCACTGTGATTAACATGTACCAATTCAGTGGGTCACCACCACACTGAGAAACTGTATTTAGAGACATGGTCAAAAACATGTGGGAGACACTGTGTATACATCACAGTGTTTGCTGAAATAAGTTGGTTAGCACCGATTTTCCCACAAGCACACCTTACTTTCAAGTCACTGCAAAAAAGCACTACTGTATATGGCACATTTCTGATGGCTAGCTCTGATGCAGCAGCCACTACACCAGCACTAGTGGCCCATAGGATTGGGCTGTGCTTAATTCCTTCTGCACTCCATTGTAGGACAGAAGCTGTAGGCTTGGGGGGGGTGTATCACATCATGCCCTACCCCAATCCCTTTTGCTTTGTTTAGCATTCTGCCTGATAATGAACTCTGGAGAACTCAGAAGTATTTATGTTTATTGGTTGGTTAAGAACATAAGAACATAAGAAGAGCCCTGCTGGATCAGGCCAAAGGCCCATCTAGTCCAGCTTCCTGTATCTCACAGCGGCCCACCAGGTGCCCCAGGGAGGCATGAGACAACAAGATGCTTGCATCCTGTGGCCACTCCCTTGCACCTGGTACCAGTAGCCCTCCAAATAAATTGGTTCTAATAAATTGGTGGAATGGGGAGAGAGAGACTGAAAAACTACAGTTCTGCATACCACAGTTCGCACATCCCTTTGGATCATAGCCTAAAATGATGACAATGAATATGTAATAATAGTAATAAAATTGCAGCATTATCATTTAACTGTAATGTATCATTCACATAAAAATTTCAACACTTAAATGTGTCAAAAAATATGAATATCAGTAAGTTATATTTTTTGCTTTCCTGGGCAGTCAGACATGGTGCAACACTGGAAAGAATATTTAATGAAACAAAAGTGTATATGCATTGCTTCTATAAAGGCTTCCTACAATAAATGATAGCCACTTGTACCATGTTTTAGAAATTCAGGCCATTCAATCAATCACGTGTGAAATTAATAGATATTGAGGGGTTGCACAGATACTAAGAATGTAATATACAAAGCATCCATTTAGGCGTTTTTAGGATTACTCTTATCAACGGTAAAACAGCTTGTCAGAATAGCAAATTCTCATTCTGAAATGCATTTGCTGCCAATCCAGTGCAGAGTTCAAACCACACACTCTACGCAGTTGCTCTTCTGCTCTATGGAGTGGTGAAATCTCTCTCTCTCTCTCTCTCTCTCTCTCTCTCTCTCTCTCTCTCTCTGCATGCTTATGCACAGGGCTCTCACCTGGGGCTGCCTCAATCAGACAATGACCCTAGATATAATTACTGTGCAAGGAACAATAAATGCCAATCAGTATTAAATTACTTAATGAGCCTTGTGTGGCGCAGAGTGGTAGGCTGCAATATGGCAGTCAAAAGCTCTCCCCACGACCTTAGTTGGATCCTGGAAGAAGTAGGTGCTCAGGTAACCAGCTCAAGGTTGACTCAGCCTTCCATCCTTCCGAGGTTGGAAAATGAGTACCCAGCTTGTTGGGGATAAAGGAAACATGACTGGGGAAGGCAGTGGCAAACCACCCTGCACAACTAAGTCTGCCTAGCAAATATTGCAATATGACTTTACCCAGTGGTGAAATTCAGCCAGTTCTCACCAGTTCTGCAGAACCGGTTGCTAAATTATTGATATACAAAAAGTAGTGCTGTAGTAAGAAGCAGTACAAAGAAAGGAGGACATAGAACCAGTTGTTAATTTATTTGAATCCCACCACTGACTTCACCCCATTGACACCCCACATTTACACTGAGTAATGACTCGGATGGTGCTTGAACAGTGGACTATTTTACTTCTTACTTAGGCCACAAAAAGTTCACAGTCAAATACATCAGAAGCTGCTTCCAAGCTAACAATGCTAAGCATAATTGTTCCTTCCTAAAATGAGTAAACATCTTGATTATTCAGTTCAAAACACAACAATTAGGCAGTGGACAAAATCCACTCCTAAATCCAGCCTGTTCTTCGATAAAACTATCATCAACAAACCAGGTGTTTAGCAAGCAGATATCTGGCATATATCTTGCCACCACATTAATCAGGCTGATCTGTTTATAATTAGATGGTGAAGCCTGGTCACCTTTGCTTTTCTATAAATAGATGAGGATACTGATACTGTGGATCCAGCAACAGGAATGGTCCCCATCAGATTAATATTATCCTCAAGCAGGCACAAAATTGGAGACTATCAATTCAAATTATCCTTAAAGTCTTAAAAATAGAATATTAAGTCCTGATGAAAACGATTCTGTGATGCAGTTTTGGTGCCAGTAGGACAGTCTTTGGAAGTTACTGAATGAAACTGCAACCCTATATACCCTTTACTGTGAGTCACAGCACAATCCTATGCATGTCTACACGGAAGTAAGTGCCATTGAGTTCCATGCAGCTTACTCCCATGAAAGTGAGTACAGGATTGCAGCCTCAGTCTCAGTGAACAAAATGGGATTTACTTCTGAGTAATGCATAGGTTTCTGCAATGATGCGTCTTACTGCCCTGCACTGTACTGGGAAGGAAGGGGAGAGGCTGCACAGCAGGCAGAATAAATAAAATACAGTATTTATGTACCACTTAGAAGCATCTAGGTTTACAGACGATCAAGCTGCTCTGATGCTTCAGGAAGCTTTCTTCTTTGATGCTTTCTTCTTTGGGAAGAAAGGGTAAAAAAGCAAGAGACTAGGAAGGCGACAAGAGACCTAAAAAATGTACAGGCCAAGGCAAGCAATGGGTTAGGAAAAGAGGATTTAAGGATGTTCAGGGGAATAAGGAAAAATGCCAGAGGGAGGAACATTTGACAGAAAACAAGCAAAAGGGAAAAGTGGGTGATTATCAGCAATTTACAGCGCATGGAAAGACTGAAGGTTCACATATGGACCAGCTTAATATGGGGCAGGAAGGCGGGATATAAATTTAATAAATAATAATAACCTATGGTTTCAGGACTGTGCTATTAATAAATGCTTACATGTAAAGCATGCATACATGCTTCTACTAAATGTGAATTTTTATACTGCCTCATGCAATACTATCTATTATAGTTTCTTTTCTTGTTATCTTCAGATTGACTTCCATAGATTTTCCCCCATCTTTCCATGTGCCAGTTTTTCAGCTTATCAGAGTCCCAAGTCCAACAAAATGCTGCTGCCTTGAAAACCTGTCCACTAACTGAATGAAATGTTGGTGCTTCTTGACCCTGGTTAAAACAGAATATATGGTATTAAAAAGAGTTACATACTTCAAATAATTGTATTTGAAAAAATTATAATTTAAATAAAATTATTTTTAAAAATTTGAGTTTCAGCTGCTATCTCCCATCACAAGGAAGTGTAGTAAAATGGACCACTACATTATTAGGACTCCACCTAATACACCTGTTTAAGCTGTAGACTTGCCACAAAAGTATTGGAAACACGGAATTTCAGAGTTCCTAAAACATACTGCACCAGGCTGGCATCACAAAACACGGTGTTTATAAATTCATAGTAAATAGCATTCACGTTAATTGCTCTATACTACGTTAACTACAATTTCTCTGGTTTAGCTCACACATGCGAGTTCCACTTGGCAATTTATAAAAAATTGTGTTCGTTTATTTAAAATATTTTTACCCTGCCTTTCCTCTGCCAGGGCAAATGTCTAAGGCAGCTAAACGCCTTGTTCGTTTAAGCAAAGCTCCAGGGATCACAACTCAGTAATTTTAAGGAAGTGCTATCATCCAAATTCTCTTTATATACTTTCCACACAGGGATATCTACCTGGACCATCTAGCAGCTTTTAGTATCCCCCCCCCATTTTTATATACTGCATTTCAAGGAAAAAAAACCTTTACAAAGAGGTTAACAAAGCTAAATAAATTAATAAATGGCTCCCTGCCCCCAAAAGTATTAACGATCTGTAAAAAGACAAGAAGCAGCACCTGCAGACGGCCCTGGTAAACATGCTGTGCTAGGTGAAGAGTGACCTGCACTCTCTCCCTGTTAAATATAAGAAAGCACCACCACTGTAAAATGTGTTAATTGCCCAGTTAACAGACAACAGTTATCCTGGTGCAAAATCATTTCTCTGTGAGAGTCAACTCCCTAGAGTAGTAGTAACGAGTTTCCCTGGTACAGTCTTAGATGTAGGAAACAGCACTGACAGCAGAAGCCATGGGATTGTGCGCAAGACTATTTCTGTTCTCATGGCTGTAAACAACACTGAACAGCAAAATACAGAGGAGGAAAAGAATGGGGCGGGGTGGGAGAGTTCAAAGATGAACTGCTAGGCAAAGTCTATGTTAAACACAGGCTGCTGAAGAAAAAAAGTCATTAGTCTGCTTGCTTTTGTTTTACGAGATACAGTCTATTTGTATTTGTGTCTATATAATTAGCACTCTGATTTCCTTCCCCCCCCAGCTGATGTTTCTTTTCTCAAAAGAGCAAGATGATGATGGTATTTGGAGAGAACACTGGTTATAAAGACACATAGTCTCTGTTGTCCACCTCTTTGATGGCAACCTATTTTTAACAAGACGGGTTGGGCATGGCTAGAAATGGTGTTCCTTTCTTCTGTGAGGTTGACGTTAAAGCAATTACACTAATATAAATAATTTAAAAACAAAACAAAACCTTAGAGCAGCAGTTCTCAAAGTGGTGGGTTGCAACCAGCCACAGGGACCTAAAATTGGGCCTTTGGGCCTAGGACTTTGGGAACTGCTGCCTCAGCGAGCAATTTTGAAGTCCTTTCTTTTTCCTTTTTTTGGGGGGGGGGATAGCTCTTTCCTTTCCCATACCCAATATCCACTTCCCATTTCTCCCTCTTTTATAAGACTGTTCCTATGTTGAGGGATGTGGTAGTGCTGTGGGTTAAACAGCTGCTACTGAGCTTGCTGACTGGAAGGTTGGCAGTTCGAGACCACGTAACAGAGTGAGCTCCTGTTGCTTGTCCCAGCTCCTGCCAACCTAGCTGCTTGAAAGCACGTAAAGATGCGAGTAGATAAATAGGTACCACTTCGGTGGGAAGGGAACGGCATTCCGTTTGCCTTGGAGTATAGTAATGCTGGCCACATGACCACAAAAGCTTGTCCTCGGACAAACGCTGGCTCTCTGGCTTTGAAACGGAGATGAGCACCGCCCCCTACAGTTGGTCACAACTAGACCATTCGGTCCTGGGGAAACCTTTATCTTTACCTTTTACTGTGTTGAACACTAAAGGGTGTTCCTTTGGTATTAATAAAGTGCCTGAGTAGATAAAATGTGAGACCAAATAATTTCCGCCAGGGATACCATCAGCTTCCAGAAACCAACGGTCACGTTGCATAGTCTGTTAAAGTTGCACCTTCTCAGCCCCAAAGTGGGGAAATATTGTAGGGATATTCCAGCTATTTCTATAATGAGTGTGCATTTAGACACGGGACTGAAGCTATAATGCAGATATCATCTTTTATAAAAAAAGAAATAGAATTCCTCGTTAGTACCTCAGTGTTTCATCCCTCTGTAGTGTTTGCTCTGTTCATTTCGTTCATCACCACCAAACTAGACCTGATCCTGAAATTCAACAAAATTATAATTTGTGTCGAGCATAATACTGTAATTCACATTAGTGCCCTACATTCTGAAAGTCCTGCCCAAACGTGGAATATTTTCATCGCATCGGTTGCAGAATCATTCTGTGTTGTTGCATTTTTAAAAAGGCATAAACATATGTATATGTCACAATGATTCAGAAGTTCAAAATGGTAACAGGTCAAATCCTCCAGTGCAGTGGTATTCAAACTTTCTAGACCAGGATCCACTTTTCAGAGTGGCACTCCTGTCGGGACCCACCGGAAGTGATGTCATTAACCTGGAAGTGATGTCATAGCTGGAAGTGAAATCATCAAGCAGGAAGTGCTATCATTGTGACATAATAAAATGACACTCCTGAAATGCAAATTGGCATTCTTGGACTTCAGCAATTGTACAACCATGAAACAACCCTGACAGTAAACAAGAGTAGGACAAAATACGATGTAAAAGCACTGAACTAAAAACAAAATTATAAAACAGCCATCACTTGAAAATTCAAACTGTTAACATTCTCTAAAGGAATATAACAAGAGTAAGGTCTGCAGTTTCCAAGATGGCTGCTCCCAGCTTTCTGCGACCCACCTGACATCAGGTCGCAACCCACCAAGTGGGTCCCAACCCACAGTTTGAATACCACTGCTCCAGTGCATTGTGGCATTGATCATACACAGTCAATAACTTTTCTGTTTTTCTATACTTTTAAGTGGTATAAATTCTGTTATTAGATATGTTTTTAAGCCTGTGTAACATGAGCACAAGGGAAAGCTACTTACAGCGCAATCCTGGACTGCCCGTCGTGCCGAAGCTACATCATAGTATCGGCATGACTGCTTCGGCACCCCCGTGTACTGAAGAATTCCGTGTACAGAACTTCCATAGCAGCAGCCCTCTGAAAGACTACAAATCCCATAAGCACTTTCACCCCTTTTCCTCTTTGGAGAGAAGTTAATATGGCTACCTTTTGGGGGGTGCAATCTATACCGGCCTAGTAAGGCTGACATAACAGGGCTGCATCCTAAAGCCCATTAGGAGGCAGCAGCAGCAACATCCAGGACAAGGGGAGGTTTTCCCCTTGCACCCGCGTAAGTCCTGGTCACCCCTATGGGCCTGCTCAGACCTGCGCCTGCTGTTTTGGAGGCGCCAAGGAACATGCAAAGAAGTGGCCCGAATCGGGCCTGCCCTGGCTGGGGATGAGCATTAGGATATGGCACTACGGCCGTCCTGCGTCACAACCGCCATCTCTGCCCACTGCGCCGCCCAGTTACGCCTCCGGAACGCCCTCATGGCGGCCCTGCGCCGACCGAGTCATGCTGATGCTTGACTGGTGCATGGCTGGCGCTGCCGGCGGCCATAGCGGCACCCAAGCGCTGCTTGCGCCAGTCCAGCGCCACAGCGCCGATGCAGACACGGCTCACGGCACATTTGCGACAGCATTCGGCCAGCAAAAGAGCTTAGCACCAGCGGGGTATAGGATTGTGCTGTTAGTTTGCTATTGGGTGCTTACCTCAGAACTATTACTGGTAAGTAAAACTGCTCTGTTTTCCCTCTACTCCCCACTGAGTTCTTCTCAACCCAGTCTCTCCCATCACACCAAGCAGCTGCTCTTAGGAGCTTTATTTATCATAGTGGCCTGTGTATCAACCCAGTCAACCCAGGGTTTTAGGGTCAATTTGTTTTAAGGCAATTTTTTTTAAACTTATACGTGAGTAAATATGGTGAATGCTTTCTTAATTACAACTGAAGACCCCCTTTTATTATTCCCTCCTGTGGTGTACTGAAATTGTGTGCCCCAATCACATCTGCTTGATTGGATGGGGCTCAATCTAATCTACAATGCAATACTGATTACACATTCCAGCGGTCCACATTTCTCAAATTATTATAATGTGCAATGGAAATAACACATTCTTAGAGAGTACTTAATGCATTTTCCATGTGAAAAACAAAAAAAAATCCTTCAGAGACCTTAAATCAAACAATAAATGAAAACCGTAATCATTTCCATTTATTTGCAACAGAGTTCTCTGACCAGCAATGAAAATGAAATATAAAGGCAATGTTTTCCTTCAGCATTCAATTTCAATCCAGTTGCCACCTTCAATGAAGTCCCTTCTGCACCATAAGGCTCTCGCTAATACATTAATAATTATGAGATCAGCAAAACTATTTAATCTGCCTCATAAGGGCAATGATTCTTCATTACATTCACAGGTTTTAACTCCTGAAGGGTAATTTTATAACCACTACAGAACATTAAGAAGTCACTGCTTGTGTTTTGCTCTGCAAACTATAGAAAAATGATTCATTTTCCTTATGAGTACGAGCTTAAAATAACCTCAGTATCTAATGTAATCATGTTCTTGTAGCTTTATTAGATTATATTTGCAATTAAATAGGAAGAGACATGCTTTAGCAATGCCTTGGACTTTCAGAACTGAAACCAGTTTATATCATTTAATTCAGAAGTCATGGTATGAAAAGCAGTTATCCTCCTTCACTCTCTCTGCCTGAGCAGAACATTCTATCGGCAAAATATATGCCTTTTTAATTGCCTCCCTATATACACTGCTTAAAGAAAGGATCGGTTGACTGTTTTTCTTTCTCCACAGTTTATATTTTATAAATTATTTTGCATTTTTATGAGATCTCATTCTCTTTGGAAGCCAAAGGTTTACTTTCACACAATTCTCCTCAGTATACAGTATGGACATATGGCAACAGGACAATGAAATTCAGGGCGCAATCCTACGCCCTGTATTTGGCTGACACTAGCAGCTAGCGACGGCCGAATGGCAGCAGTGCTGCCACAAGAACGCCGACCAACATCCTTGCAACAGCAGTGCTGCCATTAGGCCAACACTAGCAGCAGCATTGGCCCAAGGGTGGCGGCTGAAGGCCATGCTGCATCACTCCTGCACCAGCCGGGTTCAGATGATGCAAGAGCAGTTCTTGGCAGGGGGAGGGTGGGAGGAACTGGGCGGGCCGAGAGGCATGCTGGCCCGGGGAGGGGTGGGGCTGGGATGCAGCTGTTATGCCGTATTTAAGCTCCCATCCAAAGGCTGTGCAGCCCTGATTCATGCCCTTGCCCCAAGCAAATGTGCCCTTGCCCCAGGGAGACTCCAGTCAGCTACTAACTTGTGCTGGATATGGTGCAGAGCCACCGGCCTTGCTATTCCAGCACATGTTAGGATTGCTCCTCCAGTGTTAGAGCACCTATCCTGCAGGCAGAAGGTCCCAGTTTCAATCCCTGGCCTCTCCAGGGAAAGGGGTGGGAAAAGAGCCCTCTCTGAAACTGTTAATTGCCAGTCATTGCAGACCATAACAGGCTGATGGACCACTGGTCTAAGATCAGTATAAAGCAGCTTCATATGTTTATTTTATATACATTTTCAACAGTTGCTTCCCAATTGTAAGGCTCTCACATCCCTTTGCGAAAGTCAAGGCTGAGAATCTCTGAAGATTATTGCACGATTTGTGCTCACTCCCGGTTGCCAGAGCTAAGCTGGATTGTCATGCATCTGTCCATTGCCATATATAATAATTCTGAACTAATACTGTATCTGTGTGTGCATACACATACATGGGGGGGGAGAACTATATAGGCTAAATATACTATTTCGACTACACATGCAACAAATTTCAATGCTCTAGCTATCAATTCTAATAAATTGTGAATGAGTCAAGTCCGTGAGTTTGTATGCACATGTATACAATTCCTTCCCCATGGAGAGCAATGCAGCAGTGCAGTTTGTCAAAATGGACTATGGTGGTTCAATGTACCACCTTTTTTTTTCTCTTGCTCTCAATACTCTTAAGTTATAAAAGCCAGTTAATTGTTAAGAGCAGAAGAGACAGAAGAAGTGTGCTACAGGAGGAAGATGGGGTTGAAATAGCAGAGACAAGTGAAGAGGGAGTGGGCAACCATCCTCTTCAGAATTTCAAGGCTGTGTGACTGACAGTCACAAAACTGCTAGTTTTGAATTCAATTCCTATCAACCCAACACATTACAATTCCAACATAACTACCTCCTCTTGCTTCAGGGCATCAGGCAAAGTTAGTTTTGGGTTTTTTTGCATTTTGAAAGCAAGTGAAAGTCTGATTCAGCCTCCTACAGAATTCTTGACAGCATTAACATTAAATTAACACTAAGATCAGCAAAAAGAGAGAAAGGGAGAAGGAGAGATGGGATTAGAGGAAGCACAACTTTCACATTCATCAAATTTAGCTCTTGTTCCCAGTGGAAGTCAGTACAAATTGAGAAGTAATGGAAGGTGCACTCCGAAGTTTTAAAGGCAACCCACAAACAAGATGAATAGTTAACAAAAAATAAATTAATACCCACTACAATTAGAAAAACACAACTACATAGGAAACAACTATTTAAGGAACTTGCTAAAGAACAAGCCACTATATTTTACTTTACTGACCTCACAAGGAAAAACTCAGAGAGACAACAAGAAAATATTTTTACTATTTTCTGATACAAAAAGCAACCCTGTCATTTGCTATACCAAATTACAAATAAGCCACAAAATGCTATACCACCTCCTTCATTGTTCTGAAGACTGAAGGTTAAAGGGAGCAAGAGAGAGTTAGAACTAAATAGACAGCACATGTATTTTGAACCAGGTGCAATTATTAGCAATACGCTACAAACCTATACAATCCTCCTTAGGAGCAAATCCCTTTGATGGCAATGGGAACTAATACTGAACTGTATAATACTGAACTTTGTATTTTCATGTATTTTACTGTGAGCAAACTTGTATGATTCCACTGTCAGTTACACGGACTACATTACAGTCAAACAGGAAATGCAGGTTTCTTGTTCCAAATCTGATAGCTTCTTTCCTATGTCATGACTTTTAAAAAGCAACACAAAAAAATTCAAAATCATGTTTTGAATTTAACTAATACAGATTTAAACAAACAAAAGATATACTGAGTGGATTTTTTAAAATAAATGGCAGTATATCTTTTACATACATACATAAACCTTTATTGGCATTAAAATAGATGACAATAACCAGCACAATGGCATTACCACCGAGAGGAAGGAGAAAAAGGATAGGTCATAGTGAGAGGGGTAATAGACAGGTGATAAGGGAAAACAGGAAAGGATGTTGGATCAGGGGGGAGGTTTTAGTTTGGAGACCGCAGATAGGAATTCCGCTACCAAGTTTGTAAGAGCCACAGAACTGTCGCTCAAGAAGGTAGACAAAAGGACAGTAGAAGTGCCAAGGAGGGAGGACAACAAAGGTTCGAGATGTATATCCCGCAGAGGTTGATGGACAGGGCAGCGGAATAATATATGAGCCACTGTGTCCGGTTCCAGATGGCAAAAATGGCATAATCTGTTATCACGCGGGATATTTGAGAATCTGCCAGCGTGTACAGCTGAGGGGAAGATGTTGAGTCTCGCGAGCATAAATGCTCTCCTCTTACTGGGGCTAGTCAGTTAGCTGAAATAATTGAAGGGGCAACCAAATGAGGGGGGAAGGATGAAAAACTGGGGAGAGCAGGTAGGGTTAAGATTTGAAAGAAGTTGTTGTGATTCAGATTCCCAAAGCTTGGATTTAATAATTGAGTGGGCCCTATGTATGTCCCCGCGACCCTTCAAGTATTCAAAACCAAAATTCTTTCCCAACTTCTGTATGGTGTCCCCATCTGGATAGAGGCCGCGAACCAAGATCTTGATCAAGTGGCAATATATCTTTTATTTGTTTAATCTATTTTTAAAAAAATTATTTTTATTATAACATTCAAACAAAGAAACCCCCGTGTACATACTAAAATTACAACACAAATGTATAGCGACAAAAAGGATGTAACCTGTATTAGTTAAATTCAAAACCTAATTATATATTGACGATTATTAATTTTTAGCACTGACCTTGCTGCTGTTGCCCTTTTATAGTAGTTTAGATGTTTTGTTATTTTTAAATGATTGTAAATTTTTCAATTTGGAGTGTTCACATAAATGGAGGACAGGAAGGGTAGAAATATATTTTAAAAATATGCAGAAAACCGGCATCAGTACTAGGGGGAGGGGGAACACATAATATTTATACTGTAATCTCATAGAAACTATGGCCCTGAAAACATGAAGCTTGTAACTCGAAGTATCAGAGATATAGCAGAAAATACCTGCTACCTTTGTGTCAATCTGGCTTCTCCCTGGTGCCTTCATAAAACAGGCCTTTATAATACTTCGCTTATTCTAATCTCATAAATGGTGCTATTTCACAGAGTCTACAGGAAGCACACTTTGTATTTTCATGGGCTGCTGATTCAGATGTGTCAATACATCTGAAGGGAAACCAATTTTGTTAGCTTATCTAGCAGCTGTAATATTTATCAGCCTGCATTTTGAAGATTAAAGCACAAAATGAGGAACATGCACCTGTTCATTTTTAAAAAGCAAAATTCACGGCTAAGAACACTCATTATAACAGCAAACAAAAATCTGGGAAACAATTGCATGTGTATTAGGGGAGAAAACGTAACAATGGAATTTACAAATTACATATTTCCTTGCCAGGGCTGGTCTTTGCTAGCCAGGATGGTGTATTGAATAAAATGTACTGGGCAAGATAAAATTGGAAGTAGTGGGCAGAACTGTGTATGCCACTCTCATCTCACTGGAGGAAGAGTGGGATGAAAACATAATAAAATACATCCAATCCCTCAATCTAATTTAATTTGGGATCAATCAGGACTCCATTCCCTCTGAACAATCTGTGACGTTGGCTTGATACAACTGTAATGACAAGCCATAGTTGGGTGTTATGTTCACAAGCTAGCTTGAGCCTTGGTCTCATGCGATTCTCTACCACTTCTTCTTTGGCACACCAAGGGAGGAAGTTTAAAGCTCTCACATGCAGTTTTTAACAAACTGTGACTTGAACAAGGTACAGTTGGTTTGACATCCTGGTTAAGCAGGAGGAGCACTAGGGAAGAGACAGAAAGCGCGCACACGTGTGTTCATGTGCATGCATGCCTGAGGCTCATGCACATAAACATTTGCCTGGGGCAAATGAACATTATAATCATATCTGAGCCAGGCTGTGATGTCATGATCCACTTGCAGCTGAATTCTGATGAGATGTCCTGAAGGAGGAATGACACCATGTTGTTTTCCAACACTGAAAAATATATCATTGTCACTGCGATCCTGACGACAACATGGGCTGACACAAGTTCTTTGTGCAGGTGCAATCGGGTCGCAAACACGCCGTAAAGCACACTTGCACCATTTTCAAGCCAAAAAAGCCAGTGCACAGATGTGCGCTGGCCTCGCTGCAATAACCCCTGGTCCTAGAGGCAAGGCTGTTGTTGCAGGGCTGACACAGGTACTCCGGGAGGGAGGAGGGATGGGCAGATTGGGACAGAGGTGGGGAACGGGTGGGCTCATGGGTGGCCCAGCCCGGGAAGGGGGTGGGGGCCAGGATCCAGCAATTGTGTCAGATCCTAACCTCCATCCCCGGGAGCCCTGAGTTGGCTGCTCAAAGATGCACCGCAGCTGGGCTGCTGTGCATTATCCAAGGGAAGGGGACTAAATTTCCCTTTCCCTGGATAGTGCAGCAGCACATCCAAGCCCCAGGATGGATATGGGGTAGGTATATCAGCCTGCCTATTCTAGCCCAGGGTTTGAATTATGTGCTGTAAAAAAGACCTGGAGCTTACACTCCTGCAGATATTCTTCCTGTATCATTATTATACTTTTATTCATTATTGTATTAATTCAGTTGTACTTATCACTTGGACTTTTTCAATTGTGAGATTGAAATGTGCAAAGAAAAACAAATGAACAACAATAAGACAACAAAAGAAGATAGAAAAGATAAGATAAGAACAACATAAAGATAAGACAACAAAAGATTAATCTTATACATCCAACTAAGGAAGAGGTTTAGGTTGTTTACAAAAATAAAAAAAATTAAATCCACCAAATTAAAAATTTGGAGGAGTTATCCAGAAGAAAAAAATAAATGTACACAATTCCACCTAAGATGCAATATCCGAAGTGTTTAAGAACCCGTTCTCTTTATGTGTCACATTCTTATTTACAATTCAGGAACCAATTCATTTGCTGTCCCCACACTTTTAACAAGAATTTTGGCAAGGAAAGCAGATGGCCTTCTTGTAGCTACCATACCAAATATTTTTACTGCCCCAAGTGTACTGTTGTGCCAGAAAAGTGTGGGGGAAATGTGTATGCTGTTTTTTATGGTTGCAGATGAAACTGCATCTCAGCATAGTACAATTATTCAACATGGCATTTGCCAAAATGCAGCTTCATCAAAGGATCCTACCTGCTAACATTGCCAGAAAGGTAAGACCCTTGCCAACTCAAAAGTGTTACAAAATGGGATGAAGAGGAGACCCCTGCATTGTTCCTTCAGAACAATTTGTATCCATTTCATAAGGAAAGTGCACCAATACATTTCATATTTGTTATGTTACTTATATAGTTAAATAATTATATAAACACAATTTGACTACAACAAAGAGATTCTGCACAATATAGAGTGCAATTATTTTCAAGCCATAAATACTGTACTTCTCTCTAAGCACACTAAATAACGGTGTTTACCAATTACTGTCACAAGAATTGTGTTTATTAGAAGCTCAAGTTGAAATACACTGTAGCCGAAGGTCAGCAGGTTAGCAAGCCCCTACTAATTTGTCACATCATCCAAAAATATTTTATAACTGTTCCACAGCAAGTGTATTTTGGAGAAGTGGGCTGAAATAAACAAAAATTGTTGAACTGTAAATATTTAATTGCATTTATTGTAAACCTCATTTCCTCCTACACCTGGACAATAACTGCGGTTCTTCTTGACATTAAACTATAATACAGCAGCCTATCAGATATTAATTTCACTGAAAATCAGCAATAATGTGTAAAGATTTTTAGCATGTTATCTCAAAATCTAATGTTCATGTAAGTGCAGTAAAGCTTTCAGAGAAGTAAGCAATAATACCAGGGTTTAAAAAAAAAATGTTTGTTTACATTCATTGATTTATGACAAGTCTAAGACTAACAGAAAAGATAAGATAACCTTTATTGTCATTTTACAGTGGACACCCAGGCCAAGGCCCACAAGTATACACTCAAATGAAATTACGTTGCTTACTTACACCCAGGAGCTAAACCTTACACTCACAGATAACCATCGCTGTGCCCTGTTTCATCCTATTAACAACTAACCCTGCTGAAGTACATAGCGGAAAGAAGCAGCGTGGGAGTTTACTAGATTGATACAGTATGGAACAAAACTGTGACTGAACCTAGATTTTGGGATAAGTAAAATGATGTTCCCTTTTAAAAAGCAATTCACTATAACCAAGATGGTAGCAAAACTATCAAAAATTAATTTATCTTTTCCAGATATAAAACCCTTAAAAAGCAGAGCCTCAAATTGGTGGTAAGAAATGGAAATGCATATAATATTCTTTCTACAAATATTAATATACCAATTAAAAAAGAAGTTCTCAAAATGATTTACACAGCAAAACTATAAATGGTCACAATGGGAATCGTAATATGCCCCCCAAATTTCAGCAAGTTAGTTCAATTCAGAGGAAAATACTAAATCATGATTCAGCACTACAGGAACAAGCCTCCTGGTCATGAATTTCACCCCGCCATGC
This sequence comes from Lerista edwardsae, assembly GCA_029204185.1. Classification (NCBI taxonomy): domain Eukaryota; kingdom Metazoa; phylum Chordata; class Lepidosauria; order Squamata; family Scincidae; genus Lerista; species Lerista edwardsae. Next base: position 4,836,472 of record JAJKFI010000094.1, read on the forward strand.
ATGTTATGGGAGCTGGGAAGGATTTTTCCTATCTACCGATAAATGAAAAATATCCCTTCTTGCAATGGTATTTTTTTTGCCTTCCTTGGGATTGTCCAACACCTAAATTGGATCTGTCTGCCTGGTGTTTATCTGTGTGCCTGGTGTTTACTTAGCTCAATTTGCTATTGTCTGATTGTTCTCTCTTTTGTCACAGGTTTGATAGAACAACCAGTACAGACAAAGAAAAATACCACTCCTGGGGAAAAAGTGAGCAGGTGGTACCCAGGAGAGCCATCTTGGCTAAAATGGGGGAAGAAGGACATTCATGAAGCTAAAATGGCTAAGAGCAGAACTGCTTTCTGTGGTACTAAAAATATGATACAACCAATAGAGTTACAGGCAGCTCCAGTATGGCATACCTACCTCTTCCCACAAGGGGAAGGGTTTGCAATTCATCAGGTGTAGCTAGCTCAGAAGTAAGCCAAAGTTTATCAGGGGACAACCTGACTGGATGTCCTTGCCATCCTGTATGTCTCATTAAGAGACATGAGTATAACACTCTCCTCATGTGATACCATGTCCTTTTTAACAACGTTGTGGACTTTTAAATAAAATGTACTCTTCCCCCATTCATTCCTTTTTCTCTATAATGTTCCACAAGGAATGTGCCCTTGCTAACTGGGCTAAGAGCTGATGGTTCTTGTACATTTAAAAGGGGGAGGAGCAACTTTTCCTACTCAGTCCAGCATAGTGTCTTTTGTTGTTGACACCCTCCCTTTCCCAAACACGTATACAGGCCTGACTCCATTTTGGGTCTCATCCTGAGAGTTAAAGCTATTAAGAATTGGTGCCAAGGACATCTGTAAGTCTCCTTTCCCCTCAGGGTCTTGAAATGCAAATCTGGGTCTCTGACAAAAGGTGTATGCAAAGATAAGTCCTGCCTGAAATTAAATCAAGTTCTTATCTGCCCAGGAGCTAGGCTCACCTGGACAATTCTTTCCGTACTCTGCTAAGAAGTCTCCCACCCTGAATCTGAAGCAGCACACAACCCTGCTACCTTTGTCCAGCAGAAACATTTTTGATGGGTGAGCAATCAGAAGCCCACTCGATCCAATGTTCCTGACGCATAATGACAGAAGCAGCTTCAAACACCTTTTGTTTTCTGAGAAATGTTTTGTTTCCTTTATACAAATGGGTACATCTTCTCCTGTTCTGGAAGCAGAACTGGAGGAAGGAGAGAGGAAGGCAACAGAGAGGAAGGGAAAAAGAAAAAGAGAAGGAGTTCACTCCTAGACCCTCCAGGAGTGTCCCTGCTGAGTATTTGAAGGCTTCTGTCCCAGTCAGGAAGCCGCATCCTCCATCTTGGGCCCTGCCAAGGACTGCTTTTGCTCCATCTTCTGAATCCTGGAATCTTGCAACCCTGCCTGTGCTGCCTACAAGGACCTTTCATTCCTGACCAGCTGAATAGGATAGGTAGTATTGCCCCACACACACTTTTCCTTCTGAATTCTCTCTCTCTCTCTCTCTCTCTCTCTCTCTCTCTCTCTCTCTCTCT